>JAJMAI010000011.1:0-335805 GCA_030572515.1 Yamadazyma trypodendri | reverse complement strand
AATGCTTGATCGACTTAAAAATTAATTAAAAGGTATGTAAGGGAAAGAGAAAAGATTTACAAAACACAAGCTCAAGGGTACCCATAATCTTTTTGTGGCCAACAAAATTTTGCAGCCAAAATTTAATAGGCTTTATTTTCGCAACACACATATAAAAATGCTAGGTAACATATTTGGTTATAAAACGCATGCGAATCTGGCAATTGTTGGATAAAGTGTGTCAGGCCAATTGATAGTATATATCACACAGTTTTCAAGGATAACTTTTATTCAAAAACGTTCTACATACTTTACAAAATCACTCTTCGTCTATCTCTTCATACTTTTCAAGTCTGTCTTCACCTTCATCTTCATCTTCAATTTTAACTCCCCCACTGACGGAAAATTGACCACCAGCCCCAATTAACAAAATATCATAGAATTTGGTGGCAGTGTTGGCAATTCTGGTTGGTTTCTCCACGTCGTCGTCCAATGGACCCAACCCTGGGGCATAAGTATCGGCAAATCCCCAAGAATATACAAATCCATCAATAGTCACGGCAAAAGAGTGGTGAGATCCGGTTCCAATTGTCTTACACTTGACGTCCTTATTTCCGATCACCAACTTGACAGGATGAGGAATCGATCTAATGTTGCCATGCTGATCTTTGAAAGTTGTTGATTCTGGCAAGTCCTTTAATACAACCCCCACCTCTTTCATATCGCATCTTCCCCATCCCAAAACTTCCCCAGAGCTTGTTAAAGCCAAGGAGTGGTGTTCACCCCCGACAATTTGCTCTATTCCTTTCTGACTCAAGGGTTCAATTAAAGTTGGTTTGGTGATAAGAGATCCGTCCTCTAAGTCGCCTCTCGAGTTTGTTAAGGCACACTGTCCAAACTGATTTAATCCCCAAGCGTACACGTTGTTATCGTGGTCAATGGCAAAACAATGGAAATCACCACTAGCGATATACTTTATGTTGTACAATCCGAATTGTTGTGGCTCTAAAGCTCTGTAACGATGTCTCTCCAAAATCTTTCTTCCTAATTGGAATTGTTGACCATTTCCCCATGCATATACTATCCCTTTTGCGTCCAAAGCTAATATGTGGTCCTTTCCGCCAGCTAATTGAACGATGTTTTTGAGTTGATCCATCTTCAAAGGAGTCTTTTGCACTTCAATTTCATCCCTCAAGAACCCCAATAACCCTTCGTTGTTTCTAAAACATCCCCAAGCGTACACTTCACCTGTTTCCAACAAAACTGCACTCAAATTATCTGTGGCGCACAATTGGAGAATCTTTTTATCTTTGGGCAAACCTTCCACCTCGTAAGGTGTGGACTCCAATTCGTTCAAGTCACCATCATCATCCTCTTCCTCCTCTTGAGCTCCATTCTTTGCGATATCTTTCAATTGTTCCTTTGCCTTACTGGTATCCCTACCCAAGACTCCACTGTCATTACCACCCCAAGACCAAAGTTGATTGTTGTTATCTAAAGCTAAAGAATGCATGCCTCCAACAGCAAAGTCCACAATCTTACCCTTGAGTCTGTCTTCCAGTAAAAAAGGGTTCAAACGTGGCCTTTTTACCTCTTTGGTCAGTGCCTTGGGGCCCAATCCCAATTCACACATGGACCCAGTACCCCAAACAAATATATCCAAAGGAACGTTTTTGGCGCTTGGAAACTTGTTGATCGTAGGTAATCGGGAATAAGAATGTAGGATATTGGAAGATGACAACGACAACGTCTTGAGCTTCTTGCTCCTCCCATTGGCTTCCGGTGTACCGGCCTTTCTCTTTCTTTCTAAAGCAACCATGTCGAGAATCAATGTATTGAGATCGTCTTTTTTTCATCGAGAAAAATACAAAACCCTCGCGATGCTGCAAACTCTGGAGACGTTACTTTGTTTATGGGTATAAATCATTATGTATAAACTTCTAGATATTTTCTGGGAAATCAATTTAATTTGTGGGCGTTGGGCAAATTATACCCTTGTCTCTTATGCATAACCTTACTCTTGGTTTCCACGAGGAACCTGGCATATGTCTGTAATAAGTACCCAAAGGATCCAATTGCTCTTATGAAAGCCAATATAGCGACTGTCCACAAAATGAATGCCAAGTAATAGTTTTTCAGGGTCTCTCCTGCTTTGAATACTTGCAACATAGCCATAATGAAAACCAAGTTGCAAATCATCCAGATTAACACCACACGAGTTCTGACATCCTTGGCGTAGTCTTCACCAGCGATTTGTGATGGTTCTTCATTAGCACTTGAAACCTTTTTATTTGATCTTTTGGCTCTGATATTGTACAAGGTCTCCAAGTACACCTCATCAACATTAACATCAAGCACAACTGCTTCAAACTCGCCCTCTTCGTTCTTTTCAATGATATACTGATTGGAGTAATCCTCTGCTGGATTATTGTCACCTTTGGTACCCCAAGACACATCATGGGTATTACTGAATGCGAATATCTGTAAGGTGCAAGTGTATGAAGGCACCATAAGGAAATATTGGAGCGAACACGTGAGAATGTGCCACGGATCCAAGTATAACACTGACATTAACGCATAAAGCCCGTATGTGGATAATAAGGATACAACAATGCTCACAAACACATACGTACTCGACTCTCCAAGCCCGAAGTTCTTTATGGTGTTGCAAACGAAAAATATACCGACAACAAAGGCATATAAAGCACAAAGGGTCAACAATATAATCAATGTTTTGAATATACCCTTGGACCCTTGTGGTCTATTACCTATGGAAACGATAAACAAGGAGGTCAAAACACATATGCAAAGATAATTGAAGATGGTGAAAATCCAAAATCCGCCATTATGGCCAATTTCATCAATCAATGAGCCTGTCAAGAAGTAAAATGTCAAGTAGAAATTACTCAAGGAAAAGAAGGAAAATACCAATGTCAAAGTTTGATACAAGAATTCGACATGGAGCCAAAACTTTCTGCTGAACGAGTGATCTGTGTACCATATCTTTTTGAAATTTCTTAATGAATATAATGCAGCGAAGAATGCCCCATTGATCCATCTTCTTCTTTGAGACAAGAATTCGGGAATTGTTTCTGGAACATCTGTTTCGGCTGTGGCTGCTTTCACAAACTTTAACACCCAGTTTTCTCCTCTTTTAGCGACTAATTCCCAACATAAAATTCTATCTTCTGCTAAGTACATGTTAGCCTCAAAGAAATTGGTTTTGGTGTTGGAGTGAGTTTTGCTAGTATTTAATAGATCCTCTCCTTTGAAGTATGAAGCCAAGGGACCAGTTCCATCTTCGTGATTAGTCAAGGCAATATATCTGTATGCAGATAAAGCACCCGGTAAGACTGAAATATACCCAAACAACGATTCCAATGGTTTATCTAAGATGTTAGACATCTTATACTCAAAATTTTGAGATGCAACCAATGGATTAGTCAAGTTGATCCAACCTTTACCCTTGATAGCTTTGATTTCACCTGCAGCACCAGCAACATTTGAATCTCTGTCAAAAGCTTTCCACAAATTATAAACCGCGTGATTGTCAGGTTTGGTACCAACATCAAGTAAGACAATAACGTTAGGGTCCAAAATTGGACAGAAGGCATTAAACAACCACCTGTGACTGTTGATCTTTTTCTGATTCTTCTCCTTCAAACAAAACATGACTTGTACAGGGGCTAACGACTTTTCATCACCTTTGAACTTCAAATGTTCATCGATTGAAATCTGAGTGGTGTATTCAAAAATATGGGCATTGACTTTCTTGTCATTCACGTATGGTCTAGCCAAATTTCCTTGATAGACACCCGTTGCCGTTAGCAACTGTAAAACAGACTCGTTGACCTTGTTTCTACCGTCAGCAATGATAATCACCTGAATTTTTTTCCAGCTTTCCTTTCCCCAAACGGCTGACTTATTTCTGGTACACAAATGAGCGATATTCTTCATGATAGAATGCATGGTTCTGGCAAATGCATACTCATCTTCGTTATACATCGTCACACAGATCACCATTTCTGTTTCTCTATTGTATTTAGCAGCCCTTAAGGAAAATCCATCCCGAACAAAGTCATCAGGTTCGGAAGTACAGGCAGTATATGTCATGTTGGTAAACTCACCAAATGGAGATTCAGTTCTGGTCAAAACCTTTTTGAGTTCATCTGGGATAGGATTTTCCAACACCAAGTTACCCGATTTTCCGTCAACCAATCTAACTTTTCTTTTTGTAGCTATCTGTGCTCCATGTGGTACGTAGCCGTTTCGGATATTGTTCATCATATCGTTATCAATCGAAGCACCGAAGTAGTCACTTTCAGTTCCTGCAGTGCTTCCACCACCGCTATGGTACCCAGATGAATGGTATGCGGTGGACTCGGAATATAATGATCTCTCCTCCAACTCTTGCTGCTTCTGATAGGAGTTATAGTCATAACTTTCTCTTCCGGTGATGGTCTCTTGGTCATCGTCATAAGGGTTTGCCTCGGCATATGTTTCTGGGGAAAAGATTGGCTGAGGTGGTTCCAAAAACCTCTCACTTCTATGACTGCTATTGACGGACCCACCATGTTGTGAAGCCCTTTGAGGAGAGCCGGTCAAGTTAATTGACTCGGCATCGTTGTCAACAATGTTATCTAATGTTTCATCATCATCTTGCACGGCAATGCCGGTCTCTTTCTGACGCTTAGGTGATTCTCTAGATGTGAATTGGGCCCTTGGGGTTTGGGTCAACTGTGGATTGAACTGTAAGTTCGGGGTATTATTCAACACAGCTTTGTTCAAATTGCTGTTGATTCTTCCACTTCTGGTGAAAATATTTGGTGATTGTCTTGTGCTTTGTGGAAATGCCATAAACTGGTCATTTTCTTGGTTGTTAGCACCAAAATTATCATCATCTTGGTCAGCTCTGTACCGTCTAGGAGAATTTCTGTCTACAAAGGCAGCATTAGGATATGAGGGCTTGTCATTAAAAGGATTATCTGTGTCATCGTCATTAAAAGGGCTCGACATAATGGATATCACGAGTAGTTCTCTTTTTGATGGTACTTGTCAGGAAGAAAATTCACTGCTGTATATACAATCAATAGTGTTTTGTAAATGCATCAATTTCAATGTTTATTTATGTTTACATCTACTCCCAATTCGGCAAATCGAAAGTCCTTGGGAATTCTCATCTGCTAAGCTCTCATGCATTGTCTCACATTGGTGGCTACAGGTACCTGGTGTAATGGCTTATAGATGGGCTTCATTATGGGAATGTGTGAACATCAGTGACTTCTCTGTCTCGTACCAGTGAGTGAATTTTGGCTATAAAAAAGTCGTGTGTGACTCACATTACTGTCTTGACATCGCGGTGGAGTCGCGGTAGAGTCGTGGTAGAGAAAACAGCAGCGCTTTAAATATGGATGACGACGAAAATACAGCAAGGCCACGGCTACATAGCAGTTCCACTGCTTCAAATATATCCAGTGTGGGTTTCACCACCTTAAAGAAATGGAATACCAATTCGTCAGCATCCACTGTGACATCTGCGGCGTCCAAACAGCCCAACGCTTTGACAAGGCTATTCACCAGAAACAAGTCTAACACGACCTTAGACGAACCAAACTTCAATGATGATGAGCTGGAGAAGCTCGTGTTGGAAAGAAAACCCAGCAATGTTTTTCGATTGTCAAATAAGTTGAACAAAAGAAGAGGGAAGAATAATAAGGACTTGAAGGTTCAGACAGAAGGATTAAACATTTCTCCTCCAGCCTCATCCCTTACTAAGAAAGGGCCAGCCAACTCACCGGTTTCTACCTTGCACAGCTTATTCCACAGATCAAACACTGCCACTACCATCACCAGTGCAACAATCGACTCCATCGATGAACAGTTTCCTAGAACCACAATCAACCTATCGTCAAATAATTCCAACTCCACGATTGCTGATGCCAATTTTGCCCAGGTTTATAGATTCACGGATTCCCATTTGATAGATGATGATAACGAAGACAATGAAGGGTTCAAGAAATTGTTTCTACCGGCCGATCAGTTTTTGAAGCCTCGACTTCCTAGTAGTCCAGTTTCTCTTCCGGGAGACGAAGAAAAAGAGGAAGCCAAGTTCTGGAATACTTTGTCAATACTAATGAGGCCGGTTATACTATCATCTCAACAAAAGAAACTTGCAAACGGGTACAAAGGATCTCAGCTAATAATGACAGAAGAGGACATTTCAACTTTCATAGAGGAATATTTTGTCGTCAAATTGAACAATGAAGAGGACTCGATGGATATTAAGGCGAGGGAGGTCACTCAGAACTTGACGGGGTTTTTCAACAGGATGATTCTTATGTTCCATAAGGACTTCAAACCATCATCTGCAATGTCAGAAAATTTGGACCCTCTATGCCGATCCTGGATAAAATTGAACGAAGAATGGCTGTACTTTCGGGACCGCATAATGTACTTTATTTTGAACTGTTTTGTCACACTCGTCAATCATCGAGTTCTTGTCAAGAGTCAAATCGACATAGAAAAACTACTTTTGAACTCGTTCAAAGATGTGATAGTGCATCCATTTATGGATGCGAGAAGCGTCTCTAGTCAAAGAGACAAAAATTTCCTTTTGAACTACCAAGATGGGGAGTTGCTAAATAGCATTATTCAGTGCTTCGGATTGGTCAACTCCACACAAGTTTATGATACTAATGACGATAAAAATCTTAGGTTTTTGCAATTTTTTGTATGGATTATAGAGTTGTAAAAACAAACCACGAATAAAAATTACGCGTTAATTGAAATTCCTCTCATCTCTGGCTTTATCGACTGCGAGAACGAACCCAAACCAGATAAACCCTCACATATAGAAGCAATGGCGTTACCTCCACACTTGAAGCAGAATCTCATGCCTTCTGAGATAAGTTATCTAGCCGAAAATGAACCAATACAGATTTTACCTAGATATTCCATGAAATCAATTCAATTAGCTGGAGTATGTATTACATTCGATGCTGCAAGTATGCTAGCTTCCTCGATGTTCCTGCGGTTGAGTCAATACTAACATATATGCAGACCAAAATACCCACCCTTCGGGCCCTTAGGAGAGAACACGTACCCTTGTGGGTTGCCCTCATTTTGAAATCGCAAGGGAAGTGCAATATAGTGCCGCCAAAATGGCTCACGTTGGTGTACTTAAAGGAGAAATATGACGAAGAGTGTTCTCAACCAATGGTTTTCAGTAGTCTTCCGTGGAACTGGATTGAATCAAGTAAGATCCTTTTGGCTAAAGCCCCAGACGACTTGCCAGATCCTGTCCACCAGTTAAGATCAGTGATACAGGACTTGAAGGAAATCAGGCAGATCAAGACAAGAAAGGGGCTTCGGGAAGTGAATGAATCCAATATTGGTCTATCGGGCTTATCATTACTAGAGATAAATGAGATAAGACCATTTATGTTGACTGTGATGAACAAATTGCGAGAAATCCACGACACCATAGAAGAAGAAGAGACGGTGGATGTGGACGACGAGGATTAGTACCACCAATATTCCTGAGTTGCAGTTAACCCCAAGATCCCTTTATTTGATGATTTTGACCATCACTAGGGAAGCTTATTTCCTCATATCAGCTACCAGTAAGAATTAATTTCCGCACAAAATATTCGAAGAGTCACCGCTCACTATGTCTAAAACAAACCTCGCAAGGCAATTGACCTCCAACCTTGATAAGCATGAGGCAAGGACAAACTCCAAAAGAAACTTGATTCTTTCCATCTTGAAGTCAACGGCGACAAAAAGAGAGATGAAGAATTATTTGAGCAAGTATCAAGGTCAATTTCAATTCAGAGATGACAAGCTGAGTAAAGAATTCCAGCGTAACGTATACATCGACAGGTACTTAAACCTGAAAAACCCATTCACCAACATATATGATGAAGAGCAAAACAGGCTTGCGAGAATCCCTTTGAGGCTAGCAATGTTCAAGGTGCAATTTTCATCCATCAATCCCAAGTATTGGAGTGGAATCCAAGAGACGTTCAAGAGATTGATTAGTCTAGGTATTAAACCTGTTATACTCATGGATCACGAGTATGAGTCGCATCCAGGCTTCAAATTGAGTGAATTGGCTCTTATACAGCAGGGGAACAAAATTTTGAATCACTTGCATGAGATCAAGCCTAGGTTGATCAGAACTTTATTCTATAATGACAAGGATACAGGCGTCCACATAAACAGTTTGGAGCAGATCTTAATCCCGCTATATCAAGACTTTGTGCCGATTATTCAACCTATATTGTTTGATACCGCGTCATCCAGCCAGACTTTCATCAAATCTAACGATTTATTGCTAGAATTGAGCAAGTCGATCTTATCAACTAGAGAGAAAGATTTATTATCTATTGAAAAGATAGTTTTATTAGTCGAAGACGGCGGAATCCCCTCGATTGAAAGAAACCAAACAAGTCATGTTTTCATAAACTTATCTCAGGAGTACAGTGACATTATATCGGAACTATACATTGGATTTTTGAGTCCCGAAATTAGAGATTTGCATATTCTGAATTTGAACGCTATTGACAAAATTTTGACCACTATCAACGAAATTACCGGCAATGATGAAACCACTGGAATTATTACCACTCCTAAAATAAGCTCCATCAACAATGATCAGTTGAATCCGATAATTTATAACGTGTTGACTGACAGGCCAATTATCTCTTCGTCGCTTCCCCTGTCGTTCAAAAGGACACCCCAGCTTTCTACATCAATTTTGAAAAAAGGTATGAAAGTAACAGTTCTAGATCCCCGAAACTATGCTAAAGAATTCACTTTGGCTAACTTGATAGAAGACGACATGCTTGACAAGACCAAACTTTTTTCATTAATTGAAGATTCTTTTGGCAAAAAATTAGACTTGGACTCGTACTGCAAGCGTATCAGTAACAAACTCGCCGCCATAATAATCGTAGGAGATTATGATGGTGGTGCCATTATAACAAATGAAAGATTCGAGGATCACACAGTTCCTTACTTGGATAAGTTTGCAGTGGCCTCAAAGAACCAAGGTTTGCCAGGGTTGGCTGATATCATTTTCAAGCTCATTATTCAAACCAACCCGGAAGAATTGATATGGAGATCAAGGAAAAATAACCCAGTTAACAAATGGTATTTCGAGAGATGCATAGGTTCCACGGCCAAATCCGACTCCAATTGGAAGATCTTCTATACCGGTGATATTTTCAATAAATCCATTCAAGTCAGAAAAAAAAGAGATACCGTGAACATTGATGAAAAGCTCAAGGTGTACTCGCATATCTGTGAGTCGATTCCTGCATCTTTCATATGAACGGTTGGGCCCCTTTCACATATGCATAATACTATTGCAACAAAATTGCTTTTGTGTCAATTTTGAATCGCGGTGTAGGGCAAACTCCAATTAATAATAATTCTGTTGGGTTTTATAATATTATCATTGCAATGTCAGAGGTCAGGTCGAGAGTGAATAAAAGTCCCACATATACCGATTCACAGACTAGTGATATAGCGAAGAAGGCCCACAACAAAGCATATGCAAAGACATTACATTACTTCCATGAATTGGAAGAATGGCAGCAAGATAATCACTTTATCCGATCCGGATACGTCAGGGGAACCAATTCATATCGAGCAAGTCTCAAGTCTCTTCTATATATCCACAACGAAACTGTGAACATATACTCCCACTTGATCCCATCAATAATGATCATGACAGGATTAGTTTATTATCTCCGGTTCCATTTAACTTTATACGAAGAGCATTTGAGGGTTTGGGAATGGCTCAATTTCTTGCAATTTGGCTTTGCAGCCACCTTCTGTCTTGGCATGTCATCAGTATTCCACTCCCTCAAGTCCCACTCACTCAAAGTATCCAGGTTCGGTAATCAATTGGATTACTTTGGTATCATCATATTGATCACGTGTTCCTTGATTTCCATCGTCTTATTTGCATACCACGAATACCCGAAGGCAAAGATGATGTTCTGCGGTATATTCCTCACCCTTGGTGGCTTATGCACCTTCTTCACGTTGGACCCAAAGTTCTCCTCATCCATGTATAGACCTATCAGGTCCACCATGTTTATTTTGTTTGGCTTGTCGGGTATATTGCCAGTCATATCAGCACTACATGAGTTTGGCTACCAAGAAACCAAAATTAAGGCTGGGCTCACTTGGCTCATTTTGGAGGGTGTATTTTATATATTTGGGGCAGTCCTCTATGCTGCCAGAGTGCCTGAGAGATTTGGCCACTTAGAACAAGAGGAAGCCAGTTTACTATCTAATCCTCAACCAGGCCGTTTTGATATTTGGGGACACTCACATCAGATATTCCATGTGTTTGTGGTGATAGCTGCTTTCTGTCATTGGAGGGCTCTTCTCCAATGCTATCATGCGATGCACCAAAGGTAGCTGTAAAGCGACCAAACACCCACGACAAGTATACTACATAGAAAATTCCAACAAGTTTTAGTATTGCCGGGTAACACTTTAGAGACTTAAAATCTCGCTGGAATGGTACCATGCGAGGAAGAAGTGCGCGTAAAGCTGCGACTTCACCACGGTGCGCGCAATAGGGTATGAACTACGATCATTTAGTGATCGTTCCCTGTCACGGTGTATGGAAAGGAACAAATGATACAACTCCTTCTATCGGCGATGAAAGAAGTGAATGGTGGCTAGCACCTTTTCAAATAGAAGGAAATGACCATTTGTGTTTTAAAGACCACTTACTTCGAGGTGTCAAGCTATTAAATGAAGATTCCAAAAGCCTTCTTGTTATATCAGGTGGTCCTACTAAAGCTGAAAGTGAAGTAAGCGAAGCTCAGTCGTACTGCAACCTATTGACGAAACTTAAACTTGGAAACGATCGTGTAGTGTTGGAAGAATTTGCAAGAGACTCTTTTGAAAATGTGATCTTCCTGATTTGTAGGTTCTACGAAGTGGCCAGCAGTTATCCTAAGAAGATCACGGTGGTAGGTTTTGAATTTAAAAGATCTAGGTTTTTAGATAACCATCTATCTGGTGCTTTGGCTTTCCCGAGTCACCAAGTTCAATATTTGGGTAATTCTCCCACTCCCGTTTCCAACAAGGATGAGTACTTCAAAGATCTACGTCTAAGTGAATATAATCATGCTGTTAAATTCTTTGAATCCGACTACTATGGCACTTGTGCCCCTTTGGTGAACAAGAAAATATCTCGGAACCCGTTCAATGTGCAACATCAATACGACTTCTCCAACCCTTTGTTAAAGGATTTTTTAACCTGCATCAGAGACGGGACTAACGTGAGCCCTGAAGAAATCAGGACTGTATTATTGAAAACGGCCCCTTGGTCACCACATACACTACCAACATAGACATTAGTAAACGATAAAAATATATTTTGATGATATTTTACAAACTATCTACAGGATGTTTAATTTTTCTTCAAAGCTCTTCTGGCTTGGACAGCCTTGCTCAATTCCTGTAACATATCAACAGTGGATTCCCAACTCACACATCCATCAGTAATAGAAACACCGTATTTCAAAGAAGATCTGTCTTCACCCGCTGGTGGCATTGGTTGTTTGCCTGCATTGATGTGTGATTCTATCATGACACCAATGATAGCGTCCTCACCCTTCGTGATTTGATCTGCAACAGACGATAAGACTTTTGTTTGGTTTCTGTAGTCCTTTTGCGAGTTGTCATGAGAACAGTCTACCATCAACTTGATACTTGGATCAGTACTAGCTTTTATGGCCTCTTTTGCGGTCTGTACGGATTCGGTGTCATAATTGGTGCCCTTTTTACCACCTCTTAAGATAACAAAACAGTTATCATTACCTTTGGTAGTGGTAATAGCAGCCATACCGTTCTTGGTGACACCCATGAAGTGATGACCTTTTGAGGCAGCTTGAGCAGCATCCAATGCAACACCAATGTTACCGTCGGTTCCATTCTTGAATCCGATTGGGAATGATAAACCAGAAGCCAATTCTCTGTGTAACTGAGATTCAGTAGTTCTAGCACCAATGGCTCCGAAACTCAAGAAATCGCTGAAGTATTGGGGAGAGATGGTGTCCAACATTTCCGAACCGAGAGGTAACTCAGCCTTCTCAGTCAAGTCAGCGTACAACTGACGAGAAATCCTCAACCCTTTGTTGATGTCGAAAGTGTTGTCCACATTGGGATCATTGATCAACCCTTTCCATCCAACTGTAGTTCTTGGTTTTTCTAAGTAGGCTCTCATGACTATGACCAAATCGTTCTTTAATTCTTTGGATAACACCTTCAATCTGGAGGCATAGTCCAACGCAGCTTCTGGATCATGAATCGAACATGGGCCCACAATCACCAAGCATCTGTCGTCTTTACCCTTCAATATTTGTGCACTTTCGAATCTTCCTTTTAACACAACATCTAAGGCTTTTTTGCTAGCTCTTATCTCGTTGGACAACACTAACGGGGACACTAATGGGTCGTAGCCCAAAATTCTGGTATCGTCGTATTCTTCTGGTACAGGGGTTCCGCTCATATTAGTCACTCTGTTTTGGATGTTAAACTGGATTTGTAACCTGTGATAGCCTGTAAAGAAAAGGTAAAAGGGGTCTAAATAAATTTATAAATTTTTCAGTCTTCTCCGTCGTGCTCAAGCTGGTGCAAAAAATTATTGTGCGACACGATGACTAACTTTATGCCTAACAGAGTCGTGTGAACCACATAAGTAGCATACCATTTTTACGGATAGTGCACTCCAGAGCTACAAGGAACCTCTTTCAGTTATACCCCAAGCGAGTATAATGTGATCTATTACCTCTGACGAAAGAAGGTATATCGGGTGAAGAAAAAGTTTTCACGAAAGACAAGCTTTAATAACTTCTCTTGTCCTTGACATGGGTACGATAGAGCAGGTCTTGAAATTCTAGTTTCCGAGTTCATGGGAACTTGTCGAAGGAAATAAAAATGAATCAAAGAGCTCCCTCCGCCCGCTGAACTTCCAGGAAATACTTGTCACCAATTGAATTACACACGACTTTTTGCAGCAATCCCAACTCTTTCGGACTTTTCATAAAGGGCTTGTTCTTGAATCATCTTTGATAAGACTTGTGTGATGGTAATATTTTACGTGAACTAAACGGGTTGGAAGCTGAGTTAGTGGACCTTGGATGGAGAAACTTAGGACACCACTTTTTAAATCTACTGAATTACAATTAATCATGGATATAGAATCATGTTAGTGAATTTCACATTTTTATAATAGTATACTTAAATAAATAGTTAAAGATGGTCTAGTTCTTAAGGGGGATGTCTTTAAACAACTTATACCACTCTGGCTCTTCATCGTGAGGTGACAACTTATTTTTATCTAGGCTAAACCACTTCAAGACTTTGGATAAAAAGTCGTGCACTGACCTGCGATAAACCAACAGGGAAAAAGTCCAAACAAATCTTCAAGCCCCCAGAATATGAGTATGCTATTTACAGATAACAGGAGGATTTTTGTTTCTTTCCTTGGGTTCGGGCTATTGAATAACATCCTATATGTAGTGATCCTATCCGCAGCTGTGGATTTAGTGGGGCCGACCACGCCTAAGGCTGTGGTGCTATTGTCAGACATCTTACCAGCCTTTATCATGAAGTTGTTGGCACCATTCTTCATCCATAAAATTGCTTACAAATTTAGGCTATGGTCCTTAGTCGGGTTGTCAACAATTGGAATGCTAATAATCAGTCTCAGTAATCAGTCGGCTATAAAATTGAAGTTGTTTGGTATTTGTATGGCGTCCTTAAGCTCTGGTTTAGGAGAATTGTCATTTCTACAGCTTACACATTACTTTAACGAATTGTACTCAATTGGTGGTTTCTCAACAGGTACTGGGGCTGCCGGTTTAGGGGGAAGTCTTGTTTTTTTGATATTGACCAATATAATGGGGTTGGAAACATGGCTTAGTCTTTCAGCTTTTTCAATCATTCCCTTTGGCTTTCTTGTGTTATATTACTTTGTCTTACCTCCCCCCGACACTGAAATCTCAGAGTACGAACAATTACCTACGCCTAACAGAACTCCCACCATAACTAGTTCTGTCACAATACGAGAACACATCATACTGACCCTCAATGGAATCAAGCCCCTACTCAAGCCGTATATGCTACCTTTGTGTTCGGTATATGTATTCGAGTACATCATAAACCAGGGCATCTCACCTACTTTACTATTCCCGTTAAAAGAATTACCCTCTTGGTTGTTCAAGTCATATAGAGACATTTATGTCGTTTATGGATTCCTTTACCAATTGGGGGTATTTATATCACGTTCGTCAATCAACTTTGGCATAAGATTCAAGAATTTGTACGTGTTCAGTCTCCTCCAATTACTCAACGTGGTGATTTTACTCAACCAGTCTATATTGTTTGCACCTTTCGGGTCAATCTGGCCGTTATTGTTGTTGATATTCTACGAAGGTCTACTTGGTGGATTTGCATACGTCAATACGTTTGTTTCTGTTAGTAAAGATTCACCAAAGTCCAAAAGAGAATTCTGTATGGGCTGTGTGGGAATGAGTGATAGTTTGGGTATCGTAATTGCTGGGCTAGTCAATTACTCACTCGAATCGAAGCTCTGCAGCATGCAAGTTGCCAATGGAAGAGACTGGTGCTTGACAGGCCATTCGTAGCATAGATAGTTTTTACATACAACTTTAACTGTGGTTTTATCGCGGTCTTACAATATCCCTGATCACGAGCAAATTCGATCTTGGACCCACAGTTTCTCAAACCTACCATAAGAGGACGAAAAATTGACAAACGGAATTTTATCCAAATTCCTCGCCTATCAGTTTATGATCATAGGGAACCAATTGAAGTCTAATTTGAGCAAGATTTTAAGAACATCACCTGGAGTTAGTAATATAAGAAGTATGAGTACTAAAGCAGTCGATTTGCACAACCCTTATTTCTTTAAGGCAGAGGGTGAAAAAGATATCTGGAGTTTGATCAATGAAGCTGCGCAGGATGCCGCCTCAAAAAGACCAGACAGACCACTTTACAACTTGGGTCAAGGGTTCTTCTCTTATAATCCACCAGATTTCGCTTTGAAATCCGTCGTGGATGCCATCTCGGAGCCTCAATTCAACCAGTATGCTCCTGCTAAAGGTAATCCCAATTTATTAAAAAGCTTGAAAGAGAAGTATTCAAGAGATTTTGGGTACGAGGTGGGATTGGATCAGATTTCTGTCACCACTGGTGCCAATGAAGGAATGCTCTCTGCTTTCTTTGGGTTCTTAACCCCAGGTGATGAAGTCATTGTTTTCCAACCTTTCTTCGATCAGTACATTCCTAATATCGAGATGACGGGTGCCAAAGTTACCTACGTTAATCTTTCATTTCCTAAAAAATTCAATACTGAAAACGTCAAGGGCGATGATTGGCAGGTTGACTTCAAGGAACTTGAGGCCGCTATTACATCTAAAACGAAAATGATCGTCATCAATACACCACATAACCCGATTGGAAAGGTTTTTAATGAGACAGAGTTGACGAAGATTGGAGAACTAGCAATCAAGCACAATCTTATCTTAGTTAGTGATGAAGTGTACGAAAATTTATACTTCGATGACTCGTTTGTTAGACCTGCAACTTTAAAGAATTTACCTGAGTTGAGGGAAAGATTGCTCACCATAGGATCTGCTGGTAAGTCTTTTGCTGCTACTGGTTGGAGAATTGGCTGGGTTGTTGGTCCTGCTGACTTGATAAAGTACATCGTGGCTGCTCATACTAGAATTTGTTTTTCTACCCCAGCACCTTTACAACAAGCTGTTAGTGAAGCGTTTACTAAGGCCCACGATAACGATTATTTCGCTATCACTAGACAGGAGTACTTCAAAAAGTATGAGATATTTACCGCTGTTTTTGATAAGCTTGGCCTCCCTTACGCTGAGGCTGCTGGTGGTTATTTCCTTTTAGTCAATTTACTGAAGTTGAAAGTGCCACAGGACTATGAATATCCAGACTCGTTTAAAAACAAAACGAAGGATTTCAAATTGGCGTACTGGCTTATCAACGAGTTTGGGATTGTTGGAATCCCACCTACCGAATTTTTAGAACCGGGCTCAAGGTTGGGTCATGGCCTTGAAAATTGTCTCAGATTCGCTGTATGTAAAGGTGATCAGTTCTTGAAGGATGCAACCGAGAGAATTGCTTTATTGAAAGAGTACATCGAGTAAACCGTTGACCTAGACTATTGTTTTTATTTAGTCATTTATATGCAAGATTTATAGAGTTAATTAGACACATATTTTTTCAAACAGTACTCAATGTCACCAAATTCGTCTGCACCAGTTTCAGTAATCTGCTCTACCATTGAGTAATGTTCACCCATTAAGTTCCATAGGTTTTCCCGGACGTCTTCATAATTTTTGCGTATTGGGACCTGTATCAATATAGTTGTGGTGGGCGTCACGAATTTAGATAGCACTTTGACAATCATTGGAGGGTGATCGAACGAATAAATCGGATCGCTTAAGATAATCGTCTTGAATTCAACGTCTGGGTATTTTTGTAAAAAGTTTGTTGGATCATTCCAATCCAACTCGTCAACGTAGGCCATTGATTTATTCATCACTACGTTTTCCTTGAGGTTGGGTATAATCTCTTTCAAGTCAGTTAAATGAATTTCCTTGAACCCTAGTAAAGAGGCCACTATACCAATAAGACCGGTACCCGAGCCGAGTTCGAGTATAGGTTCTCTCAATAACCGTGGATTGTCAATCAATCTTTGACTGAAGATCAAAGAAGATCCCCAAGTCTTCAACCCTAAGTTGTCACTTGTCAAAGACGGTTCTTTGAGCTTGATATACTCGGATTTAATGTTCTCCATCCTTTTAAACCTGATATTCCTGATAATTTCAGGTTGTGCAGTCCTACCACAGTTTTCAGATATACGTAAAGCAGCTTCCTTATATATCTGATCTCTTGATTGCTCTTTCGCTATCCATGCCAATTGACTTGATATTATTTGAGTTAACCATTCATTGTAAGAGTTCAGCTGCTTTAGCAGAAACCCTAACACTGGTAAGCAAGCTAGCTTCTCAATACTGCCTAACCTCGGACAGTGAGATGCCAACCAAGTAACACATGCTTCCGCCAGCTGTTGGTCAATATTTTTCTCTTTGAACAAAATGGCTGCTTCTTGTTGTTCTTCCTCTGCGTGTTCAAAATTCCACACCTTACTTACAGCGAGTAGCTGAAGAACAGTGAGAAGAACGCTACTAGGAGGATGAAGACTGAGAATGGGCAAATCTAAGATGTGGAGAGGTGTCAGTACATCCTCCTCAGTTTGATGATCTTGGTCATCTACAAAGACAAACTTCAGACCATCTATGTCGTGGAAGGATACTTTATCAGCTTCATCATATGAGATATGCTGCTCATCTACCTCCAAAATCTGCTGTAACGCCTTGGGTGTGAACAAAGATAGTGGATCGAAGTCCATCGGATATACATCTTGAAGTCAGAAACTTTTTTTCTGTGCAGTCTTCGCAGACGGGATCAAATAGGAAGCACATATATTCTACATAGTGATTTCGTATAACAGTCTATATTATTTGTACAAGCAGTCTGTATGAGACTTTATCAAAAAGGGCTCAAAAGTCTGTGACTCTTCCGTTGAATGACCAATCGTTAAATTTCAAAGGGTCCTGTTTAGGGCCACCTTTTTCTCCCGTTTTGGGGTTTACATCACCTTCAAATTCAGGTATAGTTCTGAGGTAGCTAGTGGAGAAACCACCTATGTCTGTCTTGAGATCAGGTGGGGCAGCAGAGGTCGAGGATGTAGATGTCCCATTTCCTTGCATCTTTTGATTGTAATCATCTATGGCAGCTTGGGAGTTGGCAATTTTTTGTAGTCTTTCGAATTCTTCCTGCTGTTCTTTGGGAAGCTTGGGAGGTGAAGGTGTTTGATCAGGCATGAACTTTGAGGAATACCGCCTCATGGGTGCTGCATTTTGTAACTTAAAGTTCTTGGACACTAGTCTAAACATGTTGATATAACAAATGCTATGAATCTTAGTATCTTTCAAGTCTCCGTTTCGGCCATACAGAGTGCGAACATGCGCTTTCAGGATTTTTCCTTTTTCTTGCAACAAGTGGGCTGACACTCTCACCCGACCCACCGCGACATGGTGCTTTTTTCCCTATGTATTTATCTCTGGGTGCTTATAAGAAGACAAAATGGATCCGAGCCGCTAAAATTATCAATAAACCAGCCCAATAGTAACAGGGGCTTTATAGAGTCATCAAATACTAGTCAGTATCCAAACACGACTTAATTGAAGAGAGATTTTCATAGATTGCAAATATACCCAACAAATGTTTCGGAACAATCTCCCCTCTCATGTGAAGTGTATAAATGCTATTTTAAAATAACACTTGTTTTTTGAATAAGTTGTTTAGTTGATCATACGTGATAATTACATTGATTTAACAGCTAAACTTAAGAGTCTATAACAGTCGGCTGATTAAACAAGATCGAAGCTTTCGAAGTACTAGTGATCAGATAAGAATATAACGGGAACTTTATTTCATTTAAAATGTCAAAAGCTGAACAAAAGTATGCACTTGTGACTGGTGCTTCATCTGGAATAGGGTATGCAATGGCAGAGTCATTGAGCAAAAGAGGCTTCAAGGTATTTGGTTGCTCTCCTTTAAATGAAGTGTTTTTGATGAAGCCATTAGTTGATAAATTTGGCTTAGTTGCCTTTGACTGCGATATTACCAACTTGGAAGACATAAAACGGGCTTCTAAGTTGATCAAAGATAAGACAGGAGGAAGACTTGATGTATTATACAACAATAGCGGAATGTCCATCGGTGGCCCTGCCGTTGAATACGACGAAGGACAATTGAATAAGTTATTTCAAGTCAATGTAATTGGCCACATTAATGTCACCAAGTACATGGTGGACTACACTATTGCCACAAAAGGAGTAATAGTGTTCACCGCATCTGTTGCATCCATTATCCCACTATCCTGGGTGGCTGCTTACAATGCTTCCAAGGCAGCTATAAACATGTATGCCAAAACGCTTCATGGTGAAATGAAACCATTCGGTGTGAGAGTTTACTCAGTGATAACCGGAGGCGTCGACACAGCCATATGTGATGGAAACAACAAAAATTCTTTTGCTGACAGCCACTATGACGTTGATGGGATCTATGAAAGTATTCTGGCCAGTGCAAGTATGTCTAGAAACCGAAGGACAACGGAGGATCCACAGATTTACGCAGAAGGTATAGCCGATAAGATAACCAGTAGAAAGAACTACGGGTTTAATCTTTATAAAGGAAGCAAGGCTTATACTTTGTACCTTTTATCACTAATTGCCCCATTCTGGCTACTACAATGGGGTGTCGCCTTCCACTTCAAGCAGCTAAAGGTTTTTAGAAATATCAAAAGATTGGTCAAGGCAAGGAAAACAAGGTAATATTTTTGTTATGCAGTATACGCCTTTTAATATATCCCAATATGACCAGCTTCCAAGCAGTGGGTCATAGTTCAGAGGCTATCAAGCGTGAATAAAATTGTGGGAATCTATACGTCTTTTAAGTAAAATAAATCGGTTAAATTGTGAAGTACACGATACTGCAGCGCTAAGTTCAGATTTTAAACTCTGTGTAATGCGATAGAGTTTAGACTAAGATGAATGATTTTCCACCTCAACCACCAGCGCCATCGGCTGTTCAAGAGGACCCAGCCATCTTGAATACTTTAGACAACCGGATCCTGTTCGATTATGAGAAGAAGCATTTCAAATTCACAGAAGGGAATGCAGACAAGACCCATGAATATTTATATAGCTTTGTACTAAAGCAATGGATTCCAGTCAAAAACGATGTTTTAGACGAAGATGAACTCGAAGAAGAGGTGAACAGAGAAGGAATACGAAGACGTAAGAAGCAGAAGCTCGAGGACATCAAACTTGCAAAAGAGAGGCTAGCATCATCTCGTACGGGAGGGATATTCATATGTAACTTGCCAGACATAACAGAGATTGAACTTCAAGGTATCTTTCAGAGATATGGGCAGATTGCATTGGATAAAGGAATGTCACCGAGGATAAAACTTTACTATGATTCCGACGAGGTATTCAAGCACGAAGCTTTAGTGATCTTTGAGAACAGCCTGTCGGTCGAACTATCAATTCAGATGATGAACGGGACTTGCTTAAAAGACAGAGTGATCAAAGTGGAGAAGGCAACCTTTGATAATAAGCAACAAATCGATGATATGAGGAGCAGGTTCTATTCCAAAATTGTTGTTATTGAAAATATGTTCAGGAAAGAAGACCTTAAAACAGATGAATATTTGTTGAAAGATATCGAAGCAGATGTGCAAGAAGAGTGCGGAAGACTTGGCATCGCAGACCTAGTGAAATTGACGATCTTCCCCGGCGACGGGATGGTCACCCTTAAATTCAAATCCACTGACCTGGTAACGCATGTTATCGAGGCTTTCAATAATCGATTCTACGATGGGTTAAGCTTAAAGGTGGTTCCCTATACGGGAAAAAAATATAGTTAGGGTTTTCTCAAAGATTAAGAGGCGTAAGGAACGCCAACAAATTGAGCCTGTTCCGGGGAAAATAACAAAACTCCCGCCAGGCGTGCCTTCAAAACAGACACACAATGGGGGTCTGAATGTGCAAGTATCTGCTGTCATTGGCGGTGCCTCGCTATATGTCTTATATCGGATTTTTTCAACGCTTCAACGAATACAAAGTTTTCTCCGTTGCAAAGACCTATATAATTAGCCCTTGATTGTCTGATAATAGAGACGCCATATGTAAGAGCTAAGACTGCTGAGTTATGGATGAGCACAAACTTTTCCTTGAACTCGGGCGAGGGCCAAGAACTTCTCATAACCACATTGCCAAGGATAAATGCGATCTTATCTGATTGATCAAATTTTTTTAGCTGCGTGAAACGCAAACACTTTTGCATTGGCTGAAAACAAAATCACATTTTATTTAATGCATCGCGCTTTTCGTAAGCCTCCAAGAAATTGAGAGACTGGCCCTGTCTTAGCTACCTTCTCGACGTGCTGTTTTGTTGCTCATGAACCGTTTACCGTGGATCAAGTATCGTTTTGATCTACTTGTGGGAACGCTTGATGAGACTCCTGAACCGATCAGCGGTTTCAAAACATAAAATTACCTTTTGCAACCGTTGATGCAGGGGAAAATCAAGAGAAAGCCGTTTATGTCATTTGTAGTTACAAGGCGCTGGACACAGATTTTCACATCAATTTCAGGGGCTTGTAATTGGCGGACAAAACCTATTGCCGAGTGTTAAGATAGCCAATGAGCAAAACGAAAGGGATGATTCACAAGTATAAGTGTAGGTCTTTCTGACCACATTTTCAATTTGAATTCGACCACCACTAAAGATGCCCACTGCTGAATATAATCAAGCAGATAAAATTTATCTGAGAAGTTCCTCCACTGAAAAGGCTGGCGATGTTGTGTTATCCCAATGTGAGTCTGACAAATCTTCTGGCGACGTGCCCCCTGCTACTCAAAGTTTTGTTAGTAAGAAATTGATTCGTCTTGCTTTTGTAGTTGTCATAATTACTGCATTTGTAGAGAACTTCGCTAATGACTCCACAAGTTCTTTAGATTCTTACGCTACCTCCAGTTTCAATGCTCATTCCCTTATTGCAACCGTTGCCGTTGTTTATAAGATCACTGCCATCTGTTCCTACCCAATAATGGCAAAGTTAGCAGATCTTTTGGGTCGGGGAGAAGGGTTTTCCTTTGCTGTCGTATTCTACACGTTAGCGTACGTCTTATACGCTGCCTGCAAAAATGTAGAAACTTACGTTGTTGGGGAAATATTCTTTGCGATTGGAAAGACTGGTTACAGAATAGCCCAACAGATATTCATTGCTGACAACACCTCACTCATCAATAGGGGGTTTCTTTCTCAACTTCCAAATGCTATTGGTGCCATCCCATCGTTATACGCGGGAACTTATGTTATGGACGCCTTTTTGGAGAATTCCACGTGGCGTTGGGGTTATGGGTGTTTTGCCATCGTACTTGGGAGCACTTTAGCCCCACTTGCCTTCGTCATGTTCTTCATCGATAGGCGTGCAAAGCAAAGTGGATATAGGAAAGTTATATCAATAATGGATGATGTTGATCGCACCCAACCTTGGTACAGGAGAGCATTTCAAATTGTTTTTGTTGAACTTGATGTTTTAGGTGGTATTCTTTTGATTTTTGGTATGACCCTATTCTTTATACCATTTACATTGACAGGAAAGGCTAATTCGTATAGATGGCAGGAAGCGGATTTGATTGCCATGCTTGTCGTGGGCTTTGTTATTGTTTGTGGATTTATCGTGTGGAATTTCAAGTTTGCCAAGAAACCTTTTGTGCCAACTGCTACATTGAAATCCAAGTCAGCAGTGATAATCATCTTTATGGTAGCCATGGACCTATGCCACAACTCGTCATATGCTACATATTTCATAACGACATTACAAGTTTCTGGTTATCATACAGCTGGTAGTGCCACCAGAATAGATAGGTCTAAAAAGGTTACCATCGATGTGTTCAACGTTGTAGGCGGATTGTTGATGAAATACACTAAAAAGTCGAAATTGTATGTTTTAATTGGGGTTCCAATGTTGGTTTTGGGTCACGGATTACTAGTATGGCTCATGTGGAGAGATGAACAAGTTTCTGGTGATGCATTACTTATCATGGCTGAGGTGTTCATCGGATTAGGAAGAGGACTCTACCAATGTGCCGCACAGGTTATTATACAAGGACAAGGAGGACAAGGAGGTGTTGCTATGTCAACGGCTTTCTTCTTGGCATTCAACTCTGTTGGATCTTTAATAGGCAGTGCTATTGCTGGAGGAATTTGGAATGGTGTGCTTTTGAATAAATTAGAGAAATACCTCCCAGAGGATGATAAAAGCGCCGCCTCCAGTATTTACAAGAACTTCGTCCTTGCTCAAAAGTACGAAAGAGGAACTGCTGCAAGAGATGCCATAGCTAAGTCATATTCTGAGACTATACGAATCATTGGTTGGGTCGGATTAGGAACTATAGCTCCAATGCTTATTATGATGTGGTTCGTCAAAGACATACCATTAACTGATGCCAAGGATATATATCAAAGTCCTGAGATCACGGATGAGGAGTTCATTGAACCATCCAGTATCCCTGAGAAGAAAAAATAGACTACTGGCTTGGCATAGGATAAACGTGTAGCAATTCAAAATTACTCTGTTAGCTCCCTAACGTTAACTGTTTCCAAAACTTAGAGCACAAAACATGTAGAACGCTAAGGCTGAGATGTCCTTTAATGCTCTTGTTTATGGTATCGATGTTCCACTCATTGTCTCACAATATGATTCTTCACTATTTTATTTTCCAAGGTCAAAACTATCCTATTTATACTTTTCCTTGAAGGTGGCTCTAAGTTGATGATTGTGAGATTAACAAAACGGCTACCAAATAACTATTGGCTGCAAATTCCACTTTTCGCAATCCTTGATTTCAAACACTCTCCCTTTATCGCAGCATCAAGATTCTCACACACAACAACAGCAAAGTGACCATCGTGGAAGGAGTTTCCGGAGTTGATGGGTCGTTGGTCTTCTACTTTGATGATTCACCATTCCTTCCATCCTTGCGAAATTTTAAAACTATGGTCTGGCTAAATTCTTAGTTAACCTGCTTCGCGATGCAAAGGAACTTGCCCTAACTTTAGCTTATTTTGGGTTACCTGATATCTTATATCGTGATGTTTTCAATGGAGTGCTTTGCACTGCTGTGTAATAGTGCTTGATATTCTGCTACCTTGAACGAAACCGTGTAACCTTGAACTATCATAACTGGTAGATTCATTCCAAGTTCCTTCAAGACATGTAAGATCCAAATCATCTTTGGTCATGCAATTAATTGATGCGCTAAATTACCAAGGTTGACAAGGCAGTTTTCAGCTTCTGGTTTCTCCACAATCTAGGACAACGTCCATGTTTCATAAATACTCCAGAATTTTCCTTTCTGTCTTGACTCTCTGCTTCTCACTTAGCAACGCAATACAGTTCAGAGTTAGGATCACCCAGATAGTATAACCAAAGCCTTTTGGTCCGCTACATTTATCTAGGAACCTTCTTGGTAGCAGCAGCATGGTATTCGGCCAGAGCCTGGACGCATTATGTAAACTGGTTCACAGTAAAAGCAATGTCACATCTGACCAATGTAGCAACATTCAATTCTCCGATATTTCTGAATGTTGGCTGTTTCACAAAAGCCAACTCAAATGCCTTCCCTAGCTTGTGGCTCAAGATGATAGATAACACGGTTATGGCTTTCGTCATATCCCAAGGCAGTCTCCTCAGTACCAAATGTAATCTTTCCTTGCCACTCTAATACCTATGGTCATTAATTCCACGTCCCTTGAGAAAACAATCTGGAAGCTGTCACTTCCATGCTCGGGGGGTAATCGCTTGATAGTACCCACTTAACTATCATTTACCGTCCACATACAACAGTAAGCACACCTCCTTTTCGAAAGGACATCTCTCCTTTACAAACTAAGTGAAGCCTATACTTTGCAAAGGACTCTCTCTAAATTCCTGTTCCACGACGATGGATACCTCTTTTGTCCATTAAGTGACTTCTTCAGCATACAAAACAGGTTAGGATTCATTCTTCCAACCCTGGTTGTGGCTTCATGTAGACCTGCTCATCAATTCCTCCATTCAAGAAACCAATGGTCATAACTTCCTCTTCCTTATTTCAGTAAGTGCAAACATAATTTGTACGACCTCTTCTTCGGAGGACTACAGCAAACGTCTCAAAGCAGTCTTCACATTCCCTCCGGAATAGCTATGATCAATCAACGAGCCTCGTTTCCAGCATTAATTTTCACCGTATAGAAACATGACCCATCTCGTTCTAAACGCATACTTTCCCGGATCTTGCTCAGTCACTACTTCGACCTGCTCTCTTTCGAGGACTACTAATCACGACAAACGTGAACACATAGTTCTTAGGCACACAGTTTCTCGGAATCAAGGTCGAGCACACCATCAGTAATGCAAAACAATTCAATGGTGACGAGATAACTATCGAACAAAATCCCAACAGCAGTAATAGGGTAACTACAGCATTGAAGAACAACTTTAAATAATCCTGGTTCCCACCTTTAACCGAAATAATACCTGACGAATAGTGTCTTTTTTAAATTCTACGATTGCAATGCAGGAAACAAGTTCCTATTAACACCAAGAGTCTCGACTTCCGGGACCCCTTCCCATAGAAAACTTTGTGGTATTCCCTTTACAGCATACTGACTAGTGTCACTTGTAGTCACACGGCATAACCTTGATGAGCTCGTAGTATCTCGTAAAAAGCATAGTAAAACTACTGGGAGGGATCTGGTTTTGACGGTGTGCAGTAGAATACAAGCCCGAAGAGCTTGCAGTGCAAAGAGGACTGGTCATTTTGTCCTCAGTGTTGGGAAAAATGCATTCGGTGAGGATTATGGTATCGCTGTGGACAAAAGCTCCAAGGCACAGGATCAAAAGAACTCAACTTATCCAACTGATACGGCGGAGTCGACAAGGCTAACAAGGATGATTACGCTATCCACATCGGCAGCGAACCGCGAGTGTTTCTTACTCATTTTGCAGACAACAATACACATAGTAAGGATTGCATTAACTCTCCAGCTACCTCTCATGTCAACTCTCATCAAAGTAAGCTCAGGAATTTTCAACAACCCTCAGTATTGACACAAGATGTTCTTCTCTGGTAGTGGTATGTGGGTTTGGAATCTTTTCGGAAACGTTTACTGGTGTATAATTCGTTCTCCGATGGCTTGGTATTTGTTGAACAAATATTCGATTAATGGATTGAGGTGTTCACAATTACGTTTACGCCTAAGATCAGCTTTAGTAATATGGTAGTTATTTGCTGTCCCTTTTTGTACTATTTTATACCAATACCGGGAGCTAAAGGAAGTAGGCATTACGTTTGGGAGTTGAATGCTTTCTAGTCACGGAAAAAGAACATCGATACATAAAGTTCTTTGAGATAATTTATGATGATATAGAGATATGGGATTTGATTTTAGGGTAAATTAATTTTTAAGCGCAACGGAGGAGAGATGTCATGAAACGGATAAATCTTGAATTTGAAAAGTATACGCAGTTGATCCTTTGATATCAGGTCAGCCTTCGGATCTTTGTGTCAGAGTGCGCTTTCTTGAGTTTGCAGTTTGGTGTCTCACCGGTGATGCGTGGATCAGTCAAACCGACAGCTAAGGGGGTCTATGCCTTGGGAACTTATTCTCAATGCCGTATGTCACAAGGAATGGATATTTCCTCATGGTAGGAAACGATTTTTTAAAGTACACTACGGTATCATATCCTCCCATTGTAAACTGTAACTACAAGTCTCTGGTTAAATATATTAGTGAAAGAAATAACAAAATTGGTGCATGTTGGCACGATTTCTAAGAAACGATAACGATGGTGAATTAGATTGCGCGATCTTGAGTTGTTGTGTTGTGTGTTTTGCAACTTGAGATCAAACACCGCGAATCTTCAATAACGCCATCAAAACGGGAACGGTGGATTACGTTCTACATTATCACATACAAGTTAAATGCTGGAGTTTTGGATTAAAACTGATGTTCAATGATTGTATTTCAATGTTTTTGGGTGTTGGCCCATTTTCCGAATAAGTACATACAAGAACGGCATGGGTGTTTGCTAGAATTAGAGAAAACAGCAGATTCTTGTAGGCAGTTGTAAATATTGATTGGAATGCTTATCGAATTTTAGACCTTTGAGTATAATATAAGAGAAATAATACTTATTATACCAATATAAAACGAGACAAGTAAAATGTTCTGAACTATCGCAATTACTGTTTTCTTTTATTTGGCCTAAGTAATTCTTGAAGGAGATATTGTTTTATCCAACAAGTGTAACATATATTTAATTTATTATAACGTAAAGAAACAAGGCTTCGAGCCAAACCCTCTTCATTGTGTGCTCTAAAACAATGCGATTTATCGGAAACCTTGAAATACTACAGTAAAGCTACTCATGTGTTTGAGAATATATACAGCGATATTGAAGTTCGGGAGCTTACCAGCGGTACCAAACGCAAAGGATGCGAGGGTGTCAAACGAAAGTGAGGAAATGAGGAATCTATTAGGTGAAATGGGACTATGTCATCTTGTGCCTGAGAGGCTTGGTGCTTACGTGCCGCGTTGTAGCTGAAGTAGTGGCCCGACACGGACGCGTTCAAATGATTTGGATTTATTGTCACTAACTCGTCACAGGACACCATAGAAGTAGTGTATCCAGAAACTGATGATGAAAATTGTTGAATAGTGAATTATACTTGAGCTCTTGTTCACTTAGTGGACGAACTTGAGGGTAGCAGGTTATTTTATTTTTCTTAACACTTGAAATTTATCCATATTCTGTAACACCTTTACAAGACATAGAGTTCCTATGTGCGAGGCTCAAGAGAGACTTTTGGGCTTGCACCAACGAGTGTGTGGCTAAGGCACACAATTGGGACGATCTTTGAGGACACTAGGTAATAGCAAGGTAATTGCTTTGCCAGTTAAAAGGCTTACCAGGTTAGCTTATATTTCTATAACAACTTAAGTTGATTTTTCTAAGATTGTTAGTGATTGTTGAAAACATATCACTTTTATAACTAGCGGATTGAGAAGGTAGTTTATATTCCAATTAACTAAAGACATCCATGAGAGATGATCTTGGAGTATTTATAAATGAAGGAATGGTAACATGAATCTTCCGCTCATCACCTAGTGGAGAGTGCTTGATGATTGAATGGTCATAGTGACGATATAGAAATGCCAGTGCTTCAATGTTTAGAATTTTTGCAACCAAGTAGAACCTTAGTCCATAATGATCTGTTTGTCTGATCTACATACCATTAAAGTATCTATTGTGGATATAATTATCAAAGTGTCATGAAAAAGAAAAGTGAAAGAACTCGCAAGGAAGCTTATTCTTTGTGAATTTGGCAATTATCAGACTATTTGTAGAGGTGGGCCAATTATTGACAAAACGTAAGGCGAAACTCATCTTATCAAGGCAGATCAGAAGGGGCTACACCTAAGCCCCACAATCCCCTTAGGAAGCCCCTTAGGAATGCTGCACAGGCACACTAAGTCTCGCAGATTGGCTGCAAAGTTGGTGGTTAGGCTAGATTACTTTTGTTTAATTGCTGCAACTCTTTACAACAAGGAGATTTCTATAGTCTGTAAATTTGATTGAGTAGCTTCATTTGAAATTTTGTTTTGTACTAAAATTGGAATAAAAATTCACTGATCGGTTGTTGATGAACGAATCGGGGACATTTATTTTTACAGCGATAAATCCTATTGAGAACACAAATTCTGATAATTTCACTAGTACCATTTCCCTTGTCGTATTAAGGACTACTAAACATGATAGAAGCTACTAAACTTTTGCGATCCAAGTGGCCTTGACTGTAATAAGGGCTCTGCAAATAAAAAGAATTAGAGAGATCTGGTACTCGACTTATTTCTGACCACCTTTACGAGAAACTAGACTCGTCCAAAAGATGACAATGGGGAGATAACAACCAGTACTGTTTTTGTAACTATGGGGGGTTTATGATAACTCCACTATCTGATGATGGAATACACATCCTACTGGGAGGTATATACAATCGATGATAACTAATGAAGCTTCTGTAAATCTCATCTCATTCAAGTTCTGCTCCACAAGAGGCGAGTCTGCAAATAGTTTGAGGAGTCAAATTTGGTAAAGTTAGGGAATATATGTCCCGACATAAGCAAGTATATTACAATCTATGGATGACAAAATGAAATAAATATTAATGCAGCAATGACTCTAATTCTTATACGATTAAAGTGATAAAGTGGTAAATCACCCCTAAAATAAGTACCCCTGACCCTACAATCGGAAAACACCAATATGGAATTACCAGCGTGTAGTGGGGTGGTTTAATAAATGGGAACAATGCAACGAATAAATTAGCAACCAAAAAAATCAAGATTGATATGGAGGGGGTTGAAAACCTTCTTTTCCACTTAGGCGCCAAAAGCGACTGGAGCTCATCAGTAGGCAGTTTATTCCAACTTTCATCGAACCAGCGCAAGTATATCAAACCACCGGTTAGTAAAATATTTATCCAGGTCCCGGGATAAATATACAAATTTATAACAAACTCATAAATCTCTGCAGAAGGAGGTACTACTAGGACAACCACCGTCACCAACCAATGCAAAAGTAAGGAGCTCTCAAACCTCAGGAAGGTTTTACTGAAGGGAATCAAGCCCTCCATTGCTAGCTCCTTGTTGACTACCGAGTGAGCATAAGATACCACTAAAACGTTTCCAAAATTGGATATAGCTATGAGTAAGGGCACCAATCTCGAAGCTAAACCTTCACCCAACACCTTATTGAAAAATAAGCCAGCAATCAACACACCACTAGTCATAATTTCTCCTTTAGGTATCACTACCAAATAACTTAGAAGAACCAAGAAGTACAATATAGTAGTAACAACAACGGCCAAAGGGGCGGAAACAGTCAAGACTTGATATGGGTTTCTCGTCTCGTTCAAGACATAATTAGCGTTTTCCCAGCCTTTAAAGGAGTAAATTATTTCTAAGAGAGCCACAGAAACCGAATAAAGATCGGTCTCCTGCTCCTGGTGGAAGATGTTCTTAAAATTTCCTGTTCTGGGCACATCAACAAATCCAAGCCATACCATTCCACCGCATAAGATAACCAAACTTAGGATAAGAATCTTGGACACACCTAGAAATATGAAAAAGAAGTTGGACTGGTGATTATGATACACATGCAAATAACAGCATATCGTAATACATAAAACACCTACAAACTTCACCATCCACCCACTTAGTTCTTCATTAGTCTCCAAGTTTCCGTTCATGGCAAATAAGACGTACTTTCCGAATGCGTATGAGTTACCAGAACTAAAACCCAATAGTACAATTTGAAACAGGTATACAAATCCGATTAAACGACCTTTGAACACTCTCTGGAGATAGTTTTTCTCACCCCCGTTCTTAATAGGAAGATTCAAGGCATATTCCAAATATATGAACATGCCGCACGCTACAACCAAACTGCCTAGAACCCACAAGCTTAAGTATATCCCTACATTCCCTTGACAATATTGAAGGATAATCGAAGGCGTTGAAAAAATACCAGTGCCAATCATCTTGTTAACTATGAGTGACATAGCTGATAAGGAGCTGATCTTACCCATATGCAATGCTGTGTTATTATATAAATTGAAATCACATTGTAGATACAGTGGAATGAGATGAGAATTATAAAATTGCACGTGACCACAGAGATTACAAATGCACTTTTTATCAGTGACAAAGAGCATCAAGACCGAGAAAGTGCTAGGTACTGACTTTAAAACGACAAATAGAACCTAAAAATACAGCAGTACTCAAATAGTATAGAGAAGCAATCTTCGATTAGGTCTCAGTCAAAGTGTTATGTCGTTCTGAGTGGTACAGCCTTTTACTTTGAGAACCCAACATTCCAATGTATTAATATCTTAATTAAGGGCAATTAGTATTCAATATATCAGCTTAGTTCAAAGATTGTAGAACAGGTCATGGATTACTTACCTTGCTCTGCTGGTCAGTAACTAGATTCCCTGAGGCTTGAATATAGAGCGGAGGTATATTGAGCGGAGGAGTCGTTCTAGGAAGCCGTTTGGCTACTGCCTTCAAATATCACCAGAGGCTACCAGGAATATCTCGAGAAAAGGATGTTTCTCTGTTGCGAGTATTATTATCACTGCATGGAAAATACATGCTTACCTTCGGTATATGATATTCTACCTGATGTTACTCAATCTAGTGTTGTTCATGTGGATGTTAATATCAAGTCTGTCAGCGTCCTCTTCAATTTTTCTTAATCTCTCGTTTTGCTGGTCGACTTCGGTACCCATAGTTTTGGCAGAATTCTTGAGCTTCTTACTGTACAATGCGATTTGGTCCAAGTTGCTGGCTAGTTCCTTTTCTATCTCGTCGTCTTCTGAATCATTTTCAAACTGGTACCTTTGGGCCTGAGACAAGTCCCTCTGAGCTTGGTACTTCTGGTGTAACTCAGACAGGGTTGAGTTTTGGGTTATACCTTGCTTGATTCTTTGCTCACTCTCGTACATATTCTTCCTGTTGGTGTCTCTCAAATACTTTTCTTGGGCTTTAGCCGTTTTAATTTTTTGTTCTTCCATTCTCAATCTTGATTTCCTATTAAATGGGTTACCACTAGAAGGCAAAAAGATGGTCCTGTTCAATCTTTCAATCTGCTTTACTTTGTCTTCAGCAATCTTCGACTGGGTCTCAGCCAAATTGATATTCTGTTCTGAGTTGTATAACCTTTCACTTTGAGAACCTAACATTCCCAACGTATTTGAACCAGATGCATCGGCTTCTTGGGCCATTCTCAATGTGTTTCTAGTAGAAGCTAAAGACTCTTGCTTCACAAATCTTATATCTTGCTTGATAGCCTCTACTTCTTCATCTTCCGAGTTCACTTCCTGTTGTTGAGGTAAGTCCTCATCGATTATGATATTCAAGTCATCTTCTTCCGGCAACTCGTTCAAATCGAGTGATTCATTATCGTAGATTTCCTTCCTCACTGGTTTCTTGGACTGGAACATGGTATTACTTGGAATGGCATTCAAATCGAGCGATTCATCGTCACGCCTTGTGCTTGATCTAGACACCAGAGGGGGCACTGTTGTCCTTGATGAATGGAGGTTATCTCTGGCGCTCCTGCTACCATATGGATCGTTTGCAGAGATTTGGGTAGGGCCTCTGGAAGACTGTGTGGTTGAACTGTAGGGGTTTGAGGTGTTAGTTTGGCCATACGGATTACCCCCAAGTTGTCCTTGTCTTTGTTCATACGATCTCCCATTTTGGATCCCTTGCTCCTCATTGGTGTAGGGACTTTTAGACGAGGAGTCATTTGTACTGCCACTAGCATACGGAGCTCGAGAGCCACCGTCGGCATAAGGGTTACTTGTCGAAGATCCTCCGTTGCTGGCATATGGGTTCCCACTAGCTTCGTTGTTCAAGTTTGCGTATGGGTTCACTGGCTGAAGCCCTGGCTTGGCCTTAGCACGATCTTGAGCATACTGTTTGAAGGCACCAAACTTTTCCTCTCGACCACCGAACCCGTTACCATTAGAGCTACTCTTAGTAGATATGCCCCTCTTGGTTAGATGCTCCCTGATTTCATCCTCGGTAGGTTCCTTCTTCTTGAACACATTCTTTATTCCCATGGTTGTGTATGTGTCTCGGTATCAAAAATTGTTAAATTTAGATTTCCCTCTTCGTGAGAATGATCAATAATCGAAACTGGTATACACACGAATATGTTTGGGGCCTGGCAACGTCCTATTTTACTGAGTTCAACTCTGAGAAGCTGACACAGCCTTCAAGAGGCAATCTTAGGGTTGGAGCCAGGCCGTTCTCCAAATCAAGAGGACATCGAGATATTTAAAGTATCTTTTGAATCAGTAGGAAAAGGAAGGCCGATCAGCAGGGTATCATCCAAGATGAAAATATAAATTCTGATCCAGACTATAGAGGATAGCTGCGAAAACTTCCTCCCACAAATTGGAGCCCAAGGTACGACCTTCGGTTCAATAGGGCAATTTCATCCACTTGAAGCTGGTAGAACCTCCCATGCCAGCTAAAACAGTCTCAAGAATCCCAAAACCAGGGAAAGAAGTTATTACGATGTCTGATAGTTTGTAGAATTGTGACAAAAGGTGTTTGTTTTTGGCAATAAGTAAAGGTCGTGTACACCGCACAGGAGAAATACAAATCACTCTGCGAGAGAGAAGTCGTGGTGCAGTAGGGAGGTAGCTGTGGTATGAATATGAAGGATGTGAGTGTCAAAACAGACAATGACAATGGAGGATAGATCAGGTGTTTGCTAGAAAGTGCCTTTGGCATAGGTTTCGGCTTGAGCGAAGGAAGGGGTAACTTCTTCCGATGGCTCAAACCCAAATCACTAGAGTGACAGTCGAAGACCAACCCTTTGCTTTCGAACACATAAGATAAAAATACAAGTTTGGGCTTCACCACCACGTAGGCTGCTTGAGTCGCTCAGTGAATTGGTTGCAAAAAGTTTTGCTGGGTAGTTTTCCAGTACGCTTGAACACAAAGATAGGTTTAGGGGATTTAAATTCAGCTCCGTGATTTCGTTTGTAATTTTTCTTTTGTACTTACCACATATATTACAATATTTGATAAGTTACTTCGTGAACATTGACGTCTATTTGAAACAACAGACCAGTGATGATGTTTACCAGCTTATTTAGAACGAGCAAACCCAGCCTTTACAGCGAACCTGGCGACGTTTCTGTCGACCTTAACAACCTGAACTTGAATGCCCAATCAAGATCCAAGTTGCAAAAATTGAAGTCCAAAGTTAAAAAAGTCCTAGTCCCAATCAAGTTTAATGTCCCCAATCGAAAAGTCAAAAAGATCAGAGCCCCATTGAGCAATACCAACAAAGTATTGCACACCAAGTCCAAAATTGAGTCCACAAAAATGTCCATCCTGTCAACCTTACAATCCAAAAGGTTGAAAGTCAAAAGTTGCTTCAAGCAGCTGATGAAGTTCCTCAAAAAAGAAAAGGTTGAATGGTATGCTATTAGTGATATACAATGGCTTGCATTCGAGTCAACTTCGATGGGGGTCGAAGACGACAAGACTGTATCATGTGACACAATTGAATCCGTATCCGTACAAGTGCTCATTTCAGGCGATACACAAACTTCCTCCAGTGACAGAAACTCCGATTCTGACGCTGCTACTAATGATGGTCTCGAAACCAGGACTTGTCCAGTCACTGATACAAGAGACTATTGGGACACAGATTCTATGTCAAGTATGAGGGTCTTGGTAGGAGACGATGCTAATCAAGGTTCCCAAGCTGAAATGGAACACGAAGAGGAAATTGTCCAACCATCTGCCACCAGTTCTTTTAGTGATTTCCTTAAAGGACAGGTCGAGTTTGATCATTTTTTCCGAATTAGGCGAAAAAATTGCAGCAACTGCGAACTTTTGTCTGCGAATATTTTTCCTGGAAATGATAATTCAAATTCATCAATGGCTGCGAACAATTCTTTAGTGTCCCAGTTTAGTAGCGAAGAACTTGAGAAGGGTGAGGCTGACGATAGCATGGAAGGCGAAGAGACGCTTGTGTATGAATATGAACTGGTCCCAGATGAAGGAAGTACATCTGGGGATCTCGAGGTAGCACTCGATAAAATTGAGAGTGTACCAGGTATTATTTGTGCTCAAGAGGGTTCTTCAGAGACCTTAGTGCATACGGAAGCTAACACAAACGATTGTGAGGGAATTACAAAAGCCAGACTGGTCCAATTCCTGGAGGGGGTACACATTTCAGAAACTGAACGGCATTCTTCAGCAAGATTTGTGGACCCACAACTTGTTCCTCCTACAATTGAAGTGACCCTTGGTGAAAATGAGAAAGAAGGTGAACACCGAGCCAAATTGGGCAAGAAAGAACTCAAGAGAATTGACCGCATATTGGGGCAAATCGAAGAACTCAAACAATGGAGAGATTATTTTATCTGGAGAAGCAATATGTTTCGAACTCCATTGGACAAAAAGTATGATGTCATCAAGGATGCGATTGGCTGGTTGGAGGAAGGTTTATTTTATGTCGATGAACTGCTATTGAGACAAGCTGTTTCGACAAGAAATCATCTTAAAAACATGCCGGACTTTAACTTTAATGGGACTATGACATATAGGAGGAGACGCAAGATATCGGAGAAAAAGCAGATAGCATTACTCAATTTTTGGGCACCAACTCAAACAAAACCTCAAGTGGTAGCTAAATACTTCTACATTGGTGTATTATGAGTTGAAAAAAGTAATGATACAAAAAATGGACTAAATTGAAACACTACGTAGAACTCTAATACGAAAAACCAAAAAAATCACTATTTAACCTCTATAGTCGGGGCGTTCCTATTGTGTAATCCGCCAGGTTATTGGAATATATCAGTATATGCATATGCCGTGGCCCAACAATTCGCATCATTCGCAGCAAAAACTGGCAAAAGTGAAAAGGCCAAATATTCATTATGTCTTATTCATATGAACAAGACTTTCACACAATCCAGTCAAAGTTTGATCGGATCCATCAGAAATACAAGGTAACAGTTGGGGAATGTACTTTTTTTATCTCATTCATTGTTAATTTTGTGGTGGGTAAGATCATACATTTTACATCACAGGAAGAGGAAGTGTACAATTACTACAACGATAAAAACAATTTATTGAATCAATTTTTCGTGAAGAAGGGGTGGTTCTGGACAACTGTAGTTATCACGCTATTTTATGCTAGCATTTTGTATACCAAACACCCTAAGGCTAATAAAAAAGCACAAATCATTAGGGTTGCTTTAATTAACTATACTATCTCGACACTATGGTGGGTATTATTTACCCAGTGGTGCTTTGGATTACCCATAATGGATCGAATCTTCTTGTCCACAGGAGGCATGTGTACAGGTGTCGAAGAGCATCGGTTGGCGAAACATTTGGCGTTTTTCGTCAAACACGAAGAGATGAATTTTTATGAGTCGAAGATTGTGGGGTCTAGTATTTGCAGGAGTTTGAAAGGCCAATGGGCTGGTGGCCACGACCCATCGGGGCATGCCTTTTTATTGATTCACTCCTCGTTATACTTATACTTCGAGATGGTCCCATTCTGGTTCAGTTGGAAGATGGTGGTTAATAATATCAGATCAACATACACTCAACTCAAGAATAGCGATTCCTCTTTAGGTGTGAAAGCTGAATATTTAGGGAAGTTTCTTGTACACAACCCCTGGATAATAGTCATGGGGTTGATATCATTATGGTGGTTCATGTTGTTGATGACCAATATTTATTTCCATTCAATTCTAGAGAAGTTTGTGGGATTATTGTTTGGTTACGTTATTAGTCTCTTGTATTTAGTGCCAAGATACCTTTAGTTGGCAAAAAGTACATCCCCTTTCGTGCAAATTTTAATATATAGATTCATAAATGAAAGTTGCCACGACTTAAAAAATACCATCTGAGCAATACCAACACTACGCCCTGAGTCTGACAAATTCCCACTGGATCTATACTAAAAGTCTTGTAGGTAATACGTGGGTTGACCAAATACACGCCGCATACTATATGAAGAAGGTCGCGAGGGGCATCTCAAATTAGTGTTTTGGTGCATCATTTTGAAACGCGTTTCAAAACATAAAAAGATGGACTCGCGACTATGACACGTAAGTTGCAGGATTTTTAAGTAGTGGTTTTGAATTCCATTGTGGAACGCTTTGAAGAATGATTGACGAAGGGGCTGTTAAAGTACCGTGCGGCCATTTTACGGGGCTTGCATTAGAGTTTCACCTTAAAATTAGGTAAGGTATTACGTGGGAAACATAAACAAAAACAAAATGGCAGGGGTGGGACACAAACTCGGTTGATAACGCAGACATTCTAGGCTCTATATATCAAAATAAGTGTCCACAAACTTTTTTCTCCTTAAACTAAAGTCATCTAACATCTTTACTTCACTTGAAGAGACTTTCAAGTTCAATTTTCATAGGGCGGAGCTAGTCAGAAAAGAACGAAAGCATCTCAGGACCAAGACTGCAAAAGAAGTGAAAAAGAATAACAAGTAAGAATGTTTCATACACATTTACTTTTCCTATTTGTATATCTTGTGATAGCAGATGTGGAAGTGGGATTTTCCTTTGACGAACAGTTGCCAAATGTTGGTAGAGTCAACGAGCAATATTCCTTCACCATGGCAAACTCCACATATAAATCCACCAACTATGAACAGATTACATACGAAGCCAGACTGTTGCCTGATTGGCTACAATTCGATTCAAGTTCAAGAACGTTTTCCGGTACACCAAAGGAGTCTGATGTTGGAAGCTTCGATATTGAACTTGTTGGTTCAGATAGTACCAACTCATTGAGCCAAAATTACAGTATGCTTGTTTCTAATGATACTGGGTTGGAAATCAGTTCCGCTAATGTCATGTTTGTGGAAATCAGTGAATATGGTAAAACGAATGGTGATGATGGTTTGGTTGTCAGCGAAGGGCAAGATATCAATATTAAATTTAGTAAAGATGTGTTCAAATCCAAATCTACCAGTGAAAGGCAAATTACCGCTTATTATGGAAGGTCGGCAGACAGATCGTCCTTACCAAACTGGATCACTTTTGACTCAGACGATTTATCATTCAGTGGAACTGTGCCGTATGTGACTTCGAAAAATGCTCCTTCATTTGAATACGGTTTCAGTTTGATTGGATCAGACTATGTTGGTTACGCTGGTGCTGAGGGACTTTTCAAGCTTGTCGTGGGAGGCCACCAGTTAAGCACAAATATTAATGAAACGATAAAGGTGAATGGAACCTTCAATGATGAGTTTGATTTTCGTGTTCCTATCTTGGAGAATGTCTTCTTGGATGATCAATTAATCTCCAAGGAAAATATTTCTAGTGTCAGCGCTGATAACCTTCCTAATTATATCAAGTTTAATGATGAGAGTTATTCCTTGACTGGTCAGTTTCCCGATAACTCGACATTCGACAACTTCTCCATCATAATCTACGATATCTACTCGAATGAGGTAGAGTTACCTTACTCATTTGATACGATTGGGTCTGTATTCACGATTGCAAGCCTCCCCAGCGTTAATGCAACCAGAGGAGACTGGTTCGAATACTCCTTGTCAAACAGTTATTTCACGGATGTTAATGAGACCACTGTTGATTCCACTTTTGACGCCGATTGGTTAGACTACCATAAGTCTAACAAAACTCTCAACGGTTGGACTCCAGATGACTTCATGTCGTTGAATGTCAGTGTGACGGCGTCTTCGGACTTTGATACAGAGACAAAATCTTTTCAAGTTAAAGGCATCGAAGCACATTCTAAGTCAAGCTCCCAATCCCTGTCAAGCACCAAGTCTGAATCAAGTACAAGCGCAACCTCATCAAGTCAAAGTCACAGCACTTCCACAGGATCGTCGGTGCCTAATTCTCAAACCAACAATAAAGAAGGTGGCTGGAGCACTGGCAAAAAGTTGGCTGTTGGATTGGGAGTTGGAGTCCCAGCATTTTTGCTACTTTTAGCATCTTTGATTTTATTCTGTTGTGTCAGGAGGAGAAAACAGAACAGAGACGACGACGAGACCAAGTCTGGCGACACAACCTTGGACGACGATGATAAAGAAATCACTGGCCCCGGATTTGGAAAGATCAACGGAACGCCCCATAGCAACGATCCTAAGGTGTTGGCTACCACTAATGTGAAATCTTTGGATAAAGACAATATGAGTACGTCTTCATCGCTCACCCATGTTGAAGACGATAGTGACACAAGTCAATATTACGATGCTAGTGGCATGGGTCATGCATATAACCCAGATAGTGACAAACCGGTTAAATCCTGGAGAGCGAACGACCAAAGTGATATTGCTAGAGATCTTTCCACTGGTTTAACGAAGAATGCAAACAATGAGAATAAGAGGATATCTGATGCTTCTTTAAGTACTGTGAACACAGAGCAGTTGTTTTCTGTAAGACTAGTGGAGGACCAGTCGATGGTGAGAGGCAGTCAGCAATCATCGTTTGGTAGTGGCCAGTTCATCAGTAACAACTCACTCAATGCCCTTTTGAACCGGGACGATTCTGGTAATTTTCAAAGGTTGGACAGTGATGGGAACATAATTGATAAGGCTTATTCTAGCTCCCTGTCGCCTAAGAAGACCAGCAGAAGCCCTAGCACTTTAGCGGTTTTAAGAGAGAAACCTAATGAGTCCAAGAGAGACATCTCAAGTGATTACCTTAGTCCTGCCTCATCTGAAAATCATTTCCTTAAAGAATCTCAAAGTAAGAACAGTTTGTATGATGACTTCAAAGCTGGTCGAACCGGGCAAGGGGATTATGATTTGATTGACGTCAAAGAGACTTATAAGTTTTTGAATAACGGTCAAACCATCAACATGTCAATTTCCGACAACTCCATGGCCTCCAATAACCAGGAAACCGATGTCAATAACCCACGTATATCCACAAGCTCATTAGGCAAGACTGCCAAGCTAGTTGACTTTACTAGACGCAGTAGTCTTAGAGAATCTCAACAGAACTTGAGTTACCATTACAAAGGCGAGGTTGCTCAGATCCATGACGAGGAAGACTCTCTCTAGTTACCAAAAGGTCCATTAATGTGTTTCATGTCCAATGATAGTATTCAATATTGTATTATATAAATAATTCCTAATAAAAGTTAATCGATAAAGTCAATTGATAATAATCTAGATTTCTTCTTTAGAAGTGGGTAAGGCTTCAACATAATGAGCTGTGTCGGCTGCACGTCTTCTGCCCTCAATGTATTCCATCATTTCACTATATGTTTGTGGTATGATGGATGAATAGCCAGGGGAGTTGTCACCTTGACCATTTTTGGACACGAAGAATGAATAAATAAAGGAGCCGGATTCTTTAGATTCGGTACTGTCAAATGGCTTGATAGAGGTATCAACCTTCACTTGTATCAAGGTACCGGGCTCTGACAAGAATGCGTCCGGATTAGGTGACAACTTGTTTGTTGCGGGCAATTTGAAATTAAAGGGTGTATCAGCATCCACATCTGTTTGACCTTCGTGTATGTGTTCTGTATAAACGACAGTGGCCTTCATACTTAAGATGGACCCTACTGGAACAGGTTGTTTAAAAGTGGTGGAATCCAAAGAAACAAACCTAGGACCTCCTGATGAAAATTCGGCAGAAGCACAGTATGCTAACTCAAAAGACTGTCTCAACAAGTAACCACCAAATATCATATAACTATGTCTATTTCTGTATTGAGGTTGCATGAATAAAGTGGAAGTCATCTCGGAATTCTTCATGAAGTTAACATCTGGTGACTTCTCGGTTCCACTTTCAAAGCTTTTGGAAGCCTTCCACATATCATGAACCAATCTGTTTTCTTCTGCTGTAGGCTCAATCATTTTAGCATTTTTAGCAGACAATTTCTTGAGATTGTTCCTTGACTCGGCTCTTCTATAATCAAGCCACTGGGTTTCTGTGACAGGCAATAACCTATTGATGGCAAAAGATTTGTGAGTTAATGGATTTCTGGCCACAAAGGTAAAGTTAGCACTTAGAAAGATATTGTCTTGAGGTAAGGAATCAAGGGTTACGGTGGAGGGTAATTCTTCGTCAAAAGCATATCCACGGACGGTAATTTCCATAGAAGACCTCCCAGTCCAAGTGACAGACCCAGCTAAGATGAAGTTGAATTTGGAGATCTCATCGACTTTCTTGATCATGTAAATTCTATCGACTGAAGCTGTGACGTTAACAGGCTCGGCCGGAGAGCAGTGCCTATAGGCAATTCTTCCTGCCAAGGCATCTAGATCCTGGAACAACTGACCTGCTCTCAATCTACCTTGGGCATTCATGTATGCATCACATAACCACTTATCATCCTTGAATGGTAGCGTCAAATAACTGAAACTTTCATCTCTAGTTTTTTCTCCAACTTCCATTGTTTTGGGACTGACATAGCTATAACTGTCCAAGACTTTGCCTTCTTTCAAAAGTCTATCACGTTCGGTCAATGCTTCTAGCCAGGTGGCCTTATTGGGCATTTTTTGAAGATCTCCTTGGTCTGCCAATATCGTGGGAGTGGCATCAGCGGCATCAGCTGCATCATTTGAACCAGCCTTATCAGGTCTGTGGAAATTTGACTTGAACCTCAAAGATAACGGAGAAACACCATAAGCGAACTTGGAACACCTCAATGCACACGCGTTTTTGAAAGTTCTCAGCACCAACATCCTAAAGTATCTTATAAAGTTACTATGGAAAAACGATGATTGGGTATGATATATATGTTTTATACAACTTTCACCCGCGACAAATCGGAACCGCGAGATGTATGGCCCGGAAAAAGGAGGATTCAACAGAGGGGTTTCTTCTCAACTTGAATTGTTGACCATCTTGCCCTGTTTGTTGGACTATTTACGGGACATGTTGTTATGTGCACGGTTTGACGTTCATGAAGAATTGTTATATAAAGAATGTTGAGTCCGGAAAAGGTCTGGCCCCACGCGACCAACACATCGCTCTTCGTCACGTGATCAACTCACTCTTGCATTTCTTCGGAGAATAACATCCAAAGGTTCACCGGTCTTCATCTGTCCGCAAAATCTCTATCGTCAATTTTCTCAATTGTGAAAAACCCAGAGTTATCCCTTTTACATAACGTTACAAATAGCTATCTATTCTACTAAATCGATAGAACAGAGTTTAATACAATGGTTTCCAACATCCGTAAGACTGCCCAATTAGCTAGTCAAGCTACCAGAGTTTTGAGTGCTAGAACGGTAAAGCAAGCCGGAAACTACCAATCTATGAGAATGGCGGGTGCCGTCCGTAGTGCTACCACAGAATCAGGACCAAAAACTATGACTGTGAGAGATGCTTTGAATTCCGGTTTGGCTGAAGAGTTGGACAGAGATGATGATGTCTTCATAATGGGAGAGGAAGTTGCGTTATATAACGGAGCTTATAAAGTCACTAGAGGTTTGTTGGATAGATTTGGTGAAAGAAGAATTGTTGATACTCCGATTACCGAGATGGGGTTCACTGGGTTGACCGTAGGTGCTGCTTTGGCTGGGTTGAAGCCAGTGTGTGAGTTTATGACATTTAATTTTGCCATGCAAGCCATTGACCATATTATTAATTCTGCTGCTAAAACTTTATACATGAGTGGTGGTACCCAACCATGTAACATTACTTTCAGAGGTCCAAACGGTGCTGCTGCAGGTGTTGCTGCTCAACATTCGCAAGATTATGCTGCTTGGTACGGTTCAATTCCTGGTTTGAAAGTCGTTTCTCCATATTCTGCTGAGGATTACAAAGGGTTAATCAAAGCAGCCATCAGAGATCCAAATCCGGTTGTTTTCTTGGAAAATGAAATTGCTTACGGTGAATCTTTCGAAATGAGTGAAGAGGCTTTATCGTCTGACTTTGTCTTACCAATTGGGAAAGCTAAGATCGAAAAGGTCGGTACCGACATCACTTTGGTAGCTCACAGTAGAAATGTGAAGTTCTGTGTTGAAGCTGCAGAAATCTTGGAAAAGGAATACGGTGTGCAAGCCGAAGTTATCAACTTGAGATCTATTAAACCATTGGATGTTCCAACTTTGATCGAATCTGTCAAAAAGACTAACCATTTGGTTACTGTTGAAGCTGGTTACCCAGCTTTTGGTGTTGGTTCTGAAATAGTTGCTCAAATTATGGAATCTGAAGCTTTCGACTACTTGGATGCTCCTGTTGAGAGAGTCACTGGTTGTGAAGTTCCAACCCCCTACGCTAAAGAATTAGAAGACTTCGCTTTCCCGGACACACCAACTGTTGTTAGAGCTGCTAGAAAAGTCTTGAGTTTGTAAGCTCATTGGCTTTAGCAATGACCTAATGTATCCAAACACGATGTAACAAAACCTTACAAAAGTACTGAAAGATCATTTTAAGAAACCCTGGGTGAAATTATGATTGTTTTCATCACTCTCGATTTCTTATAGCATGTTTATAGAGAAATACATTTTTTTTGTAAGCCGCGGAAAAACACCAAGGTTCCAACCATTGAATGTCTGATCCCTCTACTGTGCATAAACGAATGGCCATTGATCCCCAATTCGAGGACGGCGATGGCCTCTTGCCTATAAGCGAGAAGCCATCTACTAATGGGACGTCTGATAAACATTTCATCCCCAGCTCCACAAGATCAAATCTGCTTGATCCAATTGACAGACCTGCATTTTTCTTGCTTGTGTTACTATATCTTCTTCAAGGAGTGCCGGTGGGACTAGCATTTGGATCCATTCCGTTTACTTTGAAGACAAAGTTGAGTTATAGTCAGGTTGGTCTTTTTTCCCTTGCTTCTTATCCATACTCCATGAAATTGTTGTGGTCTCCAATTGTAGATGTTATTTACTTTCCAAAACTTGGCAGAAGGAAATCATGGATTATTCCGATCCAACTAATAAGTGGATTCACATTGCTATACATGGGGTCTGTTATAGATGACTTGATAGAAGATCCGTTGGTGCACCTTTCCAAGATCACCATGTTCTTCTTCATATTGGTGTTCTTCTGTGCTACTCAAGATATAGCTGTGGATGGTTGGGCTTTGACTTGTTTATCGGAGCAAAGCTTGAGTTATGCGTCAACTGCTCAAACTATAGGAATCAACGCGGGATACTTCTCGTCTTTCACTATCTTTTTGGCTTTAAGTTCTCCGGAATTCGCCAATAAGTATATTCGAACAGTTCCACAAGATTATGGCTTATTCACCATGGGGTCGTATTTGCATTTTTGGGGCTGGATGTATCTATTGGTAACGGCTATTGTATACTTTATACCTGAAGATCCCAGTCATTTAAGGACCGTGAACCAAGCTAAACTTGCGAGTGAGAGAATGAAACTTGAAAGTCATGCTAACTCCAGCAAATCCAAACTCTCGACTGCCATTAGTCATAGTTCGGCTGTATACCAGTCTATGTACGAGGTTTTGAAGTTACCAAACGTTCAAACCTTGGTGATCATTTTGTTGATTGCAAAATTGGGATTTCAAGTAAACGAGGCAGCTACTAACCTAAAATTATTGGAAAAGGGATTGTCCAAGGAGGACTTGTCAATCACGGTATTGGTGGATTTCCCCTTTGAAATGATTTTTGGTTATTACGCCGGCAGATGGTCTACTGGCTCTGAACCTTTGAAACCATGGCTATTTGGATTTGCAGGTAGACTAGTGGCCGCATTTTTGGCTCAGTTGATCGTGTATAACTTCCCTTCCTCAGGCAAGGTGTCATTCTCATACTTTTTGATGATCATCTTGCAACATTTACTCGGATCCTTCATGTCAACGGTTCAATTTGTTTCCCTTTGTGCTTTCCATACTAGGATTGCGGACCCAGCCATTGGAGGAACATATATGACGACCTTGAACACTCTTTCCAATTATGGAGGTACTTGGCCTCGATTAATAGTGCTTTACTTGATTGATAAGCTAACAGTTACAAGCTGTTCTCTTGGATACAACATTATTTCAGATCAAATGAAACAGCATTGTAAAGATCAAGGTGGTCAAGTAGACATATTACGGGATGGATATTACTATATGAATATTGTCTGCATAACCCTTGGCATTTTCATCTTTTTTTGGGTCAAAAAGAGAGTAGAACACTTGCAAGCATTACCAAACACAGCATGGAGGATCTACAAAGAGAAGTAACAGATGTTTGAATCCAAAATATATACAAAATTTATAATAAATATAAGATTTAAGCATTATTGAGGGTGAAGGAGCTATTCTCTATGGGTGTATGAAAGTCGTCATTTAAGAAGTCAGAAGGCGAAAAAGGCGTCTTATCGCCAATCTCCAACTTCTTGCTTACAGAAGAATAACTGTTGATGATTGAAGGAATCAAGTTGGTGTTGATGGGGGAATGGATGGATGATGAAGATGAGCGAACAGACTTGTGAATCGATTTGGGCCGAGCAAAGGAGAAGGAGGGCATGGAATTCAAGGAAACCCCATTGCTAGCCCTTTGAATTGCGTTGGGATTGGGATAACTGCCACTGATATAATGATGAGGAGCAAAAGACTCAACAATATTGCTATTGTGAGGATCTTCCTCCTCGTCCTCCTCATATTGGAACTTGGTATTGTACCAGTCAGGCTTTTGGAATCCCCCAACATCTGAACTTATGGTTCTGTGGTGACGCCTGCGACTGCTATTCTGCAAGTGTTCTACACTTCGCTGATGTCTTGGTACTGGACCTTTCCCGTAAAACCTGCATTGTAACAAAATGATACAATCGAAGAAGACGGTGCCCCCACTGCCGATTAGGAAGGGTAACTGATCCCAAAACATTTTGTGGAGGCTTTCATCGTTTGAATTCTGTAACATCTTCAAATCAGCTAGAATTGAAATCGTGTAAAAGGTGTTACCCAACATGGCAAACAAAAATAGATAAGGCGAGATTCCAGATGTCGACTTCTTGTTGTAGTTCGTTTTGATTTGCGGTATCCTGGCTGATAAATAGAAGAACGTGCAAACCCAAGCAGCAATTTTCCCTATATCATCATTCTTCAACTTTAACATAGCTATTATGGGAATGACTTTACGGATAATGGCCGGATATGACTGTTCTGTAGATGCTGTATCAGAGAATTCCACCGCAACAGGCATAGCTCCTGCTCTTTTGATATTCTGCGCCAACAAGCCACTTGTCATGACTTTACTTAGAAACAGCGACTTTCTTGTTGGGTGTAGGTGGGACCTGGGATTATTTGGATCTGAGAAGCCATCATCTAAAGTATTCTCGCTGATATGTTCGGAGTAGTGATGCCTTACCATATTGGGACTTTGAAGTAAATTATGGGGCGTCTTATGGAAAGGGTATATCTTTGTGTAGTAATAATATTGAAATGACAAGACCACGTCTATGAAGCAGTAATACGACGAGATCAAAATTTGGAAAGGTAACGCATTGGTCAAAAGGCACCCTGTCAAATTTGACAAATCACCAGCTATCCAGCTACTCAAAAATACCACGTTAACACCTTCTACTGATCGATTAAGATAATTTTCAATGATTTGTGGTAGTTGCGCAAACAACCAGATGGTCAATGATAGATAACCAGACAAGATACTGATGACCGAAAGAATATCATTATCCAACATGTCAGCGAGTATATGCAAAAATGTTTCAACACCTTTGTATGTTGTAAACTAATGTACGGTGATTGCCGAATGAAACCCCAAAATTGGATCAACAACCTACCGAGATGTTTCTAAGGGGTACGGTGATGGTACCGCTATGGTAAACAGGGTGCTACGGTGCGGGTAAGGGTGGAGCGGAAGAATGCTTGAAACAGTTCCACTTTTAAACTTTTCTTTTTATCTGTAATGATGCATCGAAGGTTCCTTTAGTAGTGGCGCGCACGACCCTAAGAGGAACACGACCCAAGGATGCACGACCTTTATATTTCATTGAATATCTCCAGGATATACACCATATTTCATTGATTATCTCTATAATTCTATTTATCTATCTCAACAAGCTTCTGTAACAAGCTAAATTCAAAAGTCTCTCAACAAGAGATAACTGCAAATGTGCATGGCACACTATTACGATTGAAAGAAATCATTGGTCCTTTTCGCTGGCATCGCTTCCACCCTCATAATGCTCCACATTCTCTTTGTCGCCATCATTACCCAAAATAGGAATATTGGGTTGCCATTGGCTGGATCTCCAAGCAGGCACTTTCTCGTCCCACATTTGTCCAATTTCTTCCAATCTCTTACCCTTGGTTTCGGGGAAGAAGAAAAGCACATGGACGAACATGGCACCACAGAAAGACCCGTACACCATGTAAGTTTTCCAAGTGATGTTCTGGAAAGCGGAAGGAGTGAACATAGCCAAAGCGAAATTAAAGCACCAATTAGCACAAGTGGAAACGGCAGCCCCTCTCTGTCTGGAAGCAGAATCACCCCAAACCTCGGCACAATATAACCAAATGCCTGTACCCCAGGAGCCACCAAAAGCAATCACAAACAAATAACAACAAGCTATAACTCCTTTTGCAGCAGCTTTATTCTCCTGAGGAATTTGCAACCGCAAAGTGGTATCACCATCAATACTATCAACACTCTTGGCGTATGTAGCCAAAATACCACCCACAGCAAACTGCATTGCCATCATAGCAGCAGCACCACCCAATAACACTGGTCTTCTTCCAAACTTATCCAAAAGGAATAAAGAAGGAACGGTGGCCACTGCGAAAAGGACATATTGGATGGACGAAGAAGACAACAAGTTGTTACCAGAATAACCGGCCATCTGGAAAATGTAGACGATGTAGTACATCATAACGTTCATTCCCGTCAATTGTTGCCAGGTCTGAGCAAAAATGGCGGTGACGGTTCTTGGCAAATACTTTTTGCTGAACAAATCAGCATATGTGAAAGCTTTCATATCTTTATCAAGCAAAATTTGTTCTTTGATTTCACTAATTTCAATCAAGACATCTGGATCTTCTCTGTTACCGTGAGCTTGAACGTTTGCAACAATAAGTTCAGCATCTTCCCAGTAACCTTGCTTGGCCAACCATCTTGGAGATTCGGGGATAAAGAAACAACCGACAATCAACAAAGCACCGGGCACTATTTGAAGAGCCCAAGCTATGCGGAAGGATCTGGGCGAGTCGATCTGGGAGCACCCGAACGAAATATAAAACATAATCATAATACCAATACTTACGGCTAATTGGAAAAGACCTCCAACGATACCTCTAATTTTTCTTGGGCACAATTCAGAGACAAGCACCGGGGCTACAGAAGTTCCGAACCCAACTCCAAAGCCTGAAACCACTCTACCGCCGATCAATTGGCCAACACTCTGGGATGATGCCTGGATTATTGCACCAATACACCATAAAATCCCACATACAATCAAGGAAGATCTTCTGCCAAAAGGTTCAGACACGAAAGACGATAACAAGGAGCCAAACATTGACCCCAAAGCCATGGCAGCAGTGATAATTCCTTGCAAAACCGAATCAGGAGCATTGAAATACTCCCGGTACTGGTGAGTACCAATAAAAGCAGACATTGAGCTTATGTCAAAGCCAAATAAGAGACCTGATAAACAGGTGACGCAGGAAATCAAGAAAATGTTGTGAACATTGGGAAATTTGTCCAAGAAGCTTCTAAACCTCAAGGCTGGGGCTTGTAACTTATCTTCGTAGCCCATTTTGTAATTATAATCAAAATGTAGCACACTTGGGGCTATTTATAAGAAACACTGTGCCTGAGGTCTGAAAAAAGGGCGGGGGAATAGCCAATTGCCCCACTGTGACCTACATATAAGCGATCTACGATTCCCGAATGAGCAACCCTGCCAATAGCTGAATCGATTTTGTGGTCACAGGTTGCAAGGGAATATAAAGTCGTGCCCGTGCCATGTATTTTTATTGTTTCAAGCCGCAAGGTAGGCAGCATCATGAGCCATGGTCATGGAACCAAAACTCCAACTACACCTTTCGTGGGTTTAGATTTGATATGGATACGCACTGAGGATCACATTCCGAAGTGCTTGGCTGATCGAAAGAAGATTGAAGCTTTCAAATTCCTTGAAATGGATGTGCTGATTTTCCCAAATTGACAGGGCCACGATATGCACTCTTATTCTTGCCTTTGGGGAAATTTAATTTTTCCCCACGTCCAAGTCCTATGTCGGAAAAGTAGGACTTTTCTTTGTTTTGTTTCTAGCTGTGTGTTTTCGAGATATATGTTACTGTGTGGTCTTATCGTTCTGTGTTCTAGCTCTGTTTCTCTTGTCTCTCTCTACTTCTCTTCTCTATGTCTTTCTATCTCTTTCCGCTTTCTAATTCTTTTCTATCCTCTCTTTATTCTACTGTCAGGCTTCTATCACTCGACGGCTATTAGACGGCTATATTCTTGGTCCCGTCCCATTACTAAAATCCCCCCACAAGCTCGGAAAACCATACACTTGTCCCCGGCCCCGCCAAAGAGATTTGAGAGTGATGTTAAATATAAAACCGGTTTTTGTATCAATATAAAGACACTATTAATCCATCAAGGGTATTTATTAATTGAGCACTTAAACTTGTTCAGCTTTCTCGGAGTTGTTGTCGTCAGACTTGATCAATTCACTTTCGTTTTCTTTGTGTTCGTATTTCATCTTATTAGCCAATTCACTGTCAGATAAAATTGGAATAGTTGGTTCCCAAGAACCAGATCTCCAGGCTGGAACCTTTTCATCCCATAATTGAGCAATTTCTTCCAATCTCTTACCTCTGGTCTCTGGGAAGAAGAAGAAAACATGGACGAACATAGCCACACAGAAACAAGCATAAATGATATATGTTTGCCATGAAATGTTTCTGAAAGCTGGAGGTGTGAACATAGCAATAGCAAAGTTGAAGATCCAGTTAGCAGAAGTAGCCAAAGAAGCACCTCTTTGTCTTGAAGCAGAGTCACCCCAAACTTCGGAACAGTATAACCAGATAGTCACACCCCAAGAAGAAGCGAAAGAACAGACAAATAAGTAACAACAAGCAATAACGGCTCTAGCAGCAGGCTTGTTGGTATCAGGAATCTTGATAGTAACAGTATCATTGGTTCTTTCGTCCACAGGAATAGGTTCACTGTAAGTAGCCAAAAGACCAGCCACGGCGAATTGGAAGGTCAACATACCAGCAGCACCAGCTAACAAAACAGGTCTTCTACCAACTTTATCCAATAAGTATAATGAAGGAATGGTAATAACAGTGTTCAAAACATATTGGATGGAAGATGAAACCAAAACAGTGTTACCAGTGTAACCAGCCATTTGGAAAATATAAACGATATAGTACATCATAACGTTCATACCGGTCAATTGTTGCCAAATTTGAGCACTGATAGCAATGAAAGTTCTTGGTAAGTATTTCTTGTTGAATAAATCAGCGTAAGTGAAAGATCTGACATGTTCGTCAATCAAGATTTGTTCTTTGATTTCACTAATTTCAATCAAGACATCTGGGTCTTCTCTGTTACCGTGAGCTTGAACGTTTGCAACAATAAGTTCAGCGTCTTCCCAGTAACCTTGCTTGGCCAACCATCTTGGAGATTCTGGAATGAAGAAACAACCACAGAATAAGATGAAACCTGGAACCATTTGGATACCCCAAGCAGTTCTGAAAGAACCTTCACCCTTAATCTTAGAACAACCGAAACAAATGTAGAACATGATCATGATACCTAAAGTAACGGAGAATTGGAAAAGACCACCAATCAAACCTCTGATTTTTCTTGGAGACAATTCAGAACCGTACACTGGAGCCACGGAAGAACCGAAACCGACACCAATACCAGCAATAATTCTACCGGCAATCAATTGACCAACGTTTCTACAAGAACATTGAATAGCAGCACCGGCCATCCAGAAAATAGCACAAGTCAATAAAGAAGCTCTTCTTCCGAAAGGTTCAGAAATAAAAGAACTGCATAAGGAACCAAAGAAAGAACCTAAAGACATAGCAGCGGTCACAAACCCTTGCATGTCTGAAGTCAATACACCAAAAAAGTCGACATATTGTGTAGTACCAATAAAGGCAGACATAGATGAAATATCAAAACCGAACATCAAACCTGAAATACAAGAGATCATGGCAATGACGAAAATGTTGTGGAGGTTTGGAGTTTTATCCAAGAACCTCCTAAATCTTAAAGCATGGGGAATAAGTTTATCTTCGTAACCCATTTTGTACAGTACTTTTGAAGTTAATAATTGTAAAAGAGATGGGAAAATTGGGCTTATTTATAATTTTTTGAAACGTCTGGCCATTCCATTTTGGGGATCTTGTTTGTTCCAGTTGAATGCCCCATGGGAAAAATTTTCATCCACGGGTTATTTTCCTGTATGATCATTACCTATTTGGGTTTCTCCATTTTCCGCAGGCTATTTTCTTGGGGGGGTGGAAAAACTTTGTTGTTTTTTTACCATGCTCCAGTCAAGTTTTTCTGCTGTATTTCTGTATCTTGGTGGGGTATGAGTGGATGTATTGACTGATACCATCCCCGGAGTCTTCTCCAACTTCCATTACAAACTCCATCAGAACCCCAGGCGAAATATTGACTCCACCATCCCCAAATAATTCTCCCGAAAACGGATGATCACGAAAACTTTTTAAAAAATAAAAAATGCCGTTGCGTCACCGCCAGCAAACACCTAACGTAAAATTTACTAATAGCATGATTATTGGCCATGGAAGATGGCCCCTCGTCTACCCTGTCTGCCAAAACTGTACCCCGACCATACGCCCTATTGTCAGTCAAGCCCGTCGACTGGAACTTCGTATCCGGTTCCCGGCTAATGTAACAAAAATATTTACTTGTCGATAATAACCATAGATCCACGTCTCCACAATATACAGTCTACCCCGTACTTGGTCCCCCTGTTACTAGGGCAAAAAATTAAGTGGCGGGTTAAATGCCGGAGCTACCGCAGTTGGGGTATAAGCCAATGAAAGCCCCCGTACCTGGTGTAACGTTACACATTTGCGGAACAAACAAAAAAAGTATCCCCACTTCCCCATTTGCTGGACCATGCACGACTAATTCCGGCCCACAAAACATCATATAATTTATTAAAAAAAAACTGGCACCACGCGAAAACCTCTCTCGCGAAAACCCAATTAGGAAGGGATAATTATTTTTTTAGTGGAGCAACCTGGAAGGCCGTCTACTGACTCCGGTGTAGGCATAAGACTATCTGGCGTGATTCTGGCTTCGGGTTGTGTCTGGCACCTACATTCGCGTCATACATTGGCATCAGCATCAATAGTCTCTAGAAATCGGCGGCCACAAAATGTGGGGAGACGTTATGCGTCCCTGAAATTGCCTGGGCACGAAACTGTTTCACGTTTATGGTTACATGCGTGGTGTTTTTGGGGTACGAACTCATCTGTTCCCCCGCCAAATTTCATATAGTCCAGAGAGCGCCTTTACTTAACATTAATTTCACCGTTGGGTGCCAAGACTCTTAATTGTTCCGGGGAAAAGGGAATGAAGCTAGCCGAAAAGGGTCCCAAAAACGGAGGATCTTGAAGATAGAATAATATGTCAGAAAGAAGGTCAGAGAAAAAGTAATGTCAGGGATAATGAGAGGAACCTAAAACTGTCGGAAATTTAAAAGTCGAAAAACTCCAGGCTCTTGACTCTGTTCTTTCCCTATCCTCAATACTCCAATATTCATATAAGCCTCATACTTGCCTTGGCTTTGATGGGTATATTACTTGCCCTAAGAATCAGTGCCTCGTCCATTAAAGGCAGTTGCAATTACACATCACTGTGCTTCACGTCACTGTACAGCACAATGCAGCAGAATTCACCTTAAATACTCGAGCCTTCCACAAACACCGTTCAAACACTTCGTTACTCCAATGCCTAAGGTCTATGGTGAGAATTTGAAGTTTCGTAGGGAAATCAAGAGAGCTGAAAGCATTGTCGTGGGGGAGAACACTCTTCTCCGAAAAAGCAATAGAGAACATAGAAGGGAGTTAGTAAGACATATTGTATATGCTTGTAAAGCTCTGAAGGCGGATTTGAAAAACAAGAAATTCAAGAATAAACATTCTGACAAGCAGTTCATTCGCCACTGGTACAAAGCTTACTTCTCGCTATGTGTAAGTTCAATACCATTCGACATTCCCTTTGGGTGCCGATTTTTGAAAACTCATCTTCCCGATGGTGTGTTGAGTTCGATGGACAGTACCCCGAAGAGACAGCCGGAGTTGCAAGAAGTGCCAGACAAATGGTTCAGGAAATACTTTAGGAAACTTCACAGGGCTTTATTTGCCTTGCAATCTCCAAATGATGAAGTGTGGATGTACGACTGGATCTGGGAAGCCAGCACTACCCTTAACGAACAACCCGAAATGGTGATCGGAATTGGTCGAGATGCTCTTCAGATCGCCTTTATGGTGAATTTTGTGAGACCTATATTCGGTTTGTTTGACATGGTGAAGTTCCCCATACATATAAAATGGGATCGGGTCCAAGCTCAATACCAACCAGATTTTCAGATTTGGAAGGAAAACGAATGTGTGACTTTCGTGGAATTGAAACATTATGGATTACATGAGCTTGTGAAGGATGGGAAGTTGATGGAACCACAGGATATGGATTGTGATGTCAGGCAACAGTATACACGAGTTCTACACCAGATTTTTATATATTTTGTTGAATTGAAGATCAATGTTTGTATGATCAGTGATTTTGAAACCACGATTTTTTTACAGGTGGAAAAATTTAACAGAAGGAACACTAGAGGTTCAATGATTGGCGATTACACTTTAAGATCAAGGGTTTTTAATGTGAATGACGAAGGCATGACAGTTCAGGCTGCATTTGCCGCAATGTGCTATCGCCAAATGACGCTCTCGCGACTCGAGAAATCAGAACAGCAAGGAATTACTGCAGGCTTGCAAGAAATGCTTTGCATAGATGAAACTACTGTGCACAGTAGTCGTGAGAAATACAATCCAGAACCAAGCAATGAGATCATGGGAGATGAACCTACAGAAATCGAACGGGCCAGATATATGATTTATCGCAGGAACTTGGGTGATTTCAGTGTGGCTCAAAGAAAAAGACTACGTGAGTACACGGACTGGTTGCATAATGAGACTTGAGAAACACCTTTTGTTATCCGTCTGACATGGTCGACAAGCAATTTTCATCCAATTTTTTGTGGACAAAAATAGCTATGGGCTTTGTAGGAGAATAAACAGCAAATCAACATAGGTGCCTTTAACTTGAAAGGACGCATTATTATTTTTGCAACAACGACACACCTGACAAAAAAGCTGTTTGATATGATAAATTGTGTGTACACGACCTCTTACTTACTTATTACACATTGCAGTCAATCGCCAAGTTATTGTCTAGTTAAATGGACAGTTTTTGCGGAGTTGTTGTGAATCGCAGGTTGAGTAGACTGAAGCCTTATATTCATAAGAGTAGGCTGAGAAGTAAGGAAATTTTCGAAGTAAAAAAAGATCTCGTAAGTTAAAAGACTGGATTTGTAATTTTGACAATAAAATTAGCAAAGTGTTAAGTAGCACTAATTTCATCAATCGCAGGAAACTGGAAAAGACGATAAAGAACTTGAAGGACGAAATTCACTTTTTACCCACCTTAGCGAGGATTAAAGGCACCTCTGTAACATCTTCCATCGAAAGGTCTCTAGGTTCTAGATTCTAGGTGGCTTAAGTTTCCCATGACGTGCACTGACAGTAAACTCTACCTCCTTTAACGCGAGATACAGAAATTCCCAACGTGGAAGTGTAAGTCGCCCGTCATTCAAAATGGCACAATAGTACCGACGATCTTCGGTAGACATAGGCTTCGCACGGCTCTCGTGCTAGAGACAAGTATTTAAAAAATTGCCCGGTGGTTAAATTCCGCCCGCAAAAACTAAACCGGTGCGCTCCGAAAACATCAGGGTCTCATGCCTCCTGTCATCACTGCAACTTGGTCAGACGAGAAGGAATTTTAGCTCTTTGAGATAAATCACCCTGTGTGTCGATTATCTACAAGCCTTGCTGGCCAACTCCGGGCGACATCACTGTCTTAAAATTATTTTGCGTCCTTTTCGCAGATCTACAAGAAAAAGTCAACCCATTTCCGTACGTGATCGGAAAAGAAAAATCGGATGATTCAAAAATGGTATGATATGTTTTGTATATAAGGTATCATGGGTCCTGTCATCGAGGATCCAAGACCAAGCATACATCCATAACACATAGTATAGCTAGGAAATCGCACGAACACAAGCTTATATATATGACATTAGAAGTGCTTCCCGTACTCGAGAATTCCTTTGAATCCTCACTTCACAACACACATGAATCATTTTACAAAAAAACACTAAGCGGGTTGATTGTGGACAAATACCAGTTCGTCAAGAAAATTGGTGCTGGAACCTATGGGTTGATATACCTTGTTAAGGATCTTAAAGATGGCCACGTCAGGGCTGCAAAGATCACATTGAAGAATAATCAGATGATCAACCAAAATGATATTGAAGAGTACAAACAAATTCTTCAAAACAAAGTCATATTTGAACTCACGTGTAATCCCAACTTACAGTTGAAGGAACTTAGTTTTGACTTGATCAAAGAGTCCAATGTGGACTATTTGAAAGAAATCTCCATGCACTTGAAGTGCCATGATCACCCTAATGTCGTCACTATCCATAATGTTTATTCCTTCAATATTGGCATAATAACGGTAATGGACTATTACAGTCAAGGAGACTTGTTCAAAAACATTGTCGACAAGAGGATATTCCACCAGAATAACCCTTTGATGATGAAAAATTGCATTCTACAACTCATCAATGTCATCAACTATCTCCATTCCAAAAACATCTACCATTGTGATTTGAAACCTGAAAACGTAATGATCCAGTATAACCCCTCATACAAAAGACCTGATAATGACAGGATAATAAACTACAACGAGTTAATTATCGGGTTAATTGATTTTGGTTTGAGCATGGAGAACAATTTAATTTGTTGCAATAGTTGCAGAGGCTCGTCTTTCTATATGTCACCGGAAAGACTCGTTAATTTCACAAAAAACGACTACACCAAAAAGAACCTCGACTTATCGGTGTACAAGACAAAGATAGACCAAAATGGACTGCAAATGTTGTATTTTCCCACATTAAAAGGTGATATATGGTCTATCGGGGTGCTATTAATCAACATCACATGCGCCAGAAATCCCTGGCCCAATAGCTCCATTGTCCCCAACAACAACGATGTGTTTCAGTCTTATATCTATGAGGACCCTTCGGTTTTGAAACAAATTTTACCCATTTCCACCGAGTTTAACTGTTTATTGAACCGAATCTTCAGATTGGATCCTAATGAAAGAATCGAGTTAGACGCTTTATTCAATGGGATCGTCAATATGGATTTCTTCAACGAGCTTTTACCCACACCACCTGAAAGCCCCAAGATAAAGTACATTTAAACCAGTAATAGAGCATATAATGAATCATGTAATGAATAATGAATCACGAACGCGGCACATGTTTCTGACTTTTTAGACGATTGACGATCCCGCAGAATTTGCACCAAAAGTGCTCTTTCGTCAGCTCCTATAATTCATCCGGTTTGTGGATTACATGTCCATGTCCATGAACCCCTTCAGGACATTATGTGGTACCTCTACGTGAACCAAGATGACTCAAAGCACCTCTTCTCATGTTTCGGAGGTGGTGGGTCTAAAATGCAATGACCTCACCTGCAACCTGCAAAATGCACAGTTTTTTTACTGGTTACAAGTGACAACTCAAAAAGCTGCAACCCAACCATTTAGTTGGGCCATAGTAGCAGAGATGATATAAAACTGCATAAACTCGCCTTGTCGCTGTTTTGAATCAACTTATACAGTTTTATTGTATCAGTTTATACTTATTGTTGTTTTTGTCACCCAATTGCTAGCAGCAAAGTGACCAAACGCATTTCCAAAATTATTGCTCTGACTAGATTGCAGAACAAGCTAACCCCCATATTCACCGCCACAGTGCTTACTAGGAACGTCTCTAATTCCGCTTACAAGATGGGAAGAGAAAACATCTTAAATTACCAGCTACAGCATGATCATGAGTCTGATCTCCCGCCGTTTGTGCCTCCGAAAGAATTAAATCCTATACTAAAAACTCCTAATTTCCCCTTCACATTATCCAAAGACTCCAGCATGACAGATTATTTGAATAATAACAAGTACTTTGTGGATTCGATCAACCACCAACACCTTGAGGTGTTTGGTTTGAACGGACAGGGTCAGAAACCCCATACTTTATGGATTGGATGTAGCGATTCCAGAGCTGGAGAAGGGTGCTTGTCCACATTACCTGGTGAAGTTTTCACCCATAGAAACATTGCAAATATCATCAATGCCAATGATATATCGTCTCAGGGAGTGATCCAATTTGCCATCGATGTGTTAAAAGTTAAAAAGATCATTGTATGTGGGCATACCGATTGTGGAGGAGTTTGGGCCTCCATGTCCAGTAAGAGAATAGGGGGGGTATTGGATTTATGGTTGAATCCAATTAGACATATTCGTGCTTCCAATCACAAATTATTGAACGAAATCAAAGAACCCAAGGCCAAAGCTAAGAAGTTGAGTGAACTTAACGTGGTGTCATCCGTTTTGGCGTTGAGAAGACACCCATCCGCTTCGATGGCCTTGAAAAATAAGGAAATCGAGGTTTGGGGTATGATGTATGATGTGGGAACCGGTTATTTGTCTCCTCTTGATGTTCCGGATGACGAATTTGAAGACTTATTTCACATAAATGATGATGAAGAGCTCGAGCATTGAAAAATGCACTATTTATAAAGGCACTATGGTTAGAGATATTATAGATACTACTATAGGTTAGAGATATGATAGATACCACTTTACGAATTGCACTATTATAAAAAGCACAATATGCCTTAGGTCAGAGATATGATAAATACCAGTTTACGAATTGCACCTTTTAATTAACTACAAAATCTTCCTTTTCTATACTTAAGAATTACTCCAGTTTAAACCATAACTGGTACCATTTTCGTGCTGGTGTCTTTCAATAATCTCCAACACTTCCTCAGCAGTATCGGCCACATTCAACAAAGCTCTTTGTTTCTTGGCAATGAAGCCTGCTTCAATACTCTCGTCTATGAATTTCAAAAACGTGTTGTAAAATCCGTTGACGTTCAACAAAACAATAGGTTTCTTGTGAATTCCCAATTGGTACCATGTGGTGACTTCTAATAATTCTTCAAAAGTACCGTATCCACCAGGCATAGCCACAAAAGCGTCAGCTTCTTCGCCCATCATTCTTTTTCTTGTATGCATGTCTTTGACCATGGTGGTCTTACCGTAAGCCTTAGAGTCTGGTAATGGACTGGCGCCCTGATGGTTATCAACACTTTGCTTCAACATATCGTTGACGGTTTTGGAGTCTGTACGCTCTTTTGAAATCAAAGCCTCAGGAATGATACCATGAACATATCCACCATTGGTAGCACATCCGTTAGCAATTTGTCCCATAACACCAGTACTTCCACCTCCATAAACCAAACCAATTTTCTTGTCTGCTAACAATTGACCAAACTTGAAAGCAACATCTCCATATATCTCATCATTACCAAAAGAGGATCCACAGAAGACACATAACTTCTTAGCTACTTGAATATCACTAACGTCCACCATTCTTTTTCTTTCTTTCTTTCTACCGTAAGATATGGGAGTTGTATATGTATTTATACTTTTCTTTGACATTTTTGTACCGTCGCATTCCCACGGAGGGTCCGAATGATAATCTTCAGATCACGTGACCCACTTATCTGCCAATGGTGGCCCACCACTGGTGAGACCTGGTTGGTAGTTAATTCCAACGCAATCGGTGGATTTGGTTCCGGTGGAGGACTCGATTTTGCCAGCACTGGTGGGTGATTTGAAGACATAGGTAATAGACGGGCTGCACTAGCAGAAAAAATAGGCCAAAGAAAAGAAGCGATAAGAGAAGAGTGAAGAAAAGAAGAGAAGAGAAGAGACAAAAGGGAGGAGTGAAGGAGAAGAGAGACAGAAGAGGATAGAGGCAGAAGAGGATAGAGACAGAAGAAAAGAGAGACAGAAGAAAAGAGAGACAAAAGAAAAGAGAGACTAAGAAAAGAGAGACTAAGAAAAGAGAGACTAAAGAAAAGACAGACAAAAGAAAAGAGAGACTAAGAAAGACAAAAGAAAAGAGAGACTTAAGAAGAGATAAAAATGAGGGTCATTTAGGGAGAGATCAACTCAGAAATCAAAAAGCTCTGCGAACAGATCAAATTACTGCATCCGACGAAGTGAAAACCCCGAAACGAAAAGAGAAAAAGAGTGCCCAAAAAGAAAACCATTTTTGGACAACGTTCAAAGGCAGACCCATTATGTAATCGATAAGATTGGTTTACGAATCCGCGCCCTGTTGGGATTAGCACCTAGGCATATTTTTCGGAGAATTCAAAATTAATTGCACTAAATAAATGAGGCACCATATTCTAATTCCACCAAATAAAGTGAACTTTTTACCAGTTTTCAACCAGTTCTGCAATCTACAGCCATGGTATAGTACCAACAAACAGCCCCTTACACCAGAGGTAGTCTCCCACAATCAAAATCTTCAAAATGATGCGGTAACCGATAGGCTCTATTGTCTACTTTCTTTTGCAGCACATACAGGAACAAGCAAACGTATAAACAAAACCAACACATCATCTATTTCTGAAACTGGGTGAAAAAAAACTATAAATACCACCAGTCCCCCCCTGATATTTCAAATATCCTAACTACCGTCATGACTGTCAACAGCTCCGTTCCACAATCTGTTATCAACACCGCAGTGGGACCCGTTCCAGTGCCATTCCCAGACGTGTCAAATTATAACATCATGAATTTGTTCATGTTGACAGGAAAATCTGCTATCATCACCGGTGGTGCCAGAGGTATTGGTAACGTCATTGGTGAGGGATATCTCCAAGCCGGCTTGAGTAAATTGGCCATCATCGATTATTCTTCTGATCAAGAAAACGTCGACAGATTGGTGGCTACGTACCCCAAGGCCCAAATCGAGTTTCACCAATGTGACGTTAGAAACGCCCAGCAGGTCAAACAGGTGATCGATAAGATCAACGAAAGCTTTGGTATTATTGATATTTTTGTGGCCAATGCTGGTATTCCTTGGACTAGTGGGGATATGGTGGAAGCTGATAACGACAAGGAATGGCTCAATGTGATGGACGTCGATTTAAACGGGGTCTATTACTGCGCCAAGAATATCGGCCGGATTTTCAGGGCCCAAAAGAAGGGTAGTTTGATCTTCACAGCTTCTATGTCTGCTCACATTGTCAATGTGCCAAACTATCAAGCCCCATACAACGCCGCCAAAGCTGCTGTGCTCCATTTGTCCAAATCGTTGGCTTTAGAATGGATTGATTTCGCCAGAGTCAACACCGTCAGTCCTGGCTACATGGCTACAGAGATTTCCACTTTTGTGCCGGAAGACGTCAAAACTCACTGGTGCAAGTTGATTCCAAAAGGAAGAGAAGGGTTGCCACAGGAATTGGCAGGTGCTTACTTGTATTTGGCCAGTGATGCCGCCAGCTACACCACTGGTGCGGACATCAAGGTTGATGGAGGCTACTGTGTGCCATAAATGTTTATAGAAAATAGATAACTGAAACGTACCCCAGAAATGGCAATTACCACTGTACCCGGCGTAGGATGGATCTGGAGGGTGCCGGGACCGTGTCGGAACCGCGAAAACGGTACCCGCACGCACCGTCTTCTTAATCCAATGAAATTGAAACAATTAGATATTACGAGCAAAAGCTTTTCCAATCCTTGCAAAAACTTTTCTAAACAACTTCAACAGCGAAATCGAAGATGATCAGTAGTAAATTGATTCCAAGAATCAGCGGCTACCGCACGTCGATCATAACCACCAGATTCTTTTCCCAGACGGGTTGTAAGTTGCAAACCATCGGGGACATCAAGGGAACTGATGTCAACAGTGCCAAATATTTGGGACAGAAATATCATGTTATTGATCACGAGTATGATTGTGTGGTGGTAGGAGCTGGAGGAGCCGGATTAAGAGCAGCTTTCGGGTTGGCCGAGGCTGGTTATAAGACTGCTTGTATCTCCAAATTATTCCCTACCAGAAGTCACACTGTTGCCGCTCAAGGTGGTATTAATGCTGCTTTGGGAAACATGCACAAAGATGATTGGCATTGGCACATGTATGATACTGTCAAGGGATCTGATTGGTTGGGTGACCAGGACGCTATTCATTACATGACCAAAGAAGCCCCTGCTTCCATTTATGAGTTGGAAAACTACGGGGTGCCTTTCTCCAGAAATGAAGAAGGTAGAATCTACCAAAGAGCTTTTGGTGGTCAATCTAAAGAATATGGTAAGGGGGGACAAGCATACAGAACGTGTGCTGTTGCTGACAGAACTGGCCATGCGTTATTGCACTCTTTGTATGGTCAATCTTTGAGACACGATACTCATTTCTTTATTGAGTTCTTTGCCATGGATTTGTTGATGCAAGATGGCGAATGTGTAGGGGTTATGGCATACAACCAAGAAGACGGTACTTTGCATAGATTCAAGAGTCACAAAACCGTCATTGCTACCGGGGGTTACGGAAGAACTTACTTTTCATGTACTTCTGCTCACACCTGTACTGGTGATGGGTATGCCATGGTCAGTAGAGCTGGATTACCCTTGGAAGATTTGGAATTCGTGCAGTTCCATCCTTCTGGAATCTACGGTTCCGGATGTTTGATCACCGAAGGTGCTAGAGGTGAAGGGGGTTTTTTGGTGAACTCGGAAGGTGAAAGATTTATGGAACGTTATGCTCCAAGTGCCAAAGATTTGGCCTCTAGAGATGTGGTCTCTAGAGCCATTACTATGGAAATCAATGAGGGAAGAGGAGTGGGACCAGAAAAGGACCACATGTTCTTACAATTGAGTCACATTCCCGCTTCAGTTTTAAAGGAAAGATTACCAGGTATTTCTGAAACTGCCCACATTTTTGCCGGAGTCGATGTCACCAAAGAACCAATTCCAATCTTGCCAACTGTCCATTACAATATGGGAGGTATTCCTACCAAATGGACTGGAGAAGTGTTGAAAAAGAATGAGAAGGGTGAAGACGAAATCGTGCCAGGATTATTTGCATGTGGTGAATCTGCTTGTGCTTCTGTGCATGGTGCTAACAGATTGGGTGCTAACTCTTTGTTGGATTTAGTCGTTTTCGGTAGAGCTGTTGCCCACACCATTTCCGAACAATTGACCCCTAACACTCCATTGAAACCATCACCAAAGGACATTGGTGTGGAAAGTATTGAAAACTTGGACAAAATGAGAAACGCCAACGGTACTAAGAGCACTGCTGAAATCAGATTACAAATGCAAAAGACCATGCAAAAGGGATGTGCTGTGTTCAGAATGCAAGATACCTTGGACAAGTGTGTGGAAGAAATAAGTGAAGTGGACAAATCATTTGAACATGTCAAAACTTCCGATAGATCCATGATCTGGAACTCTGATTTGGTCGAGACCTTGGAATTGCAAAACTTGTTGACCTGTGCCACTCAAACTGCTGTTTCCGCCGCTGCCAGAAAGGAAAGTAGAGGTGCCCATGCCAGAGACGATTACCCAAGCAGAGACGACGAATTCTGGAGAAAACACACATTGTCGTATCAAGGTAACTTCGGTGACGAAGTGAAGTTAGACTACAGAGACGTCATCAAAACCACCTTGGACGAAAACGACTGTAAGCCAGTACCACCAGCTGTCAGAGTCTATTAATTCCCCACTGTGCACGATTGAATGAATCTTTCCTGCCAATGTGGCATATTTATTCAGTATATGTAACGTAATAAATACTACGTGACGACATTTTAAGATTGCCGTTCTGGGAATGTACTGTCCTTAAACACCAGCAACCGTTGAAATACAACCGGTGCTTGCGGTTCTGGTAAGGTTTTTGACCGATCTAGCAATTCAAAATTTACAGGAAAACTATAAAAACGAAGAATTATCCCGCATTTTGTTTTTACTACTACAATGTCGTATCAAAGTATTGTTAATCCAAAATTGGGCGAATTGCCTAAGCCAAACCCTACACAGAAGTCACATGTTCTCGATTTGTTCTCCTTGAAGGGGAAAGTGGCCACTGTTACTGGTTCTAGTGGAGGAATTGGTCTTGCGGTGGCAGAGGCATATGCCCAAGCCGGGGCTGATGTTGCTATCTGGTATAATTCCAAGCCGGCTGACGATAAAGCCAAGGCCATCAGTGAGCAGTATGGGGTCAAGTGTTTGGCGTATAAATGTAACATTTTTGATCACAAATCCGTGGACAGCACCATTGAAGCAATCGAAAAGGATTTCGGCACCATTGATATTTTCGTGGCCAATGCTGGGATTCCTTGGACTGCCGGGGAGATGATTGGAGTTGAAACCCATGATGACTGGGAAAAGGTGATCAATGTGGACTTTACGGGGGTATACTATTGTTCTCGTAAGGTGGGTAGAATATTTGAAAAACATGGCTCGGGATCTTTGATTTTGACAGCTTCCATGTCGGGACACATTGTCAATGTTCCACAAAGCCAGGCCCCTTACAATGCAGCCAAAGCTGCTGTAATGCACTTGGGGAAGTCGTTGGCGGTGGAATGGTCTCATTTCGCCAGAGTCAACTCCGTAAGTCCAGGGTATATTGCAACCGACATTGTTGAGTTTGTGGATTCAGATCAGAGGAAAATATGGCACCAATTGACACCTTTGGGAAGAGAAGGTACCACCCAGGAGTTGGTGGGAGCTTATTTGTACTTGGCCAGCGATGCTAGTACTTTTACCACTGGTACGGACATTATTGTTGATGGTGGGTATTGTGTCCCTTAGTGGCTTTAGTTCCCGAGTCTCTGAGCTTTAGAGTGTCGACAGACTAGAGTTATACAGAGCCTCTGAGCTTTAGAGTCTCAATGGACTAGAGATACAGAGTCTAAATAGACGAGAGTTATATAGAGTCTAAACAGATATAGGATACTGCCAATACACTGTATTCCTTATTTTGGTGGGGTTCTGCGGGGCTTCTGGGAGCCCCGCATAATTGGTAAACACACACCACGAACTTATTCATTTACTCTTTCAGTTCAGTAGTAACTTGCATAGAGCACAAGGAACCCAATAAGGAATTCACAAGTAACTAAACAATGTAAGTGATATCGCAGTGAGAAGTATTTCATGGTGCATTTTGCAGTCGTATTTAATTATTTTCAATATTGCAGGCGCTGAGTGTTTTGATTACGTGAGACATATTTCAATATAGACTACAGACTGTTCCAAGTACCTGCAGGGACTCTACACGTATAGGCGATGTTCACTCTATGATAACGTACCGTTATTCCCACATTTTACAACCACTAGCAAAACGAGATATGGCGTGTACCTACCAGTGTGCGAGTATGTCAGAACTCAGCCAAGTCCACCAAATAACCCCAACAACATGAATCATGACGACGATTTGACCGCCAGTCATTGGGATGACGTGGTGTCCCCCGGCACGCAGTCTCAGTATACCACTGGGATCTTGGGCCAGGCACTCAATGGATTCGAAACCCTTGGGATCCGCCAAGACCACGATGATAAAAACGGCAACAGTGAAGGAGACTCCAGCGACGACGACCACAAAACTGAGACACAACAGCCACAGAACGGTGGCTCTGATGCGGAAGCCAATTATAATACCCAGTCGTATGCCCTGCCCTCGTACACGCCTTCTTATGGCCAGTCGTACGACGTTGCTAAATCAGAATTGGACCAGTTACACCAGTTGAAGAAAGAGGAACGGAACCAAACGAGGACGAAGCTCATGGACGAATTGGCCAGTCCCAGCGAGTTTGATTCGCTCGAACAGTCCATTGCTTCTCCCATTCGCATCAGCAGTAAGGACAAATTGTTCACTGATACTAACTCCCCCGTGAAAATCGATGAACTTAGTTCCAGCACCATTATTAAGGATACAGGCAAGGGAAAGAAGTTCAAAAGACCCAGAAGATTCACGCCAGGGAAAAATTCCAAGCATTTGGGTGGTGATTTGGGACCTTTATCAGAGGTAAAGTCTAACGATGTGAGTAAAACTACGGCAAAGGATGTTATTGTAAGGGAGATCGAAGGTCCCTTGTACGATATTGGAACTGGCCAGTCTGGAACTGGAGGTGAGACCGGAACTGAAGATGTGCCACTGCTGGCCCCTGTTCTGAGTACAGGAGCCAAATCCCAGGAGCCACTGTCAAGGCCGTTTGATATCACCGTTAGTGATCCCATGAAAGTGGGAGATATCACAAATGCCCATATAGTATACACCATAACCACCAAAGTCAAAGGAGAAGTGGCTGGGGCAACTGTGGGTCAATCTTTTCTGGTCAGTAGGAGGTACAAAGATTTTAGATGGATTTACCATCAACTCCAGAATAACCATTTGGGAAGAATTGTTCCTCCCCCACCTTCTAAACAGACGTATATTGGAAGGTTTAACGAGAGTTTCATTGAAAATAGAAGATTGACTTTAGAGAAGATGCTCACCAAGATCTCCGATTTACCACTTAGCCAAGATCCAGACTTCTTGATGTTTTTGACCAGCAACGACTTTGCCAATGAAAGTAAAGAAAGAGAAAGGGTCAGTGGAAGTAAAGCATCGCTTCAAAACAATGACTCGTTGGATGAATCTATCAGTACTTCTTCCCTAGCAGATACAAGCTCCAACCAGACTGGGTTCATTTCATCTATATTTTCGATTCCCGCAAAAGTGGAAGAGCCCGATTCTTTCTTTAGCGACAAGAGGCAGTACATTGAAACGTTGGAGACCAATTTGAAGAACTTCTACAGTGCCATTGAGGTGATAATCAACCAAAGAATTGAGATTATCACCGTCATTGAACAAATTGCAGCTGGCCTCACGGAATTATCAGACTTGGAAATCTCCAAGTCCACCACAAACCTACTTGATGGATTTCGGGACATCCAGGTGAAGCTTAAAGACTCGCTTGACCGAATAAATCTCCAAGACCATTTGACCCTTGGATTCACCATAGAAGAGTACCTCCGCTTGATTGGCTCCATCAAGTACACGCTAGACCAAAGGACTCGATTGTACGCCACGTTTCAGAACTACGAAGCGGACTTGAATAAGAAAAAACAACTGTTGAATAAGTACAAGCTCAAAAACCAGACAGACAAAATCGGATCTGCTACGTTTGAGGTCGAGAAGTTGCTGGGTAAGACCGAAGTGGCCTCCAACAGCTTCAATAATATCAGTCGAGTGATACGGGAAGAGTTGCAGCAATTTGAGTTGGATAAGATTGAAGATTTCCGCAACAGTGTGGAAATCTATATAGAAAGCAGTATTGAGAGTCAGAAAGAGAGTATTGAGTTGTGGGAGACGTTTTATGAGAGGGTTTTGAAAGAGTAAGCAAGAATAGATATGTAAATGAGTTCGCTGTAGCCTACATGCCTAGCAAGGTAAGTTTACCTAAAAAGACCTGTAAAAGTGAAAACCAGGACCCTAACCCACATCGACCTAAATTTCCAGATCGCGATAAAAATCCTTATGAGTCATGGATCAAGTGTCTATTAATCCCACCCAATTATCGGTGTTATCGATTCCTCGAGACAAGTATTGGCTCTTCAAGAGTGCCATTCTCAAGTTCTTACACCAACAAGCACAGGAAAGTGAAAGCGAAGACAGCGACAGCGATGGTGATGATTTAACATTCTGCACAGATATCAGTGGTTATGGCGGATTGGGCCCCCGGAAACAAAAAAGTAACTCAATTGACCTGTCATCTCACAATTCGTTCAGAAAACACAAGCCCCACGGATCAGTTTCATCTAACTCCAGTTTTCTCATAGATAAGGAGATGGATAATCGAATCATAGTTGAAAATGCGACCAACCAATCTAGAGACACTTGGGATGCCACAGGTGGCACAAATAGTAGTAGTAGTAGTGACGATTCAGGCGATACAAGCACTTTTTTCCACATTGCTTTCACTCCCAGTGAGTGCACCATCATTATTTCCAGTCGACATGTTCCTTTATTTCATCAGTCATTGGACGTGGGTCTGCGACTCCACTACGATATCCAGTTGCTCCCGCAATCATACGTCAGTCTCCACATCGACAGCGGTGGCACAAACAACCATTCGAGAATTTTGCAGCTCACAAAACCGTTATCAGATAACAATATCTCGTTATTCTTTCTTTCCAGTCATTTTGGTGACATTGTGCTTATTCCCCACCATTTAGAGGCCAAGGTAATCACAATTTTAACCCAGAACAGGTTCCATTTCAATGATTTGAGTGGAAGCTATATAAAATCAGACACAACCACATCTGCCACCGAAAACACCCATGTTTCAGACCCAAACTACTATGATAAAGCCCTTCAAACTAAAGTTTTCAGCATGTTCAAGTCGTCGTCCATCCATCCTGTTATAGACAGGAAAGTGTCACTACTTTTGACGGGAGCCAGATCTAGTGAAGTTAATACCACCATCATCAAAACTGCATGCACCATAGCTGCTGATATCGTGCCCGATTATTTTGCCATTACCCGGACATCCATAAATGAAATATCACTATTGCTTCCCAAGTCAAATCGCATACGGACCCAATTGGGATTCGAGTCCAAATACTTGATTGGTTCACTTCAGGATATAATCAACCCCGTGACTATTGACTTAACGAGACTCCCCATTGATTCCACAGGAATTGTGGCGGGATTGACTGGAAAAATCATCCAAGACCTCGAATTGATCGATTATCCGTTTGAATTGAACTACTTGTCGATGGCACGGTCTGCCATCTTGATGATCCCGCGAGAGAACGTGCACACAGTCTCTACTATTCTTGAGGACTTGTAGATAAACTGTGGACGTGTACATGCTAAATCAATTACTATACCCAAATAGGAAATAATATAAACACAACGAAGGTCACAAAAAAGACAGTTTGAATAGAACAAAAAAGACAGACAGAAACGCAAGAGAACAAAAGAGCAGACACAGAATTCACAAACATCACCCTCAGAATGGAAGAACCCTTTAACCTCAAGGAAGCGTTGAAATACATCGACTCCCTACACTTCCAAATCAACTTCAAATTCCAAATCATCGAAAGCAAACTAGAAAAAAAAGAAAACCCTGTCAACTGGCTAGTTTATTTGACACTATTGATATATTTCATCCGGTTTGTGTAGCCATTGTCCTCATATTGGTACTCATCTTCCCCAGTCTCACGGGCTTGATCACTCATTGCAGGAACTCATATCACGGACTTGGCACTCATCTCTTTGTACTCATCTCATGGTCACAGACTTGGAGTACTCATCATCCTCCTGAAAGTAAGGATGCACCAACGCCCTCTTGGCACTGATTCGACCACTGGGGTCGTAGTTCAACAATTGAACCAACAAGTCAATTCCATCAGCATCTAAACTAGGCACAAAATCTGCCAAGTTCTTTTTAGACCATTTGGGAAACGTAGGCTTGAAATCGGGCAAGTACTGCACTTCTGGCCACACTTCCACATCTGGAGTACCTAATATCCGGAAAATTCTAAAGATCTCATCGATTTCAGAATCTCCTGGAAACAACGGTTTTCTATTGCACATTTCGGCAAATATACACCCCACACTCCACATGTCAACCCCCGTACTATATTGTTTCCCCCCAAGTAATATTTCTGGCGATCTATACCACAACGTCACCACCTCATGGGTATATGCCCGTAACGGCACCCCAAAAGCTCTAGCAAGACCGAAATCCGCCAACTTCAAGTTCCCTTCCTTGTTGATCAACAAATTTTGAGGCTTCAAGTCCCGGTGTAATACTCGGTGGGCATGACAATGTTTTATTCCCTTTACAAGCTGATTCATAAACCGCTTGACCATATCACTACCCAATCCTACTCCCTGAGGGATACTTTCCATGTACCGTTTCAAGTCCAAGTCCAAGAACTCAAACACAAGGTACAACTTGTGGGAGTCGCTGTGAATAATGTCGTATAATCGGACAATATTATCGTCTTTCATTTCTTTAAGTAATGAGATCTCTCTTATAGCGGTACTGGGAACTCCTTCGTCTTCGCTTTCCAACCGAATTTTCTTAAGTGCCACCACCCGATTGTTGTGCTTTATGTCAAGAGCCTTGTATACGACCCCGTAGGTGCCTTCACCCACCTTTTCTTGACGTTGGTAGTCTGACAATTCCACCATGTTGATTATTTAGAATGTTTGTTTACGCGTTTTGTGAGAATTCGCAGCAGAGGTGGTGGTGGGTGCGAATGGCGCACCACCATATTGTTGTAAGGTTACCCGGACGTCTAGATATACTTTTCTAGATATTATTAGATATGCTTCTTCCATCAGTGTAGTCCCAATGCGGCATCACACAACTTAATTTCTCGTCCCCATTCACTGTTGAGAATTTGCTTACCAGTGATTCTTCTGGCAGGTTTGGGATCCAAGATGGAGTAAATGACATTACGGCATCGAGCTCTCTTTAAACTCTCGATTGGTTCATACCCAGTAGAATTCTTTCTTTTGGTGAGGTATTCCTTGAAAAACTCGTCCCGTTCCGGATCAGCAATGGACCACAATTGTCTACCGGTTCTCATGGCCATGTAAATGACCCCACAACTCCAAATATCTACACACCGAGAGTCAAATTGCTGCGTCGTGAACTCTTCCGGTGCTATGTAGGGCGATGACCCGCAAATTCCCTCACTTAACTGGACCGTGTTCTCCCACGCCATCTTAAAGCACTCGGAGTTGCCGAAATCAGTGATTTTAAGCACTCCATTCTGCGTGAGTAAAAGATTCTCTGGCTTGAGATCCCGATGGCTTACTCCCATATCATGCATGTAATTGACACCCTTAATCATCTGTTTGAAAAAACAATCGGCTTCTGCGTACTCCAATTTCCCACTGGCGATAATTAACGTGTAAAGATCTCCTCCACTGCAGAACTCCATTACTTCCACATAGTCTCCTTTTGCGTCTTTTAACAAGTCCAACGTGTCGATGATATTGATGTTTTTCAATGAAGAAGAAATACAGAATTCAGAAGTCAATCTCCGGTTGAACTTCTTTTCCAGCTCGTTCTGTCTCTTCTTGAACTCTTTCACGGCATAAAGCATTTCTTCACTTCCTTCCTGCGATGTGAGTCTTTTATGTGACACTCTGACAGTTCCAAACGAGCCCTTTCCAATCACTTCCTGACACCGGCCGTATTTTTCCACAAATGACTGATCTAGTGTGTTTGATGACGATTGGCTGTCGTGAAACGTTTTTACCTGACTCACGAGTCCTGCAAACAACGTGGGGGGTTGTCGAGCACCCTGAGCCGGCACAGGAGATGCCACGGGCCCTGAAAGTCCTTGGAGTTGGATTTGGGATGGTGATTGTGAAGGCAACGAGGGTGGGACCCCGTTCTGGGGAGCATCCCCCAAAATGTTCGGTACGGCCAGCTTGGCCTCATCCCGTAGTTTTTTGGCCCCCAATAAGTCTTTTAACATATTACTCAACTTTTCCTGTCGTTTCGCCGACTTCAAGTTGTGTTCATGACTTGTTTCCGTCAATCTAAACCGAGGTCTATTCGCCAAACTGTTGGAACGAGATAATGGAGGAGAACTCAATCTCGAGGTGCTACCACTGCCGTTTTTTGGCTTGGCGATGGGTCTCCCCGGCGATGCGTCTGGCTCAAGCTTCTCGTTGATGCTGTCCAAGGAAAATTTTTGAGATTCTAGCAAGTTTGTGGTGGATTGACTGGGAGAATTGTTACTGGAACTGTGGAGCGACTGATTCAGCGAAAGCGCCACCGAGTTGGCCGACACAATGGGAGCAAGTTTTTCATCTCGAAGTGACAAGTCATCTTCGGGGGACTTTGGTTTTACGTCGTCCTTGCCGTTTTTGACCGATTTCAGGTCATCCCTGTCATTCTTGTCTAACAGCGACAAATTCGTCAGGGATAAGTTGAAAAACTTACCTAATTTCGTAAGTTTCTTCTCCGTCATGGTGGAAAGGTGCGATTCAACAATACCCAAGGCACCGGTTGTTTTTTGCAAGTGATATGTGTTTGTTCGTTTGGCTGAAGGAATTAAAAAAAATTCATTCTCATTAAAATCCCGCACTTATAGCCCAGTGCGTGAGCCCTAAGTTTTTAATAGCAATAAATAAAATAAATGATATCTCTATTTCGACCTATTTTTGTGTTTGTGGTGGTGCCATTAAAGTACAGTTGGCAGGTGGTGTGTACGGGGGCGTGTCTACCGCTCATGCCGGTGTACTATTTACTTGGAATCGATGGCATGCATTACGAAAAGATGGCTGATTTTGCAGCGCATTTGGCCCAGTATATCATTGTTAGTGTGATATTTGGGGCAATTAGTGGGTGGATGATGAGCCGGTGCTTGATAGTGGTGTCAGGTGTGGGGGGATCGAGAAGAGAGAAAGTGAAGGTGGAGGAGGAAGATGAGGAGGAAGAAGACGAAGCTGTGAGGGATGTGGAGATTGAGGGAAAAGGGTCCCCCGTGTACACAAACACAGAATCTAGTGACACAGAGAAGTTCGACTCGTTGTTTGACCGGTACTTGAACGAGACGAAGATGTCGACCATGGAAGGGTATGAGAAGGGGTAGAACAGAGAAAGACTGGAACAGCCACACAAAAATCCCTACGTTCATCTATAGTCTATAAAACTAAATGTATCATTACTCATTACCATGAATTCCCTGCTTATAATATTCCCCGAAAACATTCCAATTGAAATTGATCAATATCAACAATCTATTGGCAATTGTATCATGTATTTCATCATTAACGTCATCGTCATTGACCGACTTATTTATCAATTTAAACAAATTGTTGAAGTAATTCACTTCCATTAATTGGTACACCTTGGAGTTGGGCTGAATTTGCTTGATAAGCCAATTATTACTAAACTCCAATAAATCCTTGAAATTCCCTTCACTTGGCGTCAAACCAATAAACTTAATAAGTTGCAAACTAATGACATTGATATTTTTGGTCCATTTGATATTTCCATTGTTATCGGTGACGATGGACAATATTTCTTGCTTGATTTTTTCGGTATCTGTAATACTCGATTTTCCTGACTCCTTGATCAAATTATGATACAATATGATACACAATTTCAACACGATAATCTGTCTGATGTCCGCTCTTAATAAAATCAACCGAGTGTGATCAAAAGTCAAAGTCTGGGGAAATTCGTTAATCAATTTTTGACAACTCAATAAATCAAATACACTCAACATCAAATTAATTTTAAGATTCTCGTCACTGGTTTTGCTGGGAATCTTACTGATTTGACAGTTCTTGCTAAAATTGTATTTGAACCAGTTGACAGAATCGCCCAAGTTGATTTTATTGTAGATAATCAACTGGTTGAAATAGTCTTTTTCAAAGTCTATGGCGGTTTCAATAAGAATGGGTCTCAATAATCTGATCTGGTGGTTGGCAATGTCCAATTTCATGCACTCCAAAATCTGGAAAATCAACTTCAACCCGTCCACCAAGTCGTTCAAATTGTTGGTGGTATAACACGACTCGAATTTGTTATACATGGAGTTAACCAACTCGTCCCTCATAGGAGCACAGTGGTTTTTGAAGAATAAATGAAGGAATTTGCTCAATTTGACGAAATCAAAATTGTAGTGGTTCAACTCTTGGTAAATCAACTCGAGGTCAAATACCTGCAGGATAATGGACCTACTTTTAACAGGTAATAATGAAACCAATATATCTTTAAGGGTTTGAAAAAGTAACGGGAGTCTGATGAGTCTGGGTAACCTATCCTTGGGAGGCGGCATGAAAAATTGCCCACACTCCCGTTTGATCTCCATCCAGTATTTCTCGGTTATGCTCTTTTTCCTCTTGCCTCTTTCGCCATCTAAATTGGGCCTGAACTGCAACTGGGGGTCAAATAGAATATCGTGTCTCAACTGAGGATTTTTCAAAATCTCGTTGAGGTCGATTTCCTTTAAGGAGGTGAGGTTTATGGGGGGTAAAGGAGGTATAAGTGATTGTTTTTTTGAACCTAGGTCCGGGTTGTTATTGGTGCTGGAGTTATAGTTAATTATGGGAAGTGATCGGGACCGCTGTTTGTTGATTTGCTTCTGATTGAACTTGAGCTTCTTTTTCAAGAGGTAGTTCTGGAATTTGTTGGAGGTGTCTTCGTCGTCCACAAACAACGGGTTGAATATGTCGGATGTGTCATTATTGTATGAATTCATAATACCATAAAACAAGCGTTTCGATGGCGAGTGTTTATTTGGTCAGGGAGGAAATTTCGTTCCATTTATAATTTTTCTGCCACTGGACAGTCATGTAGTGGTAGGGACACGCCGCTTAGAAATTTCTTTTTCGCTACTTGATGAATTTCGGCAACCCCGAGTAGGCCAGAGCTGCAGCAAAATAGCGAGAAAACAGCAGCAGGGACCAAATGTGCACCAAATGTAGACAGGGGTTGTGGTTGGGCGTTTGTGGTTGATTTACCTCCGTTCAGGTGGTGGTGCCGTCAGTTTGTCAGGCCATTCTGTGCGTTTCAGATATGTGAGTGATAACATGAAATAAACTTTAAAGAAGAAAGAAGTTTATTTAGCGGTGGGCGGGGACGCGGTGGCAGGCCGGTGCGATGGCGGTGTCCCCACAGAAGAAATGAATTTCACAGGTATTCCGTTATTTCAGTTGCAGAGGGAGTAAGGTATTGGTGTAAGGGTGAAAGTGAAAGGGTTGTATTCCTGCTCCTGGTGATGTTTGGGTTTGTGAACCTCACCTGGGATATTTGTGCGTGCTTTTCCGGTTCTGTTGCCCTTCCGTTGGCTCTGCAAACGCCGCGCGATTCTTCTTTTCAAGTACCACAAGCCGTTCGCCATAAGCCCACGCATATACCCCCACAACACTGCAAACACCACACACGTACATCCTTACACCACCCCCACCACCAACATGAGCAAGCGATCGAATAGCTTGCCGGAACTCACCAAAGCAAAGCACCAAACCATCTTTATTCACAAACTCTACGATATGCTTCAGGACATCAAAATCAACCATTTGATCTGGTGGGCCGAAACACTGGACTCGTTCTTCATTGTGCCGAACGAGCTGTTCAGCAAGGTGCTAAGCCTTTACTTCAAACACACGAATATTGCCAGTTTTATTCGGCAGTTGAATATGTATGGATTCCACAAAGTCAACAGTTCCAGCATCACCAGTTCGGGGTCCGGTACTGGAAATGTGGGTGCTGGTGAAGAAGGGGAGGTGTCGCCCAAACGGGAGTCGCCGGGGCCTGTGTGGGAGTTTAAGCATAGTCATAACCAGTTCCGGAAAGGAGACTTGGAGTCGCTTCGGCTAATTAAAAGACGGTCGTCCAAGAACATCAACAAGGAGGTGGTGTTGGACGACGAATCATTGCCGCCCATGGTCCTCAATACCAGCAATTTGCCGCCTTCCACCCCCAGTTCGGCCACTCCTTATGCTACTCCTACAGACAGCCCGGGATACAATCCCTATTTTTCGGCCCACCCATACCCACCGGGACAACAGTACCCAGGACAACAGTACCCCCAGGCAAATGCTGCCCCATACGGGGTGCCGCAATATGGGCCAGGCTCGTCCCAAACTCTGTCGGGACCCCCAACGGGGCCGAGTCCGCAGGCACTGCTGACGCTGCTGGCACACCCGCAGTACCAACACCATCAACAGTATCAGCAATACCAGGCACAATACCAGACCATCTCCATCGACAAGTACCTTGAGCTTCTCAACAACTTCAATAACCTCAAATTCAGCCTTACGAATCTTTTGAACAAATTTGACTATTTTCTCAACGAGTACAAGTTCCAACAGAAGAACGTGATTAAGTTGATTGAGATTCTCCAGCTGAACAATTTGAACGATTTGAACAACTTCAAGCACTATTTGATGTCAAATTTGAATAATTCCATCATTCTCAACGATAATTTCAACAAGAACTCGGAGTTTGGGCTTCAGAACAACGAGCCTCCGCCCAACTGGTCTAATCACGAGGTGCAGAACTATACTTTGAATCCCCACTACAAGATTCACGAGGAGAGACCCAGCCACGTGCAGAGTAATAGTGCTCCTGCCAATATTCCCCAGATTAAACGAGAAGCGTCTGCTCTGCCCAACACGGCCCCCGTGACGGGTTCAGCTGGGACTCCCACGTCGCAGCCACAAGACCCTGTGTCTCCGCCGGTGCTTAAGCCTAATACTGTACCGTTTCACCAGCCGTTTCCCCGTCAGCCACTGATTCCCACTTCAGACCCTAACCCCAACTTGGTGTTACCCCAGTCGTATTTGCACAAGCCTAGCCGGTCGTATTCGCCACTTACGAGAGATGACAGGGTGGATCCGAACAGTCCACGGCGGTCGATAGACGAGAAGCAGGTTCCGGTGCAGGGAGAGGAGGAGGAGAGAAAGCGGTCGGTCCAGCTTCCGCTGATCAGCCAGTTGGACCAGAGCATCAAGATGCAGAAGTTGAGTGACGGCCGGTAGGAGAGGAGGAGAAGAGAAGTATACGAGAAAATGAAAGAGAACAGAAGAAAGAAGTACGAAAGAAGAAAGAAAGAGAAAGAGACTCCACTTTCTTCGCTCACTCAGATCTTCCTTCTTACTTCCCTTCGTCCTTCATTCTCCCCTCGTCCTTCATTCTTCTTCCTTCATTCTCCTCGTCCTTCATTCTTCATTCTTCTTCCTTGTGCCCCCTACGGTTATGAACTTACCATACCCTTGCCGATAGCCGTCTTCAATCGGCTGCCCGCTGCCACTTCAGGTAATCTCATTCTAATGCGGTGTTGCCCCTTGAATTGTCCTGCATATATACAACAATAGATATGCATTATGAAGTCATCCCACGTACAATCGTAGACGTCATCTTTCACTCCGTTGTCCGTCGTTCTACTACAAAATATCTTCAATCATCCACATCATCTACAATCATCTACAATCCTCTGTCATTCTAGTTCTTCAAAAAATCACATTCTAAACAATCATTATATCATCAAACCAATGTTCTATCCAATGTCCTATACAATAGCCAAAAATTCATTGAACTCGTAATCGTCAAACCCGCCATCAAACGCCTCTGTGTTTTGCGTATTGAGCTTGTACTCCATGTCAGTCAAGGCAAAATCCACATTGTCCTGGTTCAAAAGACCCAAGTCAAGCTCGGTATTCAAGTCCACCTTGTAGTCCTTCTGGAACAATGAAGGCACCACCTCTTCCATATCCAAGCTGGTGGCCGGACTTATGGAGTTACTAGACAAACTGGTAGCATCAAAGTCCTGGTACACTGGGTCTGGTACGGTTATAGTTTGCGCCTGCACCGGCTGGGTTTGGATTGGAGCATATAATGTCTGTTGCATGTTCTGAGGGTATTGGATGTCATATTTAAACAAGTTGGGCATGCTGTACAGACGATCTTCAAATGTAAACTGATTAATCGATGCCACAATGGGTGACTCCTCCGGCAACGGCCTCTTGTTAGGAGACCTTTTATTGCCAGACACGGAAACCTGGGGGGAGGGGGTAGGGAAGGTTTGGGTGGGTGAGGCTGGGAGCGACTTGACGGCCATTTGGGGCGAGGGGGTTTGTAACCGGTTGGTGTTATAGTTGATGTATTCCGATTCCTTGTACTTTTCCAAAAAATCGTTACACTTGTCGCCATAAGTCTTGGGAGTCAACCCCGTGACGCTCTTAAACACCCGGTGGAAGTGCCAGGCCGAAAGTTTCAGCTTGGCAGCCAATTCCTTGAATCCAAGCACTCCTCCTCTTCTTCTTTTCTTCTTACCCACCTGGACATCGTCTTCGAGATATTTCTTGGGGAAAAACAAGTTCACGGCAGCGGCATAGGCCAAGTGTCTGCAGGCCAAGTCCACCAACCGGTAGTGGTCGCCGTCATTCTTACTAAGATTGACCGAATTCACAAGTTCGGGGTTGGCGCCCACCGCGGGCACGCTTTGTCTTCTGGCCATCTGGTCTTTACTCAATACCTTCAAGATGTGTTCTTTATTGGTCATTTTCGATTCAATAATGTTTTCCTTGATTTTGAGGTTGTTGAAGTCCTCGTCTTCATCCACCAAGGGGTTTAAGAACCCAATTTGGTGGTTGATATGTTCCACACATTGCTTCAACAATTGTACATCAAACAACGCATTGGAGGCGGGGTCACAATACTTACAAGCACTGAACCCACTTCTAACCGCTTCTTGTACAACCATACCGGTGGAGGTGGAATAGGTGTCGATAAACTTGACGTCCAGCTTAAGACTAGATTTGGGCACCGAGTCACAATCAGGGCGGCAAACAATTCTGGTGAGACGATTGCACACCACAAACGCATTGGTGGCGAAGGGGTCGGAGAATTGGTATGCTTTCCACTTACTTGATTCTTTTGAGTATACCATTTTTTTTAAAGATATAAAAAAGGGAAAATAATCAAGGGTTTACACAATATATATTGGTGAACCTATTTTAGGTTTCCAGACATCGGACATGTAATTATGTAATTTTAATGCATGTCTGATTACATAATCGGAAATGTATGTCATATTAATTTTCTTTTTAATTTCCAGACCCTCTCGCCACAAGTGCCAGGTTGTGTGCAGGAGGGCACGGAGGTCAAATTATCTCGTAATGGCCGGCCGTGTGGGGCATCGGCCATAGACCTGGTGGGTTCTGGCTAGAGCCTTTAAAGCCAGCACCTCTCGGGTTCATCACTGCCGGTCCTCCGACCCAGCATTCAGCTCTTCACTTCCGCCCCTGCACCCACATTCCCCGACACCTACCCTCCTGAGAACATACTTTCTCGTAACAGCTACTCTCCCGAGACACCCGCCACGCCTCCTTCCAGCCTCATCGTTATATGAGACACTCTTCACACAGGACATCGCTTTGAGCCCCGTTACCTTTTTGGGCAAGTGAAGGACCCGCGGATTTCCACAACTCCACATATGAACTGGACTTCCGACGTCTAATGCCGTAAACGTAATTTAGACTTCTGAAAAGATAAGACATGCGTGGCACAGTCTGGAACAGTTTCTAGATCTGTGGTTGAATTCTCTCAGATTTTATGCAGTCTCGGGATTTTGTGCATTTAGACCCTGGAACGAAATTTGTCCGTTTGTGCTAAATGTTGCCTCTTTTACAGTGCGTAATAAAGTTTGTGACCTAATATAATAGGATTGTTACTATTTTGTACTTTAAATAGCCGTTGTGCTTTCAATAAGATCCTATGCGCCATGCCCTGGCGGTGCGTCATCGACGCGCCACACCGAAAAAAAGAATCATTCAATCTTGTGATTTCTCCTTTAATTATCTCCTCCCACCGCAATGGGCAATGATTTTAGGTTTCGTAACCGGGTTCAGAAACAAGGTTTCAGCCTTCTGCGACAGAACGAGGCCTCATTCTTTCTGAATGGAGATCTCGGTTTGCCTACTGTTGTGTTTCATGGCAAATAACTTAGTTATTGTTTATGCGGACACAAACGTTGTTTGGGGAATGATAAGCCAAAAGAAATTATAGCCGATGGGTCGGCCGAACAAGAGAAGAGTAGAGTAGAAATGCCCAAGAGAAGAAGTAGAGAAGAAGTAGAGAAGAAGAAGAAGTAGAGAAGAAGAAGTAGAGAAGAAGTGAAGAGCACAACAGAAGTAGAAGAGAAGAAGCACGAGAAGAAAGAAGCGCAATAAATGGAAGAAAGGAAGCGCAATCAGTGAGAAAAGAAGCAAGGACGGTAATTGGAACAAAAGAAACAAGAACAAGAAAACGAAGGCGTGTAGTCAGACACCAAATACTGTTGTTGAGTCTGTTTCGGTCATTCGAAAGCCATCGGTCAATATCAAGGAAGCTTTACGCCTCTGTAACTTAAATTCCTTAGTTATATGCAACGTGTGGATTGTTCTTACGATGACATTTTCAATGCACGTCCTGCACACAACAAAGGTTCCTACAATAGCATTCAGATTAAAGCCGTAATTTCACATTAAATTTCAATTGATGCTCCAACCTTATCTTAATTGTATTTCACCTAAATATATCAGAGCTCGATGTCATCATTGCGCTGCAAAATGCGCTGCAACAAGACACAGACATTTGCATCGCCTTCACTTCACATGGATAGTGCCTGTGATTTGCCGTTTTGTTGAGTAATGTTGGGTGTTAAGGATTCGTTTCGACTCGTTTCGACTCGTTTACATTCGTTTCGACTACTCCACGTTTTTAAATTACCCCTGCTAGTGCGTTTCATATTCTGCAAATTTCCATCTCCGTCTAGTCTCCACCTCCAATGTAAGGCCATGGTACCAGGAGCCGCACAGGGTTCGTGAACCTCGCATTTGGCGCGACTGCGCGCCGTGGGTGCTGGCTCCAGGCAGAAGTGCGGAGGAATCAGCGAAAACAATCCTCATGTCACCGTCAAAGCGCCATGGCAGCGATCACTACGCCAATATCAAGTTCGGATACGTGGCCCTCTTGATTTCGCTCCTTTACTTCACGGCGGTCGTGTTGTATCACAAAAGGCGCGCGGTGGCCCTCAGCTCCGCCCACCAATTTAGATCCATCCCTTTGGCGGTGCATTTGACATTATGGCTAGCCATCATTATATCACTCCACGCAACGCTCTTCAATGGCCAAATATCTGAGCATCTCGGCATGTTCATCAAACGGCTCGGCCGAGTCAGTTATGCCTTGGTGCCGTTCAATATGATACTTATTATCAAGCCCAATTTCTCAAACTATTTGAACCTTATGGGTCTTCACCAAATGATGTCTCGAATCATCATGATCTTGGCGATTTTGCATGCAGGGGGGTTCGTTGTCAAGTGGATCGTGGAACGCCAGTTTTTGAAGGTATTTACCTTGTGGAACTTCCTCGGGGTGGTGATAGTGGTGCCGTTTATGGTGCTTTTGGTGGTATCGATGAAATATTTCAGAACTGTAAACTACAGGGTGTTTTATTGGGTGCACCAGGTGTCTTTGGTGGTGTTTCTTTTGCTTATTGATCTCCACGCACGACCAAACGTCACTCTTCTCACGGCCTTGAACTTGGCGTTGTTGATGCTACAAATTGTGCTAAAGTATAATAAATTGACAATATTCATCGAAGACACGAAAATCAAGACGTTTGGACAATTGTCCTTGATTTCGTTTGAACGACATATCAGCTACCCCATCTCCGCCCCCGGAAGTCATTTGGCGTTGTCTCCAGCAGGGGGTTTGCGGCAATTGTACTTGCCCTCGCATCCTTTTACCATTATCAATAATCATGAGAATTTGAACTTGATTGTTTCCAATATCAACCAGTTTCAAGTGATCCAGGGCTACTACGTGATATCGTATCCGTATTCCAGCTCCATTGATCTTACAGCCTACGAAAACAAGTCGGTGTGCTTGTTCATAGGCGGTTCGGGGATATCTTTTGCAATTTCCATCATTTCCCACTACAACAATCTTAACCAGGGGATTAAGTTCAAATTGATCTGGTGTGTACGGAACCGATTGGACCTCGATCTTTTGAACCTGTATAATCTTGTGTGTGAGGTGCACTTGTTTGTCACGGGCGAGGGATTACTCAACGATGTGGAGTTGCAGAGTTACGAAGTCACTGAGAGTTTTACTAGTGGCAGGCCCAATTTGGTGGACTTTGAGGTTCCAGACTTGTTGATCAGCTGTGGGCCGGAAACGCTTATCAGCGATGCGGAAGCGTATGCGAGGGAGAAGAAAGTGTGTTTCATTAAGGAGTATTATAGTTATTAGGAAATGACTAAAGTGTGATGAGCTACTACGAACGAGTTATATAGCTTCTGGGAAACGTGGTTTAGAGACTATTGTAGTCACTAGAACCAGGAAGGGAGCGACTAGCTGATATTTATATGCAGCATTTATCTATGCAAGGAGTAATGTCCTGTTAGAATAGAGTATGCAAGAATACCCAAATAAACATACGAACTGAAGGTTCTATTGAATGCCAAAGGAGACCATAGGACACATTGAGAAGTCATTTGAGATTGAACCTTAGACTGGTAAAGAATTCTCTCGTCACTGGAAAGCCTACACCCTTACCACATACGTCATCGTGGTGCAGTTCGAACTCGTATACACATACGCCGTCTTGTTTGGAAACCAGCACACATACGGCAACACCGACTTCCCACTCAAACTATTGGGGATCTGGTACATCTCAGTGTTGCTCGCATGGTCAAAAATCTTCAGATGTTCACTAGAATCATAAGTCACACTGATATACGTCCCGTCTCTGCTCACAGCCACCGACGACACCGCCTGGTCCACCCCATCGATGATCTTCTCCACCATCATGTCCTTTGTGCTGTAAGTGGAAACCACTCCTTCATTACTTCCCACCACTAAATACTGCCCTTTGGGATCCACACATAAACTAGTAATCGACGACCGGTGTCCTGTCAACTTGGTTTTCAATACAACACCACCAGCAGCATCGTCCACCTCGTAGATAGGGATAGTCCCGTCATGTAAGGCCACCATAAAGTACTTGTGCTTGAAATTAAACCACTTCAAATCGTATATATGTTCATTCATCTTCACCTCAAACACCCTTTCGTAGCCATTCCCCACTGCAAGAAAACTCATGGTGCTGTCTCGATCCACCACCACCAACAACTCCCCGTCCTGACTATAGTCAGCGAATTGGTTGACACCAACGCTTCCGTCTTTTTTGATGATATTGATTTCCTGTTCCAACGCACCATTGCCCCGCCACACCTTCACGTACGAATCCCTTCCCACACTGGCAAATGTGTTCTCGTATTTGGGATGCCACGAAATGCGTTCCACTGCTTTTTCGTGCGCTTGAGGGATGGTTTTCGATTCTATTAGCTTGTCTGGAGTAACTCTCCAGATGCGAATGGTTTTATCGGTGCGAGTATTGACCACCGTTGTGCCAGTGTTGTTTATGGTGAGGTAGATGATTTCGGAGGCATAGCCGTGGATGGTGTCGGAATACGACAGCGTCTTCATCCGTTGGAAGAATTCCTGGTTGGGTTTCAACGTCATGGTTTGACGAGAAAACACCAGAATGCGAAAATGAGACAAGAAGGTACACAAAAAGATGAACTTAAAATTGGCAGTATTCGACAGTAACGTGAATAAAATCTTACCACATCTGGGAGTAGACTTTGAGCAAACCTGACGTATCGAAAAGCCAAAAAAAGATGAAAAATAAGATGAAAAATAAAGCAAAATATGAAAAGTATAAACAAGATAAAGGCTGAATTACAGACTGAATTACAAACAGATTGACGTAAAAAGATAAGAACATAAAATATAACATAACCACAAGACAAGAAGACACGACACGACACGACAAGACAAGACAAAACAAGACAAAAAACCCCGAACAAAACACCCCATCTCAGCCCCACGAGGCAAACATCGTCACCGCATGTGCATAAAACTACACTTTTTGAGTACCAAAGAACAATACTCACATGCACACCAGACAGTGTCTTACTTTCGACATAAAACCGGCTGGGTTTGAAGCACCAGTGTGAAACACTGTGGCTAATGAAACAGGCACTAATAACCTCCCGGAGTTCAGTCTCTATAAATAAGTTAGTTTGTTTTTGGGTGCAACGTTAGCAGTTAGTAAGTGGATTCCTGGCCAAAAAGTGGATCGCAAAACACAAGGGCTTGTCATCTGGATGGAAGAGAAACTCATAACATCTACAATATCTCAGCCGTACTGAAAGAGATCAGCAACCTGAATCACAAGGTTCCTGAACTGCGTTCAACGATCTTTGATTCTGACGCATGTCTTCGGCTTGTGACGTCAAGGGCAAGGCTTCATTCGTCGTTTCTGCCCCCTGGTGGCTTTGAACGGATTTGGTTTGGGCACTGGTCTCGACGTCATTTGCAGACAGAAGGACTTAAAAAAGAAGAGCTCGCACCCAGATTTGCGCTGAGATAGAGCTCGGGAATTTGTGCCAAAAAAAAATGAGCTCGCACTCAGATTTGAACTAAGGACCAACAGATTTGCAATCTGCTGCGCTACCACTGCGCCATACGAGCATTTCTCACACTTTTTTGTGCATATCTCATTCTATTGGTATATGTTACCTTAAAGCACCATAAACCCCAGAGGTATCCAAAAAGTGGCAAGAAAGGTTAAGTTTATTAAATACTTCATAGTGTCTACTGCTATATACAAGACTACAACTTAACCCCCAAGTGAATAGTAGCCACTCCAAAAGTCAAATCTTCATACCCTTTTTCAGGAACATAGAATCCAGCCTTTTCAATCATCAGCTTGAATTCCTCTTTCTTGGGAAAGCGTTGGATACTCTCCACCAAGTACTGGTAGGAGTCTCTATCGTCAGCAATCAATTGACCGGCCATTGGAATAAAGGAGAATGAATAAGTCTGGTAAATGTAGTCCAATAACTGGTTGTCTACCTGACTAAACTCCAAACATGCAAACACCCCTCCAGGCTTCAAGATTCTGTAGGCTTGATCCAACCCTTTTTGGATATTGGTAAAGTTTCTGATTCCAAAAGCAATGGTGTAAACATCCTTGGAATTGTCGGCAATCTTATCCAATGTTTCACCATTTTGCACCAAAAATTCCACCCGGTTGGGAGTCTGTTTAGCCCATCTGGTGTCCTGATACCTCTTTTCTCCCTCCTTCAACATTTCGGGGTTGATGTCCACCACAGTCATAGTACTTTCGTAATCTTTGAATTTCTTCTCAGCATGATCCAATAACCCAAAGGCAATATCTCCCGTACCACCAGCAACATCAAGAAAATCCAAGGGCCTATTGCTTCCGGGCCTCATACCAGCGTCCAAACGCGAAATAAAGTGACTCTTCCATAATCTATGGATTCCAAACGACATCACATCATTCATAATATCATATTTAGCAGCAACTTTCGAGAACACATCACCCACCAATTTCTCTTTATCGTTGGCATTGACAGTTTTATATCCAAAATGAGTGGTGTTTTTAGAATTGAACCGCAAGAAACACCGAGGCTGCACCCTTGCTACTTTGCCAACTAAACTCATGGTAATTTTTTTTCTTTCCACAAAAAAAATTGTCGCATTGTAGTACGTCTGGTATTAATTAGAATATAGAAATGAAAAATTTAACTAAGCTTGCACAATTCTAACGGTGTTGGAGTGACCAGAACCTCTGGTCCATCCTTGCACAGTAACAATGGAGTCACCCTTTTTAATGATACCCAATTCAATGGCTTCAGAAACTGCCCATCTTAATCTGTTTTCAACATCCTCTTGCCAATTTTCCACTTTATCGTTTGGGAAAACGAAAGGATACACACCTCTGTATAAGTGACAATACCTGGCAGCCCTTTCGTTTCTGGTAACCATCATAATAGGAACATTTGGCTTGTACTTAGACACCAATCTTGAAGTCAATCCCGAAGTCGATAACACCACAATGGCTTTGGCGTATTGCTCATAAGATGCAGAAACAGCAGCAACAGCACAAGTTTCAGTGGTGGAAGTTGGTCTGATGGCCAAGGATCTCACTTCATTATGTACAGATTGGTAAGAGATGGCTTTTTCCGCAATCAAGGCAGTGTTATGCATCATAGACACGGCTTCAAATGGGTAGTTACCTTTTGCGGTTTCTCCTGACAACATAACACAATCTGCTCCATCCAAAATAGCATTACCCACATCCGAAACCTCGGCTCTGGTGGGTCTGGGGTTGTAAGTCATGGATTCTAACATTTGAGTAGCACAAATAACCGGCTTAGCCGCAAGATTACATTTGGCAATCAATTGTTTTTGAACCACAAACACTTGAGGAGCTGGAATTTCAATACCCAAATCACCTCTAGCAACCATAACTCCATCAGTTTCCTTCAAGATTTCGTCAAAATTGTTAACTCCCTGTTGATTTTCAATCTTGGCAATGATTTGAATATCTTTACCTTCTTCACCCAAAACCTCTCTGATTTTCTTAATGTCATCACCGGTTCTGATGAAAGAGGCAAAAATCATGTGGACTTTGTTCTTGATACCAAATTTAATATCATTGATATCTTTTTCACTCAAAGCTGGTAAATCAACATCAGTACCTGGTAAGTTCACCCCCTTGTGAGAACAGATCTTACCAGAATTGACAGACTTGACTCTCAATGTATCGTCCTTGACTTCCAAGACTTCAAACGATAACACTCCGTCATCAATATAGATGATTTTACCTGCCTCAATAACCTTGGTGATATTCTTGTAGTCAACAAACATAATTTTATCATCACACTTTGTAGCATAAGCTTCATCAGTAGTAAAGATCATTTCGTGGTTTGGAGGAATTGGGTAATCCTTTTCACCAATGGTGGTACCGGTTCTAATTTCAGGACCCTTGGTGTCTAAAGCAATAGCTAATGGTCTACCGGGATAAACTTCTTCGGATTTTCGGGAGTTGTCAATGACACTTTGGTGGTATTCGTATGACCCGTGGGAGAAGTTCATTCTGACAATGTTCAACCCTGCCTTTCTTAATCTGACTAAAGTTTCCACATTGTTGGTTTTTGGACCAATAGTACCAATAATGGAAGACCGTCTCAAGTTCTTATCGGGAGTTTCGGTAGTGTTCAATTGGGTTAACCAAGTTAAGGAAGAAGATGACATTGTTCTATTGTAATTTTCTGTGTCGAAAAAATATTTTTTAATACGGATATTCTGTTCAATTTATATATTTTTTTTTCCGGAATCATCACCAGTTGATGCCTTTAGGCTTATATTTTTTTTGTGCGGTTGATTGTTATCCGGACGATGTAAATGTGTAAGAGTTGGTTTATTTGGCTGTAGAAATAATAATTGTGATATTTCAAGGTAACGGATTGTTGACGGAGTTTGTGAGTATGTACCTGTTGATTTTAAAGGCTTTTAAAGTGCACAAAAAAGACTTGTGCTAGTATTTGCAATTTCTTATCTCGGTGTAGGGTAGCACGGGAGTTTCTGAGAACAGTGTCGTTTTTGACGGGTTTGTGCACGAATTGCAGTGATTTTGGGTTTTTTTGACACCACGACACAAACAAGTTTCCATTGGTTGGGGTTCATGTGTTTGAAGTGTCTCCAATGGCCCAAAAAGCACCACGTTGCTTGAGCCTCTCGTCCATCTTCGGAGTTTTCCCACCACTGAGATATGTTGGTAAAGACACGACACCATCACATCACCTGTGGTGTGGTGACACGTCAAATCCGCTTACCATGCCATCTTGGCACCAAGCACCCAAGACCATTCAAACACAAAACCACAAACCCCAAAACTACTGCTGCCGTGGTCTGAAGTTCACACCGCGAATTTAATTTCTCATTAAATGGTGCTACCAATTCTAGTGGGTATAGGTGCCACAATAATGGCCTTTACAGCCCGAACCACCGTTCTCACATACAGAAAGTACCGTCTACTCACACCGGAGATGATAGCGTCCTTAAATAATATCAAAGTCAAGTCCACAGACCAAATAGACAAGACACATCCTCATTTTCACATTCACGAGCAAATACGACAAAAGTATTTAAATCAAGGGTTCAACCCCCGAATGACGGAGAAAGAGGCGTTACAGATCATGGGGATCGAAGGGAATGATATTTTGACGGTGAATCAGCGGATGGTGAAGGATCGGTACCGGAAATTGATGGTGGTGAATCATCCAGATAGAAATGGCAGTCAGTATTTGTCACAGAAGATCAACGAGGCGAAAGCGGTGCTAGATAAGAGCGTGTTGGTGAAGAAGTAGGGTATGGGAGAGGTAGGTAGTTGGGTGGGGGGCGTGTGAATGCGGAAATGCTTCTGGTGGTGTAAATAGTGCAAATGGAGTGATATACGGGTGTATGGGTGTACATCTGGTACGGTCCTGTGAATGCAATGTACTTCGGAAGTCTCAGACTTATAAATAGTATTCCTTGAAGAAAGTCATTGTGTAAATAGTATTATTCAAGAAAGTCATTGTGTAAATAGTGTTCATTCAAGAAAGTCGTTGTAAATAGTATTCATTCAAGAATGTCGGTGTGTAAATAGGATCATTTGAAGAATGCCGTCATAATGTATATAGTATACATTCAGAAACATCTAATCAGCTCCCGTTGCTGTGAGCTTTCTCTACATGCCCGTTTGCTTTCTCATTTTCCTGGGCAATGATCCACCCATTTGCCAGGCCACTTGTCCCATTGGTATCATTTGCCTGGCCATTCACCGGACTGGCCTTTTTCGCCCCTTCAAAGTTCTGCCGGATCTTCAAATAATGGTCAAGTTCTTCACTACTAACAGAAGGCACCAACTCATTTTGTGCTTTCACAAAATCAACCATTCTCACAGTCACTTCTGTGTCCTCCGGACCTGCAACATTGTCGAACCACCATCTGGTGGAAATGGGCTCTTTACCACTCTCTATAACACCTTCATTGTATTTCTTGATTTTTGCATCCACTTCGTTGGCAATTCTCGTCATAGCATTCAACATAGAATCACTACACAAAGCATAGAAATCAGCTCCCGTAAAGTTGAAAGTACACTTTTCTGCAATCAAATCAAGCCGCACATCATCATCTAGCTTGAACTTCCTGGTCAAAGCCTCTAAAATCTTCACTTGTTTATCGTCGGTATCACTAATACCCAAATAAAGCATCTTGTCAAATCTTCCGGGTCTCAATAACGCTTCATCCAATAAATCAGGTCTATTGGTGGCTCCTACCACAAACACCCCATCTCCGGAATTAGCCTTGGCCCCACCGTTGTCACCTCCTCCACTCATTCCATCCAATTCAGCCAACAATTGAGAAACAATCCGGTCCATAACTCCGCCAGAATCTCCTTGATTACCTCTTTTGGGAGCAACAGAGTCCAACTCATCAAAGAAAATAACACATGGCTTAGCATCTCTTGCTTTCTGGAACACCCTTCGAACATTGGCTTCACTTTCCCCAATGTACATATTCAATAATTCCGGTCCCTTGACACTAAAAAAGTTCAAAGAGAAGTTGGTTGCAATGGCCTTAGCAAGTAAGGTTTTCCCTGTGCCTGGAGGACCATAAAACAAGATCCCACTCCGCTTTTTCAAGCCATTATTGAACAATTCCGGATGTTTCAATGGCATATCTATGGTATCCAAAATCTCGTCTTTCACCACATCTAAGCCTCCAATATCTTCCCATTTAACGTTTGGGATTCTTGGAGCTCCAATAGAGTCACTGAATTGATTTCTGGCTTCGTTGATGGCACTGTTGAAATCTTCAGGTATTAATGTGATCATGCCTCCATTTCCTATAGTCACCAAATTGTTCAAATTCTTGTCCACCTTCAATAACCTCTTGACTGCCAAACTCTTGGACTTTTTGAAGATAGAAATCAAGTCTCGGGGAGTTAAACCAGCCGACAGTAACACCAACGATTCTAACTTGACATCGTTTCGGATGTTGAACTTGTAGGTTGGATCCGAAACACTTTCAGTAGTATCGTAAAATTCTGGTATTGGGTCTGCCAAATTCTTACCAACCTCGTTGCCTATCAAGTATTTGAATATTTCTAATCTCTCAAGCTCATTTGGAACATTGAACTCGATTTGGAACTTCATTATCAGCTTCAAGTGATTATTCAACTTGTCAATGTCGTTGCAACTGAATATGAATATGACGTTTTTATGATTGGTAAAGTAAGAGTCAAATAACTGAATCAATTTCAACGTCAATGATACGGAAATGTTTGAGCCTTGTTCATTTTCATTGATTTCAGGACATAAGCTTTCAATATGCTTCAAGTAAATCAAATTGAACGAGTTATCTTCAGTTTGTTCCGTGTTTAACAACTTGTCCACCGTACCACTGATGAGACCGAGTGTCTTCAATTCACTGCCCGGATTAATGAAATCAATACAGTCCAACTCCACCAAATTGAGACCCAATTCGTAACTCATATTCCGCACCAATGTCGTCTTCCCTAACCCTCTGGACATGGAATTCAACAACACGTACGTTTTGAGATTCAACTTGGAGTTGATATTCGTCAATATGATTTTTTTCAAGATCCGGGCATATTGGAACTTGGCCGATACATCTTTGATGTGTTGGTTGAAATTGAATAGGGGAGGTAATGACAAGTACCGGTACCAGTCACATTGTTCATTTGCTGGTAAACGAGTAAATTCCACGCCAGAAGAAATCATTCTCGTTTTTAATGGATCAATAATGAATTGGCCAGTTTGAGCCTTTTCTTCAGTAACATCACCTGTAACCTCACTGATTTTGAACCACGCGATGGAATCTGGGTCACCGGTGGGTATAACCGTCAAATCGTCTTCGGTGGCCATGTCAAACATCGTTTTGGCCAACAAAGAGTCGATTGTCACCGGTATAAAGTCACCTTTTTTGATCACCTTAAAGTTGGAGTTGAAAGAAGTCTTCAAAGCCGAAAAAAAGTGCTGCTGATATGTCTTGTCCAAAGTGATGGGGGAGGCAATTCTAGAAATGGTGACAGACTTGGCCAAGGGCACTAAATTTGATACCTGAAGTTCTCTATTTTTTAGTGGCTTAATAGGCTCTAAATGCACCAAGTCATCTGCCACCAAAGCGAGATTTGTGGACAAAATTGGAGACAAGTAGATAGAACCAGTGTCGTATGACAGGTTAGGTTCCGCGATAGTGAATATCTTAACCAATATCTTTTCGTCATCACCATAGTTCAAGTACAAAGTATCTCCATTGAAAACAGGAAACCCGAACTTGATCAAGTCCTTGGTATTGACAAAAACGAACAAGTCGGTATCTTCTTTTGCCCATATGTGGGGCAACTGGTTCAGCAAGAGCCTGTTGTTCAAAGGCAGCACTTTGAATTTGCGGAAGCTAGTAGGCTCAAACTCAAGGTTTAAAGATGAAGAAAGGTAATTGGATATATCCAATTCCGAGGTCTCCTCTACCGGGACCAATTCCTCTTGCTGCACCTCATGTCCCTTTTTGACAATGTAGATATTGGTGTCCTGGGTCACTTTCCCCTGGTTCACAGGCTCACACAATATAATGTCGCCATTGATGTCTCGAATACTGTCATTCTGTATAGCAATTGCCCCGCTCAAAAACTTATGTATCATTTGCTGTTTAACAAAATCACTCGACATGTTCTGCATCACTTTGTAGATTTCCAACGGCACAGACACAAATACATTCTGCAATGTGGGGATTTCTGTGTCTACCGATTGAATCAAAGCCGACGTCAAAGTGAACTGATTTTTGTACTTCATCAAAGCAGTGTTGTTCACAAACAAAATCACAGACCCCGACAAATTGTCGTTGATTCTGGTGATCTTGTACAACCTGAATTCCTTAAAACTGTCGGGAGATCCCAAGAACTTGACCAAAATGTATCTGACATCAAGAGTATCATCTATTTTGAACAACTTCAAATACAACTCCATGGATACCTGGACCGAGTCATATTCCTGGATCGAGGGGTCATGCAATACTTGGAGGTTGGCGACCGTCAAAACCGATGTTTTTTCCATGTCAAGCGATGGCATAGTTGTGGGAGAAAAGGTCCGCGGATTTGAATTCTGGGGAATTTTCAGAGGACTCTTTCGTTTTTTTGTGTACCTTCTGTCTACTTTTTTGATTGTTCTTTGTTTTTGCTTTTAGCTCTGTTATTTTGGTTCTTGTTAGTTCGGTTTTGGTCTAGTCCAGTTCTGTTCTCCCTGTAGGTTTATTGAATTTTAATCCATAATAGGAGACATAAAAGTCATCGAAAAACACAGAAGACAGCACAGGCTTACAACACAATCCTGTCTACACCCAAACCCTTACTCACATCGCAAACTAAAAACCAAAAGTTGTTAACACTACTGTGTACCTTGCATCTATAAAAATATCGTTACCCGGATTTTCCACATCTCATATAAGTTCGAAAAAATTTATTCTCAACTACTAACCAGTTTACAAAGCGTATGTAACTTGTACATTGATAATGATGATGAAAAATTCTTTTTTACCGTTAAAGAGCAACCTTTAGATTTTAGTCGTCTTGACTAATCATGTCTAATTGCAATGATAGGTACTTTTGTCATAGTTACACTGAATTATCAACCACCATGAATACGTACTAACAAAGCTAGACCAGCGAATTGAGACAACAGAGCTTATAAAGAGGTTACAATTGATGGTCCTCGAGTTTACTAGACCGGCAGTTCTTTTTTTTTCTTTCACATTACATGTTTACTTTCTCTTTCACATTAGATGTCTACTTTCTCTTTCACATTAGATGTCTACTTTCTCTTTCACATTAGATGTCTACTTTCTCTTTCACATTACATGACTGCTCTTCGGCTCTCACGCCATCTTCTGCTCTTTACCTTCCCTTCGAGGGAACTCTTCTCTCGGAACTCTTCTCTCGCCCCTCTACATCCATTAACCTTTCTGTATATTTACTTATTCATGAATATTCGGTTAAATCCTTATTATACATCAACTATAAATTTATTAACATAGTATTCAAAGAATTTAAGCTTCATCTTCATCGACAACAACAGTGTGTAAACCTTTAGCAGATGGGACAATAACTGGTTCAACATAAGCGTATAATTTCTCCTTAGCATCTTCTTCGTCGTTTCTCTTTCTAGAAATTCTTAATCTCATTCTCTTGTCGACACCTTGGACACCTCTTTTCCAGATTTGAACGTTTAATCTTGGGTCTAATCTGACATCAGTAGTACCCATGTGCAAAGTAGCGAACTTCTTGATAGCTTTGACAGCTTTTGGAGCTCTCTTTTTGAAGTGGGCACCGTGTAACTATAATATGTTAGTATTACTTCACCATAGACAGACATGACTTTCGATGAGTTGAATTGACGTTATCATCCACAAAAGTGAAATTAATCTTTTCTGTGGTGATTCCTCAATGGTCATTTAGGACTTCGTCATGATTCATATCCTTCACAACGCCAATTTCACTCCTGCAATGTCACAATCTCCACTATTAAACTAGATGTCACATACTCTTTTATGTAAGTTGATGGTGTATTCACGGGTAACAACGTCTTGAACAGCCATTTTGAATGCAATTACTTGATGATAATAAAATTTTCAAGAAGTTTTTTTTCTTACCTAGAAAATTTCTCACTGGAAGCTCTGGGATATATGCAGGTTTTCGCCTACCGCATAAATCCATTGGTGCGCGAATAGCGACGGGTTGGGCGTGCGGTGCGAACGATCGCCCGCCACAAATCGTCACAGACTTAAAGAGCGCACGTGACATTAGGTCTTGTGCCCTAGTATCTCGTTCATTAATCATTATACAGTTACTCGAGCCCGTACACCCGGTTGACGTTGGCACACCACCGGGTATTCACAAGGGCATAACAGTCGTCCAAGGTAGGCTCGGTTATCTCCGGCAACGGCTGGTGCATGAGCTTCGAGACATCGTTTTCTTTAACAACTTCGAATTTGAAGTTGTTAATTAGGTCCCAAAGCCCCAATAAGCTGCATAATATACGGCCCGTGATCTTGCCTTCCAGTACCAAATCCACCAAAGAATCCAATTCCAAGGTGGATGCGTTTAAAACGTGCACTAGCTCGTCCTCTTTCGCCAAATCCGGGGTATAATAAGGACTGATACTGTTGAGTATGAACAAGAAAGCGTCGCCGGCCTTGGATGCCATAATGGTATCGAAATCATGCTTGTTCTGCGTCACCATATGCGTTCTTATGACGTCACTAGGGGCCTGGGACTGGTGGAATAAAATCACCTTGGTTATTATCTTCAACAATTTGACATTCAACAATCGGGCATCACTATGTTGAAGTTCTGCCTCAAGTGACAAAAGAAAGCTCAACAAGGCCACATAGTTCTTGTTAATAATCAATATCACCATGATATCGAACGTCAAGTTCGTCAATTTGACCTGTAAACTGGCAATGTCTGGGGTAGCCGAGGATTTCAAGCGCAATTGATAACATAGCTTGTAAAAGTCATTTATGAGAGCCAAGTTCGGCACAGACTTGAACCGGAGCAACAACACCAAGAATCGGTGGCTAATCACGCCATTGTTATTCCTCGGCAATGGGTATAGCACGCTGGAGCCATTTGGAGACAACGACGGCACCGTCACGGCATTGGGCGGCGGCTGGTTGTTGTTTTCGCTCAAGTAAATGACATTGTTCAAATTAATGGCCTCTTGTTTGGCCTTCTGGAGCTGGTTGTTAAATATCAACAAAAGAAGACGGATTTCCCATAGCTTTAAACACTCATTTACTGATTGACTGGATTTAATCAATGCATACGTTTGCTGCAACAAGGGGCTGAATTTCTCAGTAACGAGGGATGTATAGAACTGGTCTATGGTGACCTCGGTTTTCGCACTCCAGGACCCAAAAATCAGGTCCTGTGATAATAATTGCACTGTCAACATGTATTTATGAAGTAGTTTTAACAAACGCAAAATCTCATTCTCACATAAATCAATGGATCATCCCAATTTATTATTACAGGCCAAACACCACCAGAAAGAGTTACTAAAGGCGTCTGAGGGTCTGGTGACGCAGCTAGGGCTTATCGTTGACACATTGGTCAAACACAATTCTAGTAACGACGCAAATGGCCCCTCGGTTCTCGATAAAATTACCACAATCCACCAACTAGATAAGGAGATAGATCGCCAGCTAGTGGAGTTTTCGGGCCATTTTCTGCGACTCATGGCCCTCAAGTCCAAGTTAAATCGGTTGTTGCAGAAAAACTACCAGTCGTTGAACGGTGACCACAACGTAATCGACGTATTACAAAGGCGACTGGAATCGATCGATAGAGAATTGAGAATCTTGGAAAATACCGTTAATATCGTGAGACATAATGAGCTATAACCGAAAGAACTGAACCCTGTCAATCCGGACACCGGGCCCGCTGGCGGAGGTATTATACTGGGGCAATCAAGCCATTCCCTTGGCGGCCCGATCCCATTTTTCTTCCGCAACCCAGCCAGCATTGATAATTTTCATTGCATCGTGGAGATTCATGCGTCTGTCGGGCTTTAATGGTCGCCCCTTATCCACCAATGTGGTGTACACCTTGACATATGAGTCTTTGGGAATCTGGTCAAAAAGTAGCCTCGAATTATTCACCTGCGATTTGACATGTCGTTTGGTGCTTTTGACCCATTTGGTCCGTCTATATTCCCACAACACTTGCCCTAAATTGGTATTTACATCCACAGTCGTGTCATTCTCCAACTCTTCTCTCATCTTATTTATATCCAACTCGGTATAGCCAACTCTATCAGAAGTGTTGGAGTTATTCCCCAAGGTTTCGTCGTCTTCGTCTTCGGACTCGTCATCCACATCGTTATTTTCCACATTTGCCGCATACGCCTCCTGTATCACGTCCTTCAAATTGAACCGGGTGACGTTGGAATCTGAATACATGGTGGATGAGCTCCGAATATCTTCATTTTGTCCTGTTTGCTTGTAATTCTGATGCATTTTATCTAAGCTTTTGAACTTTTTATAGCTGCTCAAAAATCGTTCTTCGTTGATATTATACCCCTTACTATTCCTCTCAAGTCTGTCTAATAACGAGTCTGAATCCGAACCAAATTCTTCAAAAAATTCACTAATAACTTGATGTTCGCTAAACACTTCTTCTCCCAATGACTTTATTCTGAGAAAGAAAAGGTTGAATTCTGACGACGCTTTTTTGAATAGGTGGCCTATCTTAGACTTGTGATGTGTCGGTACGCCGGACAAGCTTGTTTTGGACTTGGTTTTATTTTTCAATGTAGGACTAGCAGACATGAAAAAGGTGAAATGTTTAACGATCCTTGAGAACCGATTAAGTGACTTGGAAAAAGAAATGCGGCCTGCACACGATGATATGCTGGGGTATGGTTTTTGTGTTTTTTGGATTTGTTAGTAGTTATGGTGGTTTGTCGTGTGCTTGGACTTGTGCTGTTTCTGCCCTTGTGTCTTGTCTGTTACCTGTTTTGTGGCCTTGTTCATTCATAAGATATGCTCAAACTATGCTACCCTCATATCGAAAAGATTGTTTATTTGATACCCAGATATGGAGGTGAGCAATTCACACTCCCCCAACATATTCACGGGAAAGATATTCAAAATTCATCGGATCTACCGTTGCTGAATAGTATCATTTTGCATACAAGAAAACTGCTCTTGAGAATTAGTCGAGTTTGAATACCACGTATTGTTACCAATACTGAGCTACGTACATCTGGTTCATTTATACCGGCTTACTTACTGGGCTACTTCCTGCTGCCGGAGAACTTGAAAACTTAGTTTGCATGATGTAAGTGATACCGCAGTGACATGCACTAAAGAGGAGACTTGAAAAGTTAATGATAGATTAGCAAATGCAGATCTTTTCGGCCAGATATCGGAACGCGGTATCGGAACGAGATAGAGCTTCTTTGTCTGACTATGTCAATCACTTCTATGTACTTGTCTGCATTGTAAAAGCTTGGATGGACCTGGTTCTTCACCAGCACTTGTGCCCAACTATTGCGGAAAATTTGCAGCCATTTCAACTCCTCTTCTCGCCGTGCAAATTCAACACCTTGCCCAACCTCCAACTCACATTTTCTATCTCGTCACTTTTAACATCCTTTTCACTGAACCATTTCCATCTCTCCTCTTTTTCAGGGTCCAACTCCTTGTTCAATTTCTGCACCACCCACTTGCCAAAAATAGGGAGCATTTTAAATGCGTGGCCTGAATCTGCAGTCGTGAACAACAAGTTCTTGTACTTTGGATGATAGTCAATCACAAAGTCACTGTTGGTCCTGTCACAACACCAGCATATCTTCTTATCAATAATTGGCTTGTTGGAGAATTCTGGAAAAAATACAGAAACCTGTTTTTGCAACCCTTTATTATCCACCTTGCACACACCTTCGTTGTCCTCAGTGGGCACTGAGTAGTTGTCCTTTTCCACATTAACCCAACCGGCCGACAGGTTGCACATTTTGAGTATATTCTTGTCTTCATCGGGCTCAAAACAGAACCCAATATCTCTACAGTTGAAAACAGGCATTTCCTTCAACCTTTCAGCTTCGTTTTTCTCCAACTGTAAGTGACCCACACTCCATGCTTGTGGAGTAACGTACTGGTTCAATTCAGGGACGATTTTCAGGGCGTGTGCTCCTGCTGCAACAATAGTCAAATCAGCTCTGTATATCTCCCCAGAACTAGAAAGCGCCCCCAAACACTCGTCCTGTGACGTGTACACCAAGCTGGAGATTCTGTCCACAATGAACTCCACTCCTAGCGCAACACACTGCTCCTTCACGTACGTCAATGCCTTTAATGCGTGAGCGTACCCAGCATGCTTATTGAAGTACCCCTCCCATCCTTCAAAGTCGATGTTCAAGTGGGGCAAGTACTTTTGAAAGTCTTCCTTGGTCGACAAGTGGATCAACTGGTCTTTTGGGTATTTTGGGTTTTCCAACAACGCATTGGAGAACAACTTAATTGTTTCAAACGATTTGGCGGGGGCCTTATCGGAATTACAATTGACATACCCAACTTTATGATAGAACTCTGCGAATTCCGTTTCCCACAACTCGATAGCTTCAAGGGCCAAGGTGGTATAGAACTGGTCCTCATATTCTGGCCTAATGATCTTATTCAAATCATATCCTGCAGAATATGGGGAAGGAACCTCTTCTCTGTCTATGACCGAGACGTTATAGCCATTTTTTGCCAAATAATACGCAGAACTCAACCCAAACACCCCGCCTCCAATAACTTGTATCTTTGAACTCGCGGAAACCATTGCTGTCTTTTTCAGCTTGTTGATGAAAATATATACATGAGATGGTCTCGTATCCACCTTCACTTTTTGCGACGGATAAGATAAAGACGGAAACAGAGCATGGGCCGATAAATGGGGGACTGGGTATGGCACAGGGGTTTGGAGATGGCACAAACAATACAAAATCAGCTGTTCGTGTAAAAGAAGTAGCAACAAGCGAATTTGGCAGTGTTGCAGTGGTCTGTGCATGGGGCTAGTACCAGAGGTGGTACGACATTTATCTTGAAATGTCGCGACACTTGGGGGTGAGATCTCACGACAATATGAGGTTCAAAAAATATATCATACACCAGCCATGGATTTGTACAAAGTAAACGATGTGTATTTCGACAAGTTGTTCAAACAGGACTGGAACGACGACATCAAGGGCAAGGTGCTTCTCGTGGACAAGGTGACCATGAGCATTATTTCGGTCTGCTACAGCCAGTCACAGTTGCTACAACAGGATATCATTCTCATAGAGTTGATCGATAACCACAGCCAATTGGACCAGATGAAACACCTCAATTGCATTGTGTATATCAAGCCTGTGTTGGAGTCGATCGAATTGTTGAATAAGGAGCTTCTGTCGCCTCACTTCAACAATTACAAGGTGTTTTTCAACAATGTCATTAACAAGACGCAATTGGAGAAGATTGCTGAGTCGGACAAGTTTGAAGTGATAAGTAGTGTGATGGAATTGTTTCAAGACTACTTGATAGTGAACCACAATTTGTTTAGAATTCCGGTAGAGGATTCCATTATTGATGAAACTAACAAATTGATCAGTTTACTCCTTTCAATTAAGAAATTCCCCATAATCAAATTCGAAGCCAATTCTATAAGTCTCAAGAAACTTTCAAGTGAAATCTTGTACCAGATCAACACCAACTTGAACAATAATCTATTTGATAATTTGACGATTAAAAGTGAATCTCCTCCGGTATTGTTGTTGTTTGATAGGTTTAATGATCCCATAACTCCATTATTGCATCCATGGACTTACCAGTCAATGATTCATGAATTGATTGGTGTAAATAAGAACATTGTGGAAATAGGCGGCGAGAAGATACTATTAAGTGACAGAAATGACGACTTTTTCAATAGTTCTATCTACATGAACTATGGAGACTTGACGGATTCTTTCCTGAAAAAAGTAGAAGCTTTCAAAAAAGAGTCCAACACCAATGTCAACACCAACAATCTACTTGAATTGAAGAAAATACTAACAAGATTACCTGACTTTCAGAAGAAATCGACCAATATAATCAAACATTTGAACATTCTTTCGGAATTAGATTCAAAAATTCGACAACAAAAGTTATGGGAGATAAGTGAGTTACAGCAGACCATTATATGCAATTTGGACAGCCAGACTGCAATTGAAACCAGTTTGTCGCAGATACTAGTCGAGGATGCTATAAGCATCCCTAGTAAAATTAAATTGCTTCTACTATATGCCATTCAATTCAATGAACATACGTTGAACCGGTTTATCCCAATGGTCCCTGACTTGTCTTTAATCCAATTGAAGTTATTAAACAATTTCCCCAAGAAATTCAGCCACGTAAAACAATTGTTCAATAAGAAAGAACCAGAAAATAACTTGAAGAAGTTCTTCAAGAATTTCAGCAATTCCAACGAAATCGATAACATTTATTTGCAATACAATCCACCCTTGAAAGAAGTTTTAATCAATTTCATAAACCAGCACAGCAACAATTTCAACACTTTGGTTCCCGACACCTTATCTGAGTCCACAGTTGTGCAAGATATAATTGTCTACTTCAAAAATGGCATCACCTACGAAGAGGCCAGAATAGTTGACGAAATCGACAAAAGTAACAAGACCGTCAATTTGATTGTGGGAAGTGACAAGGTCATCAACAGTAATGACTGGTTAAAAGAATTGTATAATTACATAGATTAGACATATTGACATGAATACATTAAGCGATCCAGTGATCAAGCATACTTTCCGAGTAGTGATCGAGCATGCTTTCCGATCAATAATTATCATGGAGCATACTTTCCATAATTCTCCTCCCATTCGAGAATCTTACTGGTCAACGACTGCATTAATCCCAAATTCTCATTGTACGTCACAAGGAGAGTTTCTTCCGTCACCATCTCCTGCTTAGCAATCTTTTCTTCCTCCAATTCAATCTGAGTTCGACTTAACCATTCCAATATAGCACTAATTCTCTTTCTTAACTCATAAATACTAGATTTGTCGTTAACGTATCTTGGTTTTGAAGGTTGGTTAAGTAGCTCATCTTTGGTAATGCTGGAGGACACACTGGGGTCAGTTTTGGCCTTCTTCTTGGGCCTGTTGTTCTTTCTGGCTCTTTTGGACTTTCGAGCGTCTTTTAGGGACTCAATATTCGTGTCGTCGTCCTCCCCTTCTCCCTCTGCTTCGTCTTCTTCGTCGCCCGCTTCCGTCTCGTTGATCTTATCGGTGTTGTTATTGGAATTGTTGTAGTGATTGGTGTAAGTGTTTCCTCGGGAAGTCATGGCACTTCCAGTGCTAGAAGGAGGAGTGGTGGCTCCAGCCTTAAGCTCGTCTTCTTTTGAGGTGACGGAGTTATCATCAGAGCGTGAATCCCGGCTGCCTGTGTCTCTTTTTATGGATTCCTTGTCTTCTTTGTTGGATTTAACCCCACTCTCTTTAGCACTCTCTCTCAAGGCTTTTTGAAGTTGCTCATCATAATCATAATTCCTCCTGTCTTTCCTGGTGAATTTGCGCTTGTTGAACTTTTCATTCTCCTGCATGAGCTTCTTCCTCTTTTCATTCACGGGTCTGTACAATGTCCTTTTACTATCACTGTTGTTATCGTGTACAAAAAAGTGAATTTCGGGTTTGCACAATTCACACCAGTACTTATCAGGCACATCTTCATTTATGTAGAGTCCCACACAATACCCATGCTGCCATACCGAGCACTTGTCGCACTGTATAAACAACCCTTGGTCGATCTTGATTTGGTACTCGTGGTCCAAAAGGGTCACGATTGCTTCGTTGATGGTATCGGGGTTCAAGTCATCATTGCCGCAAATGCACCGGGTGACTTCTTGTTCGTCGTCATCGGCGTCGCCGTGTTCGTCCACGTCCTCCACGTCTGCCTCCACATCTGCCTCCAACGATGCGCCATTGTAGGTTCTTCTAGCTGATCTTCTAGACATGTTGATTTTATTTTTCGCATATCGGATATTTTGTATGAGGTTATATGCAGGACACGAACATAAGAGAGAAGAGACTAATGCAATGAAAAGAGGAGAGAAACAAACAACTCAACTTACTCTTGTATTCTTCGGCTAAGACTGGTTCTGGACCTAAGACTTCCAAACACAACTCGAGACATCCACTAACACAGGACCTTCAAAGAGTGGTTTCTATCGTAAAAACCAGCATACCGAATATATGGATCCAACTCAATATAATTTCTCGCCAAAGCCCCTCCCAAATCAATCTTATCCTGCAAATACTTGTCACTTATTCCGGGATTAGTAGACTCAACCCACTTTTTAGTGGTGGACAAAAACTTCACAAACAATTCGTCCCTTTGTCTCTTTAACGCAGCAAAGTTCCCATCTCTGGCCTTCATAAACTCGGCATCCTCTGCTGTTGGCACCGGATACTCTCCTGCATAAGTGTCATCACCCCCCATGTAATCAGGAATCCATTCTTTATCAATGAATTTGTTAATTTCTTTAAAGTCTTTGGTGAAGTGAATTTTCGAAGCCACCACTGGATCTAACCAATTCTTAATCACATTCCACACGGTCGAAAAGATCCAAGGCGCATTGTAGATTAACACCTTACCCAAACACTCGGGATAGTAAGCCTCAAACACCTCTGCCAAGAACTTAATAGCATTATAATCAGCATTTTTCAATGAGAATCCCGTCAAGTCAAAAACAATCGAACAAGCATCAACCGAGTCACTTACATCCCGCAAAAACAATCTGCAACTTTCAATGGTGTACACAGCAAACCTCTGAGTATCTGCCAAAGGAGATTCCGAAATCAAATGCTTCTTGGCCTTGAAGAAGAAAAGTGGGTTCCGATCTTTATCAAAACCTCGAACATACGACTTTTGCGAAGTAAAGTTTCTGATAAACCCGGGATTGGTGCCATTGACGTAACATGCAGCATCTCCCACATTCAGCCATTCATCCGGGGTGAAGTCAGAAAGTCTCCAGTCCAAGGCCTTCATCGACATTTGAATGGCAGCATCGGGGACGAATTTTCTGGCTCTGACAAATCTTAAAAGATAATTGTCAAAACAATCATTTCTTAGTCCTAAAAGTAAGGCTTTATGGATCTTGGAGGGATCATACTTACTGACCCCACTGACAGTGGACCGCGACTTGACCGCGACTGCTTCCGTGGGCACCCCACTGACTCCTCCTTTAGCCCCAGTGGCCCCAGAGGATTTGGTGGCTGAAACAAAGGCCTTCATATCCACCACATCAATGGAAGTGTTGGCAGTCACAAAGGAGCTGAGGGACTCCACATCGTCGTCTTCGCCATAGTCCTCGTTATCGCTCATATAATCGTCACTATTCTCGAAATTGGTCTTGTAGTGATGGACATAAACATATGCCACCTTAGGGTCAATGTCGATTCCGGAATACTGCTCATAAGACGATTGCGTTTGGATGTACCTCATTCTCTCACTGTCTTCGGGTGCGTGTAACAACTCCACCTCTTTAGAAACATCCTTGGTGCCTTTTCTTAAGAATCCCGACTTTTTCTTCTTGCTCAATGTACTATAAGTAGAAGCACTGGTTTTATGGGAAACATGGGACGAAGCAGTAGATCCTCTGGTATTGGTTTTGTATAACCCGTAATTGAGAGCGCCAAACCCTCTTTCCGTCAATTCCTGGGTTCGGGTGGAGCTGATAAAGCATTCTTTGTACTGCAAGTCAGAATCAGATATATTAAGCTCGTAGCCCAAAAATTTGAACATGTGGCCCCATACTTGTTTCAATACAACCTCTTGGTCAGCATTGATGCTTTGAATTCTTCCAGGTCTAAACTCAATCGACGACATGATGCTGATAAGTGAGAAAACAGCAATATCGGGGTCTTATATAATGGGAGATATTTCACAGTTTCTCAACGTGAAAAAATTCCCATATGACTTTGAAATTTGCGGAGACGTTTTTAGGGCTGCATTAGGTAGTTTTATTACGATTTGTGTTTCATTACTATGTATAGATGATTTGCTGTGTATCTGTAAATGGTTTCGTACCCCGTTGTTTCTCTTGTTTCCTTCCTTTAAGTCCGTCTCTTTCTCATCTTGGCAAATCTCCGATTGGGTCTGTTCATGGGATTGAGTGCGGGACTGGACCCGTTGACCCCTGGACTGGCCCCATTGATACCTAAAGGTGCACTGGCACTCGCACCCATTGGTGTTCCGGTCCCACCAAAAGAGTTAAATGCTTGGCTAGGCTGGGCTTGGCTCGGCTGGGGCTGGAAGTCTGGGGTAGTGGTAGTGCTTCTGCTAAAATTAAACTGTGATGGAGCCTCTCTGTTGAACCCAAAATTGGTGTTGGGAGGAAGCTTAATGGGGGTTATACCGTTGGCAAAAGGAAAGGGTGCCGCATTGCCGAAAACTTTACCCGGAGCAGGAGTGGTAATATTGGCAGGTTCTCCATTCAAAGGAGATGCTGTTTGCAACTTGGGCTTTTCAATGGCTCCGAATTGGAAAGGAGATGTGGAGGCTGGAGGCACTGATGCTGATAAGGTTGGAGGTTGACTGGCCCCGAAATTGAACGTTGGCTTGGAACCACCAAAAGAAATGGGCTTCACAGTGGTGGAGGGGGTGACCGTGGGTTTTTCTACGGCTCCGAAGTTGAATGGACTAGCTGCTTTGTCCGTAGTGGGTGTAGTGCCAAAAAGCGATGGGGTGTCTTTCTTTTCTGGCAAAGTGCCAGTATTTGAGACAGATGCACTACCTCCAAACGTCAATGGTGGAGCTGTGATGGCATTAGTTGACCCGGCTTTAAACGATAAACTTTTGCTTTTTTCTGTATCTGCAGTGGATTTGAAGGAGAATTTAGGCGTCTCAGCACCCAGACTGAGTGATGTACTTTCTTTTGCACCGCTTGTGCCGAAACTGAACTTGGGTGTCTCTTTAGAAGAACTTGCATTTGCGCCGAAATTGAATGCAGTCGGAAGTGGCTTATTCTCACTCTTTTCAAAAAGTGTGGCCTTGCCTTTCTCTTCCACAGTCGAAACGTCGTCCGCTGTTCTTATTCTCTTGGATTCTTCATTTTTTGGTCTGCCGAAACTGAATGAACTTGGTTTTGGGGCGGTCGAACTGCCAAAGGAAAATGCTGGTGTGTCATGAGTCGTTTTTGGTTCACTAGGTCCGAAACTGATCGTTGTCTCTTTCTTGCCGGGGTTGCCCAAAGAAAATGCTGGAATTGCACTCTTTTTAGTTGTCGAGCTAAGAGCAAAGCTGGGTGCATCTGTTTTTGATTCACCGAAGGAAAATTTGGGTGTATCTTTTTTGGATTCGCCAAAGGAAAAGCTTTGGGGCTCCTTATCTTCGCTTCCAGGAGTTGATTTGGCATCTTTCTTCTCACCGTCAATGGAGAATTTTGGTATCTCTGTTTTCGACTCGTGCCCAAAAGAAAACTTCGGAGCTTCTGTTTTCGACTCCTTGGCAGGCACCTCCGCCTTCTCTGCCTGTATTGCAGATCTCTTCTCTTCATCTCTGTCACTATTTTTATTAATGATATTGTTCAAATCTGTCTTATTGATGGAGAAGTTGAACCCTTTACTTGGTTTTACCGTCAGTTTATCCTGAACCTCATCATCCTTGATTTTGATCTTTTCAGATAATTTCTCCTTCTCTGATACATATTCCGAGTCTAACTTTATGGCGGAACTATCGAGAAATTCTTTTCTGCCATCTTTGGTATCATTGAACTTGGGTTTACTTATAGACCCCAAATACCCGTCGAACTTGTTCTTTTGCCCCTGTTTATCTGTGTCATCGTCCACTTCGTAAAAAAACTCCCCGGAGAACACAGCTCCATTGTTCAACTTCTTTCTTTTGGAATCGTTTTCTCTTCTGTCAGTGAAAGCATTAAAATGTAACTTTTTCCGGAGATACCCAAGATTCTGGGTTTGAGTACCAGTATCCACTTTATTATTACTCATAAGAATGGAGGTCGCTTCATGCGGGTCTATAGTGTACTTCAATCTTGCCTGTATTTCTCTTGAAACTTCCAAAGACTTTTTCAACTCCAATAATTGGTACCTTTCCTTGGGGGCAAGGTTGATAAAAGGCGGTCTCACAAGATTTCCCTCTTGGTCTGCGTATAGAGGCGCAAAATTGCTCTGCACGAGCGCCAATTGATTCTCTTCTTCTGTGTCGTTTTCATCTCTGCTCCCGTCTTCGGCCTCCTCGATCCCCTCTAATGTATTGATCATCTGGATGGACTGGCCTCGCACATGCTTGATATCAGGAATGGGCGAATTGTACTCCCCGTTGTCCTCATTCATGTCCTCTGGTAGTGTCGACGCCCTTCTCTCCAAGTCGTTCGCCACCTCGTGCGTTTGGTCTTGGAACTTATTCAAATAATCGCCATATTTGCTAATGGCTTTGGCGCCGTAGTCCACTGACGCTCTGGGAACGTATCCCTTCAAGTCCTTCGTATGTTGTACAGATATCCTTCTTCTCTTTTCCGATAGCGTGTCTTTATCCGAAGAGGAAAACTCAAAGTTGGGTCTAATTACCTCTGATTCTTTTAGCGTTGATTCGGATTCACATATTTCATAATTGCGCTTGAACATGACTTTTTTCTCTGGCTTTGGCGCAGCAGAAAAATACCCAAAGATCCACTTGATTCCGCTGATGGCGGGGAATGATCTGTCGTTGTTACTTGGCTGGCCTGTTGGACTTAAGGACCTCTTTCTGCCACTCATTGTTTGTGGATGATTTTTTTGTTGCGCATCTTTAGGTATCTAGTAATATGGTTCGTACACTACTTTATACAACTACATTTGAAACGTTGCCTTGTGGCTATCTTGATTAACGGAGGAGTTGGCGGTGTCTATGCTCATGCTTGGATGAAAATCCGAAAGCTCGTTATTGAGAATGAGACCCTGGCGGTTGGCATCGAAAACATCGGATTTATCATCAAAAGTTTCGGTGTCATAATAAGACAAAGCAGGGTTCTTCAACCCTGTGAAAGGGTTGTCTCTGGCCACAGAGTCGATTTCTTTGATCAATTGGAACATGCTGTTTTCCCCAAAGTTCACCCCGTACAGCGCACTCACAGGGAGAATCCCTAGCACCCAAGCATCCACTATTCTAGATCTCTGTTTCGTGCCTAATCGGGAGATAGGAAACTCTCCTTTCTTCATGAAAGCAATGATATCCACCACAAGATGGTGCTTGCTCAAAACCGTGTTGACTATAAGAGGAACCAATGAGGCGAAATTCCTCTTTCTCTTGGATTCACACACGATAATGGTGTAATCTGCACACCTGAAAATACAAGATCCGTTTTTGAAGATATCGGAGTGACAAGATTCCACTGTATTTTCGATATCAATGGGGAAATGATGTAATCCCATCACTTCAAACGTATCTGCCACTTTACCCAACACGAATAATGGCTGAAAAGATGTGATTTCTGGCTCCTCATCTGGTTTACTATAAGTGCTCTTGTTTTTGGCAATGGAGATATGATGTAAGAATCCTAGGTCTCCGGTTCGTAAGTAAGTCACCGACTCGTCCCCATCGGCTATTTTGCCCAAGAATTGGCTCTCAGTGAAAGTGTCCACAGGTCCTTTGGGCCCGTTGGTGAACCCTAAAAGATTGGCTTCACTGGATACCCATATTTCTCCAAACTCTCCTTCCTTACATAAGCTTCGAGTTTCGGGGTTCACGATGGCTATTTCTGAACAAACAGGCACCATTCCAGAATCTTGAATGTGTAAGGCGTTGGGGAAATCTACCTGATTGACAATAGACACAAATCCTTGTCTCAAAGCAATGGGGTCCAAATACAAGTCCACCGGTGCCACTGCCATATATGACCTGGAAGATATGATGGGATTGAACCAATGGTTATACACAGTGGACATCGAAGCAGCACTTAATTTTGTGGGCTGGAAAACTTTGGCTATTTTTCTGAGTAAATCGATTTCCACTCGTCCTTCAGTACTTATCATCATATTCTTAAGCCCTGATAAGTTGAATCCCTTGGGAGTGAACTTTATGGCTGCATATTTAAGCATTTGTTCAGTCACAAACACATCCTTCACCTTATATCGGGCTAAAGATAAGAAAAATGCCAATGGATTCTCGGCATAACTAACGGGTGAGCAAAGGTATGTAGGGGTTCCCAAAAACACTCCTAAAAGAGCAGACTGGATGAACCCGATCCCCGATGAATGTCGAACACATCCCACAATTGAAGACTTGGACGTCAAGTTGCATGTCTCCTTGAATACCTTACATATTCCCACAAGATTCAGGTGGTTTAGCTTGGCCGCCACTCTGTAGTGATCGGAGGTGAAATTCAACCAAATCAAGGCCGTGGTGTTGGGGTCTCGGAAGTTGACGGCCGCTTGGTGCTTGGATATCTTGGAATTAAGGGTGGCTATATTTGAAACTTTGGTTAATTTGCCAGTGTTCTTAATCTTGAGACTCTTTTTAATATTCATTCTCTTCAAGCTATCGGCCACAGGACCACTTTTCAAAAACTTCTCCACCTCTTCGTTGGCAAAAATGTCACTGACATCGAAATCCTTTATGACCCCCACAAAAGCTGGTAAATCCTCTCCTATTCTGTTGGAGTCAAACGGTAACATTGGAATGGCAATGATTCCACACATCAAGCAAGCAAACACTCCTATGACGAATTCTTCTGACAATGAGTACATCAATATGACATACTTTCCGGGTTTGATTTGGGCCTTATCGATTAGATAACTAGCCACTGCATAAACCCGGAGCTCAAACTTCTTCCATGTCAATGGCTTAGAACTTCCCTTGCCATGATCTAGGTTTTGGAATGCCACTGAATCCCCGGAATTGGCAACCCTGAACTTCAACACATCCACGATACTCTTGAAGTCGGTGAGGGGAGCTCCTGTTTTATCATCATAAGACTTTTCCTTATATGTGATTTGACTGAGTTGCGGTGTAAAGTTGCCCAAAGCAGCTGTTCTTAATTGGGAAACATAAGGAGACCAGATTCCTCCAATTAAATCTTCTCCATGGGGGATCACACTTATTGAATTCTTGACAAAAAACTTGACAAATTCTGCCTGCAAACTACCTTCCAAAAATTTCTTCTTGCATAGCATATTGGCAATTTCAATACCACCACTCCTCATGATTTTAGGAAGTGTATCACAATCCACCACTAACACACAATATAGCCGGAGAAGGTGATGTTTATAAAGGGTATCAAAGCATTTTTGGGCAATTGCATTTAGAACCGGCTCATTAAGTGGTACTGGATCATATGAAGGTCCTGCGGCTTCGCTTTTGGCGTTGGGGTCCGTTGCTTCATTATTGGGACCCTCAATGATCTTTCGGATGACTTCGGCCTCCACAATGGCCACGGGTAAATATTCATTACCAGTAAACACATCGAAAATGGTACAATCATACACTTGACGAACTTCACTAGCCAAAGTGGCCAATAAATGGGAAGAGTAGTGGTACCTAGTGCCATTACCTATTTCCAACGACTTTTTCAGCTTACTGTAAACCTTTTGGTCCACCCAACTGATTCTTTGACGAATCCGATCTTCATAAAGTCCTAAAACAAACACCTTGCCCTTGTAAGTGAACCCCAATAAGCCAGTTCTCAAAAAGTCCATGGCCAACACGCCATCTGCATCCCGGCATTTTGCATGGAAAATCAGCTTTGACTCTTTTAGGAGTCCGTAAAAGCCCCCTGATAAACATGGTGAATCTATCCAGATCTCACCAGCTTCTCCTTTTCCCACAATAATCGACAGTTCCGGATTAACTACTGCTAATGTGGCATCAGGCAAGGGATACCCAAAAGCATCTACCCGTAAGTAATTCTTGGAGAAATCATCAGATGTGGAAGGATCCGTCTCCATTATCTTGATTCTATTTCTACCCAACTCTTCTTTATCGATTAAAACTGACGAAAGTTCTCCTTTGCTTTGATCAGTACTATTTTCATCACTGGCTAGCCAGTCTCTCATGGACATCACCATTCCACCGTATTCACTCAATGTCAACATGGGAATAATGGCATTCTCGGGCTGAGGACATCCCAAAGGCCTCAAATATCTATTGGACAAAATCTCCATGAATTCTCCGTCAATCGTCAACGAGTTCACCAACACCCATTTCACGGCAGAAAGATCAACTTTCTGGGTTTTGGAAAAGTATCTGGTGGCATTAGGAGAGTTCTGATAATCGTAAGTAACTCTTTTTAATCCAATGTAGTCCGTAAGTAATAACGATGCCTTGAACTTGGACACGATATTAGCATAGAGACCTTGGATTTCCATGACTTTTTGGGGGGCCCAAATCACCAAATTCCCCGAATAGACGTTAAAAAGGATTCCTAAAATCAACCCAATGGAAAATCTTATATCCAAAGTGGCCATAAACACTTTTTTATTTCTCTTGTACTCCTTATCGTTTCTAACAATTCCATCGGAATTAGGCGAACTCAGTAATGAGGAGCTTAAAGTTGACATCTGATGGGCAATTGTTCGATGACTTAAAGCTATACCTCTCAATTCCCCTAGAGGAGACCTTGAAAACTCCACATACGCCAAATCTGCTTTCGTTTTGGACTCATCTTGCTTTTTTTGGTTGGATTTTGAGGTCCAAGACGCAACTTCTGATTTTCTGGCACTGCCTAAATCAGTAGTTCTCCATCTTGTCAATTTCGAAGGCCATACAATTCTCTGACCGTGTGCATTCAAACGCTCGAGTTCTTTGGCCACGGTGTCGGAATAAAACACCAATTTCGACAGCGTCAAGTTGATGATGTCAAGCACCTCGTAAAGGGACACATCCTGGTGAATGGGCACGGCGGTAACCCCTGCCATAAAGCAACCAAATAATGCAGCAGCAAATTCACACACTTCTCCATCCTTATATAACAACACCACGGTATCACTATTCTTCAATGACAACTTATGGGATATCTCGTATGCAATCTTCACCGCCTTCAAGTACAACTTCTCCCATGTGATTCCGGAAACCTCTTTCCCCTTAGTATCCAACACCAAAAACGCTTGTTCGGTTTTATATGTGGTTGCCCGGTTCTGTAACATCTTCAACAAGGTGTTTTGCAACCCTTTGAGGTCCTTGAGCCGCGCACTCAGTTGCCGGGGGTACATGGGTTTCTCAAGCGACTCTGGATCCAACTTGATTTGGTTCTCGAGTTGCTCTTGTCGGATCTTATTGATTAACAGGAGAATCTGTTCTCTTCGGTTGATATAGGTCCATTGATCAATGGATTTGTGCACATTGAAGTCGTCCTCCAAGTTCTGGAGAAGAATGGCCATATCTGGCGGTATATCGTGGTCAAACATGGGCGTCATTCCCACGTTAGGATTGGTCCCTATAATGTGGGACGGAGTGGTGATATTTGAATCTGTGGCAGAAACTGTGGCAATTTCGGGGGGCAACATGGTGGCCGAACTGGCCCGCGCCCGTCCGCTGCTGGTGCCTGGAGCAGAAGAAGACATGTTAAAAGATGGGTTAAAATATCACTAGACAACAAAAAGAATGCTATAAAAGATTATCGCACGAAAATATCGGTATATATAAAAACTCATCTCATTTTTGACTACCTATCAAGTGACTATTGTTTTCACCTTGTTGTTTTTGTACTATTTGTGGTAACATGACGCTCGTGGGAAGCACGTATAAGCACTTCGTGTGGCCCACCAATTCTAGTATCCTACGAAGTGGCACTTTTGTGCGATGTGTGTTTGTTGCAAGCAGATCACGAAATACACCTAAAAAGAACCTGGGTGACGACAAATTGAAGCGATGGGCTATCGAGGACACCATGCGCACAGAAGAGTACAAGGAACAGGACTATAAGAGAAAATTGAAGGAAATCAGACGGCTAACTGGACATGTCTCGAGAATAATTCAAAAGAAAAACGATGAGCGAAAACAGGTGGAGTATGTGGCCGATATTCCCATGCCATCTGACATGGAAAAAGAGGTGGACACGTTGTATAAGTCTTTGGAGGCCCCTGAACCAGTGGACGTGGCTTCTGTGTCTCTTTTGACCCCAGTGATCAAACTTCCTGCTGCTATTGAAGAAAGGTTAGGGTTATCTGTGAAATACTTGGTCAACCAAGAAAACCAAAATTGGCCGGTAGTTCTCCAGACATTGAGTCTTGGCGGTGGTTTCGAAGGGTTGGAGAAACCAGACGTGGCTCTGTTTGTGCAAAGTGTCCCTAAAAAAGACCTTGAGCCCATTATCCCTCAAATCAAAAAGCTCATGAGCCAGGCTAAAATCTCGTATTCTCCTACGATCTTGAATAGCTTTATCCAGGCTTGGGGGCATCACAATCAGATCTCACCGGAAGCGCTTGAGGCCATTGAGAATGCCAAGGACAAAATCAGAAGAATAACTGACGGTCATATTCCAAAGAGTACGTTTGAAGCACTAGTATTGGTGTATGGCAAGATGGGGGACTTACAGAAGGTTAACGAGATTTTGATAGAAATGAAAGCATCGGGAATCAAACCCACTCCCTTCATTTACACCAGCGTTTTAAAAACATTGGTGTATAGGTCCAGAAACCATAAAGAAGCAGTTCTGATCTTTGACTCCATGAAGTTCTTGTCTAATGAGACAAAACCGGGCACCGATGCCTATAAGGCTGTCATTGTATCGTACGTGAATGAAAATGACGTGGAAAAGGCATTGGATCTCTACCAAGAAATGCTTTCTTCCAAGACTCCAGTCAATCAGGAAATAATGGTGGCTTTGGCCAAGGGATGCAGTAGCAGGAAAGAGTTACGGTTCAAAGCATGGGAATTCATGTTTGAGATCTACGACAACAGGTGGACGCCCTCACTTGAGACGCTTGAGTATATGGTGTATCTTTCCAGCAGAGATGGTGATCTCGCATTAGCCAGGTGTTTTTACAGAATGTTAATTTCTACCCATTCGGTGTCTAAACGATCGTTTACGTTTCTTTTGATGGCATATTCTAAGTCCAATACGTTTAAGGACCCTCCCGGGCTCCCCTCCATCACTATGAGTGACCGGGGAAGAGTTTTCAGAAGAAATGTCTTGAATCAAGATCCTCAGGGCCTATCACCAGACATGAAGTTGAATGTGCCATTTTTGCCAGTGCAAGACTTGAATACGGCAGAAGAGGTGTTGGCTGAGACTAAGGCTCTTTGGACTCATACCACTATGTTCAACCCCGAGTTCATCAACATCGAATCGTACAATACTTACCTTAATGTTGCGGCCACTTTAGGAAGTTTCGAAGACCTTAAAGAGTTTTACAATTTCTCCAGATTAGCGGCAGACGCACCTGGTGTTAGGGTGGAAGAGGACAAATCAGTTGTGGGATTGAACAATAAGTTCAATATCGAGAGAACTACGCTCTCCTACGTGATAGCATTAAAAGGAGCAGGACGCTTGAAACAGTATGAGTTTTCGCAAGACATTTGGTCTGAAAGAGGAAAGTATCGTCAATCTTCAACTTTCAAGTCGTTACATATCAAAGAAAAAGACAGGCTTGATTTTCAGTTCGCTAATCAGATGGTACAAAGTTTGACAGCAATGGGGTTATTGGACGACGCAGTGGCTATTGTCCTAAGCACGGAATATCAATTTAAATGGTCTTGGTTACATCTTCGACGGCTTTATGATTCTTGTGTGGAGGTTGGTAATGATAAGCATTGCCGAGTGTTGAGAGGTATTTCCAGTAGAGCCCAGATCAAATTCGAGGGAAAGATTCGGAGAAAGGAGTTCAAGGAGTATGTTATGAGAAACAGGCAAAGGAGATGATAGGAGCTGAGAAGATGATGGGAGGTGTATACTGATCATAAGATATAAGGAGATGACAGGAAAGAGATGATACAAAATAAACAACCAATGTTCAACAATTAAACCCGAACAGTTGTATATAGTTAACCATAGATCTTGTAAATAAACGGATAGGACATTCAATACTATGTTCTTATTAATCTCTCCAAAAGCGATGAATGTTCCATTAAGTGTTGTCTTTTATTTACAATGTTGTATTTGAAATTTTGTCTTCTATTTACAATATACTTCTATTTACAATGCTCTCTTCTATTTACGACGCTCTCCAATCACAAGTGAAATCATGCCCGGTTTCTTTATCACTTTGGTGACCCTATCTCTATCAGTCATCTTATTCACCTGCTCATATGCAAACAACTGGTCCAACATCTCAGATTCTGGTAATTCAACAAATTCCTTTGCTTCTTCCATAACTAGCCTCATCTTCCCGTTTATAAACACATTATACCTCATGGCCTGTGCTTCTATAAATTGAGCTTTAGGAAAGCTTTGTAACATGATAGAAGTCCACGGGATATTCAAGCTCTTCGATAATAATTCCCATGACTCTTCTGCCACACATGGAGCAATTGGAGACAAAACCACGAGTAACTTCTTGTATAGGTCCAATAATAACTCCTTCTTGAAGCTTTCTTCACTCCGGACCGCTGCAGTCAAAACATTGGTATATTTCATCAAGTCAGATATTATCGTGTTGAAAGAAAGATTCACATTGACAGCCTGGTCCACTTTGAAAATGTAACCATTAGCCTCATTGAAGAGTTCCAACTCGGCGTCCGTAAAGTCAATGTTTTTGTGCATCACCCCGTCAACCTCAATGTTCTCGTAAGACCGAAGTTTATCCTTCCTTTCTGTGCCATTATACTTCACAATGATTTCCTGTAACCCTATCACTTTATTCAACCACCGTTCAACCCCTTGTATTTGATCTTCATTCCAATTCAACGAGTCGGAAATCGGCGCTTGGAATAACACATGGGCTCGGGTGGCATCTGCTCCGTACTTTCGAACAGTCTCTTCTGGGTCTACCCCGTTATACTTAGACTTTGACATCTTTTCGTATGATTGCAACGGTGTTTTGCCCGAACCAATAATCCGAGGTTCGGTTCCGGACAAGTCCACTTCTTCAGGTTTCAAGAACCTCCCTGAGTCGGGATCGGTGAATGTCATGCCCTGAACCATGCCCTGGGTCACAAGTTGTTTTATGGGTTCATTACTGATTTCTTTACCGTCCCACATTCCAATAGATCCAAGGAATTTCGACACAAACCGGGTGTACAATAAATGCAAAATAGCATGCTCAATCCCCCCAAGATACATGTCTACGGGCAAGTGCTTACTCACCTTATCAGAATCAAATGCTTTGGAGTCATTCTGGGAATCCAAGTACCTGAAAAAATACCAAGACGAGTCCATGAACGTATCCATGGTGTCTGTGTCTCTAGTAGCATCTCCTCCACACGAAGGACATTTACAGTTGACAAAAGAGTCCACCTGAGTAAGTGGATTCCCTTTGCCAATACTGTCAACATCCGGAAGGGTCACGGGTAGATCTGAATCTGGAACGGGAACTGTACCACAGTCATCACAGTAAATAATGGGAATAGGTGCTCCCCAGTACCGTTGTCTGCTGATAAGCCAGTCTCTGATCCTGTAATTCACTTTTGACTTTCCAAGACCTAGAATCTCAAGATCTGATGTGATTTTTGCACCAGCAACATCACTTAACTTGCCACTAAGCTCCCCCAACAGGTGAGGAAGAAACGCATCGTTGACAATACCTTTCTCTGTGAATGGTAAGGTGATCTTTTTCGAATCCGAGGGCATCACCGTTATCAATGGTTCCACGTTAGGATTATGAAGCCTCCAGAATTCATAGTCTCTTTTATCGTGTGCTGGACATCCCATCACAGCACGAGTTCCGTAATCCAACACGTAGGGGCTCACGTAAACTGGAATAATAAACGATGTGTCCGCAGATCCGTCTCCTTTTATCGGCCTTGTGACCCTAAGAGGAAGCAAGTACCCCTCTTTCTCATGTCCTTGGGCAATGAACTTTTTCAATTGATCGTCTGTTTCAGCGAATCTTTCAGTTACAGGATGATTAATAGACAACGCCAAGTACTGCACACCAAATAAAGTATCTGGTCTTGTAGTGAAGATAGTAATGTCATCATTAGCATCAGTTTTGAAGGTGATTTCGGTTCCAGAGGACTCACCAATCCAATGTTTCTGCATGGCTTTGACTTTTTCAGGCCATTTATCCAAGGTATCTAAATCAGCATTCAATTCCTTAGCAAACTGGGTAATTCCCACGAACCACTGGTTCAATTTTCTCTTTTCCACTTGCGCCCCTGACCTCCAAGATCTCCCTTCCGAGTCCACTTGTTCATTGGCTAGAACTGTCTGATCCACAGGATCCCAGTTGATTTCAGCTTCCTTTTTATACGCCAATCCGTGCTCGTGAAGCAACAAGAAGATTTTTTGCGTCCATTTGTAGTAATCCTCGTTACATGTAGCCAATTCGTTCTCCCAATCAAAATCCGCTAGCACCATTTCCATTTGTGATTTCATTTTACCAATATTACTTTGAGTCCAAACCTTGGGATTGATACCCCTTTCAATGGCAGCGTTTTCTGCGGGTAAGCCAAACGCATCCCACCCCATCGGGTGTCTCACATTAACTCCCTGTAGTCGTTTGAATCTCGAAATAACATCACTTATGGTGTAAACACGTACATGGCCCATATGTAAGATTCCTGATGGATAGGGAAACATCACCAACGCATAGAAGGAAGGAGCATCTTTCGGCACTGCAAACTTCTTAGGGTTGAGGCCCTTGTTCTTTGTTAGCTCTTTCCATCGGTTTACCCACTTTGAGTCCAATTTACTGAGGCTAGTGTACTGTCTAATCCACCGAGCACTCATGTCCACAAAAATTTTCGATCTCTGAAAATAATTTGCGAACCTTTTTTTTTGCAATTTTTGCATCCAGAATGAATGAAACTTAACGTGAGTTAAGTATGAGTTAAGTATGCACCGCAACCTGCTGCGTCGTGGGAATGATTTGATTTTTTAGACTTTTATTAAGTGATATTTGTTGGGGCGTGTATGGCAAAAACATGGTGGCTGAGATGATCGATTTTCAGAATGCAAAATATTAACCAAAATGGAATATGTCGAGTTCGTGTTCACCCGTTCATGAAGCGTGCAACAAATATTGAGATATCAGGAGTTCCGTTCCGCGTTAGGTCGTGCATCACACCTATCATTTCCAGCTACAAAGCCAAGCTCTAATTCCAATCTCTTGTGAAACTTCCAATCTGGCCAATCTTCTCAAAAACATTGCAAGTCGTTCCAGTTGCGGAGACAAGATACCTACCGTAAATCGTCAGCAAAAGTGCATGGTGCTTCCTTGAAAAAAAAACTGGTTTGAAATGGTGCAAGTGGATGCGGCAGTACCAACGAAAAACCAAACAAGTGATCAACGTAGGTTGATGGTTATGGGAATGCACTGGGGCGTCTCGAATACAACTTCCACAAGTGACACAATTCCGTGGCCAACCTGTAAAATCTCAAAAAATGCGATAAATAGTTCTAAGGCAACGGTTTACCACTATGATTAGGAAATCAGATATATAGATTAGGTATCTCCCCGGTGTTTCGTTTTTCTCCACCTCTATCATCATAATGAGCGACGTGCAAAAACAAGAAGAACTTGAAAAGGCCAACGTGATGGTATTGTCTGATTCCATAGAGAATGAAAGTAAGTCCAGAGCCAATTCGGTTGACTTAACAAAGGCAGATGCTACGGTAGACGATGCCACTATTTTCGTCAATGAAAGAAGAAACCTTTATGGAGATATCTCCGAAGAGGAGGAAAGAAAGACTATAAGAAAGAACGATTGGTGTCTTCTTTTACCACTTTTTCTTTTATGTACTTCTGGTGCTACTGATAAAGTCAGTTTGGGAACTGCTGCTATCTATGGTCTTCTTGTTGACTGTAACCTTGACTCCAGCCAATACGCTTGGGTAAATTCCATCATTTTCATCGGTTCTTTGGCCGCTTGTTGGCCCATGTCGGTTTTAGCATCAAAATATGCTAACGGGAAGCTTTTGTCTATTTGTGCACTTACCTGGTCTTCTCTTACGTTGTTGTTACCAGCTTGTCACAACTATGGAGGGTTGATGGGGGTGAGGTTTCTTATGGGTGTTTTTGAAGCTGCTATTGTGCCAGGTGCTACTTTGATTGTGGGAAAATTTTATCTTAAACAAGAACAACCAGCTAGATTAGCCCTTGTTTTTGCTTTTGGTTCTTCGTTTGTGAACGGATTCTTGTCCTGGTTGGTGGGAAACTTTGGAGATGAGCTTCCTAAGTGGAAATATTTATTCCTTTTAGTGGGTTCTCTTTCGTTTGCATGGTCGGCCTTTATGATTTGGTGGTTACCAAACTCTCCAATGGATGCTGTTTACTTAAATGACAGACAAAGATACATTTTGACTAAAAGAGTCATGGAAAACAGGACTGGTGTTGTAAGTCACAAGTTCAAACCTTACCAGGTGGCGGAAACTTTCCTTGATGTCAAGACTTATATTATTTTTGCCTTTAATGTGTTGATCAACTTGCCAAATGGAGGATTACTGGCTTTCAACGGAATTATCATTCAATCCTTGGGTTTTGATTCCAAACAGTCGTCTTTAATGACGATTCCAACGGGTTTTGTGGCTTCTGTTTCCACCTTCTTCTTCACTTACATCTGTGGTAAGACTAAGGATAAGAGAACCATGATTGCATCGATTTCCTTACTATTCCCTATTATTGGGGGTGCTGTTTCCTACGCAGTGGATGACAGTAATACTGCCGGAAGATTGGTGGGATTATACTTTATGTACTTCTACTTTGTGGGGTATGTGATTATGATTTCTCTTTCTTCGGCCAACACCGCCGGATCCACTAAGAGAAGCAGTACTATCTACTTTAACTATGTGGGTTACACTGTTGGAGCTTTATGTGGTAGTCATGTGTTTGAAAGCGGTTTCAACACCGGTTTCGCCATTATGTTGGCCGCCTACGCCGTGAATATTCTTCTCTGTGGGATTTACTGGCTTGTGTGTACTTTCGAAAACAAAAGAAAGCAGAAGCTTATTGATTCTGACACAGAATTGCAATTGAAGGCTGCACAGGAGGCACAAATGTCGGAAGAAGACAAGATGTTATTGGATCTTACAGACAGAGAGCAAAAGACTTTCATGTATACGAAGTAGGAGTACCAAAGAGCGTGGTTTATTTCTAGGAGTTAGTGATTGGAGTGAGTTTAATATGTAGTGAGCAATACAAAGTGATGTCAAGATGGCGACTTAAGTGGTAGAGTGGTGTATGGCGTATATAGTGATGCGTTAACATATGTAGTGCTTAAGTATATGTAGAGTTGAGCATACTGCCTAAGAAGCCGTTTCAAGCAAAAACGAAGCACACAGCGAAATAACCAAAACTCTCTGAACACAAAGCAAATAGGCCAAAAGGTCTAATGCACAAACGACCAGCAGCGGTCTAAGACGTTGAGCCCAAGCCTGTTCATTGTGGGGTCGGCGTGCAGCTGCCACATAACCGTTTTCCAATATCTAACCTGCAATTCGCGATGCAGTTTGTGCTCAAAATCCATGTTTAAAGGAAGTACGACACGAGATTCTTCCTCTGGCCTCCTGGATCCTCCAGAGGAACTGTAGAATCGGCCTGCGACTGTTGTGATCAATATGCTTCATTGCTTTTGTACTGATACTTTTTAATCGGAACTTTTTCCTGTTTTCTTTCCATTATTTAAATTCCTATGACTGTGAAAGATACAAAAGTAACTATCGCCATAGATAGAGGTGGAACCTTCACAGATGTCATCTACACTTATGGCGGAAAAGAGGACACCTTTAAACTTTTATCAGTGGATCCCAATAACTATAAAGACGCCAATATTGAAGGGATAAGAAGAGTCCTTGAGATTGTTACTGGTAAAAAAGTTGCCAGAACTGAACCTTTGGACACAAAAATCATTTCCTCCATCCGATTAGGAACCACGGTTGCAACCAATGCCTTACTTGAAAGGAAAGGTGCGGCATGTGCCTTGGTGACCACCAAAGGGTTCAAGGACTTGTTGCATATTGGAGACCAATCGAGACCTGATTTATTTGCTTTGAATATTGTCAAACCAGGGGTTTTGTTCTCCAAAGTGTTGGAGGTTGATGAAAGAGTCACATTGCCGGCTTACTTGGTGGATCCTCTTGGATACGATGCCCAAGACTTGTACGATGGAGAAAAATACGTTCGGGGAGAAACTAAGGAAATATTTGAGATTGTTCGGCCCTTGGACAAAGACCAATTGACTAAAGGGTTACAAGAGTTGAGAGATCAAGGTATAGACTCAGTAGCTATTGTGTTTATTCATGGGTACAATTTCCAGACTCACGAGAAACAAGCAGGGGAAATTGCCAAAAAAATGGGGTTCAAGAGTGTTTCTTTGTCTCATGAAATCTTACCCAGTATCAAGACTATTCCCCGAGGCCAGTCTACTGTGGTTGATGCATACTTGACTCCGATATTGAAGGAGTATATTGACGGGTTTTTGAAAGGATTTAAGCCTGATTTCGAAGAAAACACCAGAATTGAATTCATGCAAAGCGATGGGGGCTTATGTTCTTGGAAAAACTTTACTGGCTTGAAATCATTATTATCAGGACCTGCAGGGGGAGTCGTGGGGCTTTCCAAAACTGCTTATGACGAAGACAAAAAGATTCCCGTCATTGGATTTGATATGGGTGGTACTTCTACTGATGTGTCGAGATACGCTGGATCCTACGAGTTTTCCTTTGAAACTGTGACTGCTGGCATTAAAATCGCTACACCACAATTGGATATCAATACTATTGCTGCAGGTGGTGGATCCATGTTGTTCTACCGAAATGGGGTGTTTGTGGTGGGACCAGAGAGTGCTAGTTCTCATCCAGGCCCTGCGTGTTACAGAAAAGGAGGACCTTTAACCATCACCGATGCTAATTTATTCACCGGGAGAATTCTTCCAGAATACTTCCCTAATATCTTCGGACCCAACGAAAACCAACCTTTGGACTTTGATGTGACTAAGGCCAAGTTTGAAGAGCTTACGGATATCATTAACAAAGAAAATCCCGAAGCTGTGAAAACACCGTACGAAGTAGCTTTGGGGTTCTTGGAGGTGGCAAACTTTTCCATGGCTAAGCCAATCCGAGAATTGACAGATGCCAAAGGTAATGATGTCACCAAGCATGCTTTGGCATCGTTTGGAGGTGCAGGAGGTCAACATGCTGTTTCTATTGCCAAGATCTTGAGAATTAAGAAAGTCATTATTCACAAGCATTCGTCCATTTTATCTGCCTATGGTATTTCGTTGGCCGACATTGTCAGTGAACAACAAGAACCAGTCGCAAAAGTGTACACAGAGGAAACAAGAGACGAGTTGTTAAAGACTGTGGAAGAATTGGTACAGAAATCCAGAGCTGAGTTGCTCAAGCAAGGAATTGATGAAGACACTATAGATCCAAAGATTTACTTCAATATGGGTTACAAAGGTTCCGACACAAGGTTGATGATTGAAAAGCCACACAACAAGGACTTCTTATCCCAGTTTTACGAAATCCATCAAAAAGAATTTGCTTTCAACGATTTCGATAAACCCATATTGGTGTCTGATATCAGAGTGAGAGCCTCTGGTAACACCTCCAGCAACTTGTCGGAGAGATCTTCTTACAAGGACTACGAGTCGGTCACCAGAAAACCCGTGGACAAAAAAAGCTACTTAACCGTTAGTGATATTGTATTCAAAGAAGGGAAGTTGAGTTCCAAGATTTATGCTTTAAAAGATCTTAATATCGGTGATATTATTGAAGGCCCCGGGCTTATATTGGATGCTACCCAGACAATTTTGATCGAACCCAAATCCCAAGCAACTATTTTACCCAGGCACGTTGTCATCGATCTTGTGACCGAAGTCAAGACGGAAGTTTCGTCTACGGTAGTGGATCCCATTCAGTTGTCTATTTTTGGTAATAGATTCATGGCCATTGCCGATGAAATGTCCAGAACCTTGCAAAAGACAGCTGTCAGTGCCAATGTCAAGGAAAGATTGGATTTCTCCTGTGCTTTGTTCGATAGTGTGGGAAACTTGACTGCCAATTCTCCCAATGTTCCAGTTCATATTGGGTCCATGTCTCCCGCAATTAAATATCAATTAGAGTTTTGGAAAGGAAACTTGAAGGAAGGTGATATCTTGTGTACCAATTCACCCTTTGTGGGTGGAACGCATCTTCCAGATATCACTGTCATTTCACCAGTTTTTATTGATGGAAAGATTGAATTTGTGGTGGCTGCAAGAGCCCATCACTCAGAAGTAGGTGGTATTACTCCTGGAAGTTCCAGTTCATATGCTCGTGATATCAAAGATGAAGGGGTGAACATTGAAACCTGGAAACTTGTCAGTGAAGGAAAATTCGATAATGAAGGATTGGTGAAACATTTCATTGATGCACCAAAGACCTGGGGGGTTTCGGGATCCAGAAACCTCGATGATAACATCAGTGACTTGAAAGCACAAGTGTCAGCCAACCAAAAAGGTATCAAGTTGATCAAGGAATTGTTTAGGGAATACTCCACCGAAACAGTGTTATTCTACTTGAAAAACATCAAAAAGAGCAGTGAACTCGCCGTCAGATCCTTCTTAAAAGACTACTACAAACAATTCAAGGCCAACTTGCCATTACACGCGGAAGATTTCATGGATGACGGGTCTAAAATAGCTGTTTCCATTGATATTGATGGAGAATCCGGTAGTTTATCCATCGATTTCAATGGCACTTCATTGGAAACATACTCCAACTTAAATGCCCCCAAATCAGTGACATATTCCGCCGTTATTTACGTGTTGAGATGTTTGGTGGACATGGACATCCCCTTGAATCAGGGGTTTTTGGACGCTGCCGAAATCATCATTCCAGAGAATAGTTTGATCAACCCTTCGAAATTTGCAGCCGTTTGTGCTGGAAACGGAATGACATCACAAAGAGTCACCGATTGTTTGTTTAAAGCCTTCGGATTGACGTCTGCTACTTCCGGGTGTATGAATGGTCTCAATTTCGGCATGGACAGCAGCAAAGATAAGGACGGGAATATAATTAAAGGCTTTGGTTATACAGAAACTATCGGACAAGGAAATTGTGCCGGAATTATCACGAAAAATGGTGAAAGACATGGTTTCCATGGATTCAGTGGTACCCAAACCAACATGACCAACACTCGTATCACCGACCCCGAGATTTTGGAACACAGATATCCTTGTTTGTTGAGAGAATATTGCATTCGTGAAGGAAGTGGAGGAAAGGGTAAATTTAATGGAGGTAATGGGTTGATTCGTGAAATTGAGTTTAAAGAAGAAATCCACCTTTCTTTGGTAACCCAGAGAAGAGTGTTTGCTCCATGGGGTATATATGGTGGAGAAGACGGTAAGAAGGGAGAAAATTACTTGGGAAGAAATAGAGGTAATGGAGTTATTCAATGGATTCTTTTACCATCTCTAGCAGAAATCGAAATGAAGAAAGGTGATATTATCAGAGTGTTAACTCCCGGTGCTGGAGGGTTTGGTAAGCCTACCGACACCGATGAGTTCTGGAATTTAACCAAGGAACCCGAAAAGTCCAAAACCACACCTCTTTCTGCTGGTAGTTTGGGAACCATTAGAGAAGCTGCCAATGCTTCACAATGATATGATTCATCAGTTAAAAATATAGGTCAATTCAAAGTAATGATTTTAAATGCTTGTAGGTCATAAATGCAGCTCGGTATAATAGAAATTCGATAACGGCTCAACCAGTCTGGGAATACCTGCTTTATCATAGTTCTTGAACTCATTGAATGCAATCTCCTTGTCATTGTATTCAGGGAACCACAGCTCGAGTCTATCGTTGACTTGTGACACCAACTCTTTGTCACCCACCAAACTTTCAATATCGTTTTGGTTCTTCTCGATGTCTTCTTTGTCTTTAGTCACACCCAAATCACTCAAAATACTCTTTAAAGCAATGAATCTGGCTTTTTGGGAATTGAGGTGAAGGATATACTTGGGGTTGGGGGCCTGAGGTCTAATATTATTCTCATAAAACTCAATCAAATCGGCTTTGGTGATTTTTTCAATATACTTTACCAATTTTTCATGGACACAGAAATCATTATATCCTTCGGTAATAGCGTTCCAAAACCTACCAGATTCTTCATTCAAATTCTTTAACTTCACAAGCTTTTTGTCGATCAACGTTTTCTTGTAATTATCGAACTCCGATTCCCCCATATCTGCCAACTTTTGACTCATGAGTGTCAAAAAGTTTTCGATTCTACTTCTCAAGTATGTAGGCGAACGTTCACTTTGGATCAAAACTCGGTATCCCATGTAGTTACGAAGCATCTTGACCCCCGAGAACACCACATATCCAAGCTGTTCCTTCGTTCTGAGCTGGTTGAAGCATGGCTCGTGCAAAATTGTGGCAACAAGGTCCGTTAAACTTCTTGACTCGTAATTCGTGGGACTGTCTAATTTGATGAAATATTCAATACTAGAGTTGAGATTTTCCGGGTCTTGCAATTCGAGGTTGACAACAACGGTTTCATTGGTTGAATGACTTTGGAGTTTTATAGCCCGGTTAATTTCATCAATGTTTGATCCCACGCTAGCAATAGATCCGAAATGCTTGGTCATCAAGTCCTGGAATTTGCCATTGAACTGTTCAATGTTGATATTACCAATGATTAATGATTCAACAAAAACTTCGTTAAATAACTTCTTGTCAACGAAAGAGGTGATCTCTTCAAACAGGAGCTTTTCCAACACGGGAATCTTATCCAAAGTCAAGTAGGTCTTTTCATTCACCATAGTCATAAAGTCGGAGTTTATCTGCAAATAAGGGGTTTCAAAGCCAAAATTTTTGTAGTCTTGCAACGATTTCTTTTTTAATAGTTCAAACTTGTCTGCGGTAGGCTTGAAAGTCGTAAGTTTGTCCAATATGTCTTTCAATAACACAAAGACCTTGTCACTATACCCATTCAATTTGACTAAGATTCCATCACGCCACTGGATGATTTGGAAGGATAACCCGGCAAGTGAAGCATAGTAGCCCAAGTCGTTCAACTCATCATCCAATAAATCACAAAACAAATGTGTTTGAATGGAACCTTCAATACTTTCGTTGGAGTGAGGTAAGTGTAAGAACAATTGGAGAATAATCTTTGGAACCTTGAATTGGTCATCTTGTTTGAACCAAAGCTGGAATTTCGTATCATTTTTTACCAAATAAGGAGCTTTTAAAGGATTCTTCAGCCCATTCAAGATATCAAGGTTTTCTGGAATAAAATGATTTTTCATCGGCAACTTGAAGTTTTCGTTCAAATTACAGGTTTTCACCTTTTCGATCAAAGCTGGAGTGATATCAACATATTCATACTCTGTGCCGTACCATTTTTCTTGCGATTCTAAAGAATCGAAATGACTTGAGGTCAATTGGATTCTGGAGTTTTCAATCGTCAAATAACTGGAGTATTCTTCGATTTTCGAAGGGTTGAACTCACTCTTTGAATGGTAATTGAACATGATGTTTGGAGGAATGAACTGATTCACCTTGTATAAAGAGTTACTCAATCTGCTCACAGTTCTTGCGGCGTTTTCCTTTTGCTTGAATTTAAAGTTAATTTCATTAGTCTGTTTCATTTCATCAAATATCCATTCCTGAGGTCCTAGACCCTTTACCAACTTCAAGTACTCGAATAGATGTACGACGATTGCTTGATAGTTATTTAAGCCTTTTTCAGTCAAGTCACATTCCACCATGAACAATGAGGAGCCAGAACAGATTTTAGTGCTTCCACAGCTCAAGTCATTAACGTAGCCCAATTCATTTAAATAGTGGTAGACGGACCCCTTACTTTCGTGACCAAGAAGATGACTAAGGTAGGAATTCGGCGAGTATTTCCAATTGGTATCTTGATCATCTGGAATCATGAAAGTAATCTGAAGCTTATTACTATCCATAATTGATTTGGCCTTGACGATCTTTCCCAACTGTTCTTCAGTGTATACGATTTCGTTTCCATAATCGGGTTTCAAAGCCAAGTTCTTGTTTTTTATATCGGAGAATTTCTCCACCACAAGCTGAGTCAAATCTTCCAAAGGCTCATTACCCAAAATAACCAAATTCATGGTATTAGAAGAATAGGTGTCTTCGTGAAACTTCAAAAGAATATCTCGAACATTCAAGCCCTTGGACACAGGCTCTTCTCCCAAAGTGTTCAAATTCCCAGTGGAGAAATGGTTGAACGGATGTTTCGGATTAGCTGTGGACTTTTCCAACTGATAGAATCTCCAAAGGTCGTTTTGCAAGTTCTTTTTATTTTCACTATCAACAGCATTGATTTCTCTATCCTTACACGATTCGCTAAACAACGGGTTGATGAAAAATTGGGAAAATCTGTCCAAAGCCCCGTCCAAGTACCCAGAATTCACTTCAAAGTAGTAGTTTGTATGTTCAAAAGAAGTAAATGCATTGGAATGTCCGCCATGAGTCGATAAATACGACGCATACTCGTTCTCCAAGGGATACTTTTCTGTGCCCATAAACAACAAATGTTCACAGAAGTGAGCCAAACCCGGAATTTGATAATGGTTATCCTTTCCTGATCCAACAAATACGTCAAGACCAGCTGCTGATTTGTCGGTGGTGGGGTCGTGGATTAAAAGGGCTTTAAGACCATTTTCGAGTTGAATAAGTTTGTAGGATCTGTCATCCACCACGGATTTCTCGATAGCATCGGCAAGAACCTCAAAAGACATTTGGGGTGTAAAAAGATGTCAAAATGAAATATAGTGGTTGCCGTCGTAAAAACGCGATGTGAATTTTGTATGCAAGTATCTCACACGATTCTAGAGTAACATGAACCACAGCAAACTAAATTAACAAACGGCTATATCGGAATAGTGTATATCCTAGCCACTCACTGGAGAAGCTCTTTCATCAAGATTGAGGTAGCGTTTTACTACTTTTGAGTAATATTTATCGTAAGGGACTCACTCGAGACAATACTGTGTGGAAATGCTGACAAAGCCAAGAAGGTTGACGTAAGAGTAGTTGATTACCTGTCGGAGATGCCCAATGAGCCTTGAGAGGTGCGTTTTGGTTAACCCCTACATGAAAACGGTCTTCCTGACTTCATGCTCTTACTACCCTAAACGAGACTCACGAAACCCTTCCCTCTGCTGCCCCTACACCCATGAGTGCTTAGACTACTCCAACGGAGGAAACTTCTCTAGAATTTCCAACACCGACGAACCCATTAATTAATCTAATGTCAGCATAATATTCGTAACAATTATACTCGTCGTTGGTGAAAAGATCACAGAACTGGCTATTTGCCTTAGGAAGGAACTATATGGATTGCCAGAAAACCAATATCACTGTAGACACGATTGCATGAATTCGAAGTTGAACCATGGCCAAACTCACCCCCTCTCATCCACTAAGGTGGCACTAAGGTGGAGTCATCAGAGGCAACGTAGTTCCTGGATTGCTCGGGCTATATTACAGATACACACAACACTACATCTACCATTCCTCTCTAGTCGAAATTGAGGCCATATTCTTTTGGTACCTTTAGAAATAGGAGTTGGAAGCGATTCTCCGGTTGTCTTCACTCATACAACTTCGAAAATGGCCGGCGAATGCACTGACAACATGGCCCACGAGGACTATACGGATTGCTCTAGAGCTTTATCTCAAGTCATTATGGTGTCGAGGTTCTGAAGAAACAGACTCAACAAGTACTCTATGGAGTCCAATTTGCTGTAAACACTCGTCAATATTGGATCTGGAGAACTAACATCGATCTTGGTACTGACCATCACCACCATGTTGTTATAAGTGACACATTTGGTGATGTAGTCCATCGGTTCAAACTTCTGTTTGATATTAAGCGTCGATAGCATGTTCTTCAAGAAATTGTTCTTTTGAAGATTATTCAACTTGGAGTCCAACTCACTCAACTTCAACGGCTGACTTTTGAGAATAGGCGTGGATGATATGGTTCCTTCAGGGGAACTGACATCGGTGGTGATAGTCGATTGTATGCTTGGTAGCTTCATTTCCTCTTTGATCCGATCAACGTACGATCTGCCATTTGTTATCTCGCACCAAGGCTGGTCTTTAATGATATAAAGTTTTTTGAGATCAATGCAAATTTCTGCCTGGTTCAAGTACAAGTCCACCGTCAAGTTGGAAGGTAACTCTGGGGTGAACATATAGGCAGGTGTGATGTTATTGGGGAACACTAGTTTGGGATTATAGGGTAATTGAAGGTTCTTTTTCCCCACAGATATCTTATCCAAGATGTCATTAAAAAGATCAATGAGTACCTTATGATTACACTTTTCCATGTCGATCGATTCTCCCGTCAACTTGATAAACTGGTTTAGGATCGTGATGCTATCAATTATGCTGTCATTTGTGGTGGTGATCTGTTCAAGTATAATCGGCTCATTTAACGTCAACTTGTGAATAATCTTATTGAAATTGGACTGATTTAATGTGATGGATAGCTGGTTTACATATGGACCATCTCGTATAAGTATCCCCTTCAAGATTTCCGATTTGTTGGACGTCAATGGCAATTTAATTGCAGGGCCCTTCTTAAAGCCATTACAACTAATTGACTGGGGTGTGTTATATAACAATAAATTGGAGCATATCTCCAACGCTTCAATCAACTGGGGAAGCTCGGGAATAACCACATTATCAATATACCAGTGAAGTTCTTTGTCGGCATTGGCCCGTTGGGTTGCTCCAATGGTGGCCACATCTACCATTATAGGGCTTATTTGTTTCGCATACGGGAAATAGTGCAGCGTGCACCTGCCTAAAACCGGTTCTCCGAGATGATTTGGGGCGCACCCGACAAATTCTACGTGCACCTACCAAAATCGTGTCCTTGCTCACCCTTAACTCCCCAAACCTCACTTTTTCTCAAACATCACAAAACTCGACCAAAAAAATCCTCTAAAATAAACAAATTCATACAGGAAGTGTTGATAAAGTTATATACAAGACTGTAAAATTGAGAATACATTAAACCTTTCATACCACTATACCTATAGCTTACATACACTTTAAAAGCTACCAATCGTCCAAAATACTCGTTCCTGATGGTCAAAGCTACTAAAATAAAAAAAGACCAACTTGCTGGTGCTCCAAATGGGGGTAAAATAGAAGATTCTCCACACGATCCCAACCTTCAACAACAACAAGGCAGTCAATTTGGCAACCAGTTACAACAATTTTCCAATATGACGAACCAACAGAATTTCACTGGGTATAATGACTTGTTACAGCAATTACAACAACAAGGACTTCAAACTCAACATTCAACCCAATCACAAATTCAACAGTTACAAGCAGCTGCCGCCGTAGCTGCCAACACCAATAACCCTCAGTTGAATCAACAGTTGAATCAGTTGGCACAACAGCAATTGAACCAATTTAGTCAACATCAGTATAGCCAGCAGATGAACCAGCAGATGAACCAACTGATGAATCATCATCAAATGAATCAACAACTCAACCAGTTGAATCAACAGATGAACCGAGGTCAAGGGAGTCTGGTACTACCACAACAGCCTCAAGGTCAACCTGGACAGCCAACACAGCAATACCAACACCAATTACAGCAGCAATTGCAGCAACAACAAGTGCAGCAACAACATGCTCAATTACAACAGCAATTACAACAACAAGCACAACAAGCACAAGCACAGGCCCAGGCCCAAGCACAACAAGGATCGCCCAGAGCTTTGGGTCAAGGTGGTATTGTGACCTTCGATGACAATAGCAGTTTACAGTCGAGGTACGTTGAAAATGAAATTATAAAAACTTTTGAGACAAAGGCAGAATTGGTTAAATTTGTCAAAACCACCTTGAATAACTTGGAACTGTGCAGAATTGTTATAAATTCATCCAAGCCCAAAGCCATTTATTTCCAATGTGAAAAATCGGGATCTTTCCGGACTACTGTTAAAGACGCTAGTAAAAGACAGAGAGTGGCTTACACCAAACGTAATAAGTGTGGTTATAGATTGGTTGCCAACTTATATCCTCCAGACAAAGACAAGAAAGGGTTGAAGAGAGACTCAAACCTCGATGACAAATTAAATGAATTTGATCATAACGGGGTTGTGGGTATAGATGGAAACCCTACTGGTAACCAACATGAGTTGTGGATCTTGAGAATGATCAATCCCAAACACAACCATGCAGCAGACCCTCCTAACTTGAGCAAAAAGAAAAGAACTCGAAACTCGAGAATATTGGTGGAGAAACCCTTACCCAAACCACAAGTGCCTTCTATGGACTTGAATTCTTCCTTGTATACAACCCAGTCGAGCACAGATGGGGGAATTATCAACGGACAGATACACCCTCAGTTACAGCTCCACAATTTACCGGTGCACCAACAGCAAATTGCACAACAACACCACCAAGTCCACCCCCACCAGCATCAGCACCAGGAACTTCAGGATTCGGATGTTTTGGCAGCCATTACCAATAATCCAGCAGCTGCAGCCGCAGCCGCAGCCGTATTAAGTAACCCTCCAGTGGACCCTGCCATAGACTCCAATGCGTCTGTTCAAGACCATAACCCCTTACGATAATCAGAAACACTCCTCGTTTAGTTTGTATTTGTATGTATTCTACCATTTTATCCTTTGTACAATATAAAATGTTTTACTGATTTGGAGATAAATGTCGCGAACACCGGTTAAATGTCGCAAAATCCCGCGACTGGTAGACGACTCAGGGGCACTCTCTTGTAATTTCATAACAGATAAAGGCCACTAAATATTCCATTGTTCGTCTTGGTTACTTCCTCTCCTTGCAATTTTCTCGTTTCATTTTTAATTCTCGATTTTTCCTAAATATAATCAGAACAACTTTGGGTAGACATGGCCAAGGATACGAGTGAAAAAGGCATCCCAGAAGTCAGCAGGACAAGTTCTTTTACACGGGCTTTTTCCAGAAGGGGCAAAAAAGATGACAAAGATAAGGAGAGAAAGAGATTGAGCATATTCAGTAACAAAAGCAAGGAGTCTGTCAATCTGATCAGTAGCTCCCGGGCCAGTACTGAAATTAGAAAGAGTGTTGATGTGAAGCCGAAGGAAAAGAAGGACAAAGAGAAGAAGACAGAAGAGGCCAAGGGAGAGATTGCCGATGAGGCAACGAAGAATGTCGGTGAGGTGGCACCAGCTGCTGCAGTTTTACCAGCAGCAGCAGTAGAGCCAGAAGCTGCGTCAGAGCCTGAGGCTACTAAGCTAGTATCAGAACCCGCAGTGCCAAAAGCTGCATCAGAACCTGTAGCAGAAACAGAACCAGCTCCCATTATTCCCCTGCAACCTGTCACTGCTTCAGAAATCGAAGTACCTATCGATTCGTCCCCCAAATTATCCCAAGACGCGACCTCATCGGAGGCTCCTCAACCTCAACCATCATCTCCAAACTCCAAGCATTCCCCAATCCCGGTAGCTGATGAGAATCAACCCTTACTCGCCCACGATGAAGTACTTGTCACCTCCAGTTACTTGAGCAGCCCCAAATTGAGTATTGGGTTAATTCTTTTAGTTATCATTGTATTAATAGTATTTTTTTTTGTTTGCCATGCTTACAATGTAGATATCCAGAAATCCATCCATCCACAGCTACTGGCAATAAGTTTGGTGGGAATTAATGACCTGGGGTTGAAAGTGAAGATAAAGTGCTCGGTTTCGGTGGATTATAATGTTTCAAGCATTATATTTGAAAATTTATACAAAGCCTTGGGGTTAATGATTGGTCCGGTATTGATTTCCCCCTATAATCCAATTACAGTGTTGATAAACGACTTGGAATCGTTCAATGTCACCAGTCCGGCTTTTACTGTACTTTTACACGACCATGCCTACAATCAGTTGGAATTTGAGACAACAGTAGATGTTTATGATTCGTCCTTGATCAAGTTGCTTAATGATTTGGCCAATAACGAACAAGTGGAGATGAACCTAAAGACGGTGTTGTATAGTGATATCGAATTCAGACACCTATCCTTGAACCATATGAAGTTTAATGTGGATCAGAATTTGATATTCAATAACAATTTGAGTTCTAACCTAGACATCCAAAATACCAGTGTCAGCTATGACTTGACTTCAGTGTTCTTCAGTGGCGACATCGGTTATGCCACCTTCTTCCTCAAAGACTTTTTGAGGGAATTTAACTACTATGAGCTAACGTTGAATTGTGATGGTGAATGGCTGAAAATCGGCTCTTTGCAAATCACCACACACGACAAGTTCTTTAGAGCCAACGTTACCATCGACAAACTTACAGGGCCCAGTCCCGAGTGTGTTAGTCGGTTGATAGAGGATTATTCCAAGGGAAAATCCGGCATATTTGTCAGCTGCAAAAATAAAAGCAAGTACAAATGGTTAAGTAACATTCTCACCAATGTCTACCTCAAGACCCCTTTTATACCCTTGCACCACATGAGCATGGGGTTTGGTGAGATTACTACGTCGTTGATTGACATTGAAGTCGCCGAGACCATCAAGGGCCGGATAACCAAGACGGTAGATGCTCCTGATGTCAATGTGGATCTGGTCTTCAAAATACAAGAGTATGATTTGACAGTGGCAAGTTCCAGTCTAATACGAAACCGGATTCTCGTGGAGGAGTTTGAAATTACCGATTTCCATGGGTTAAACCATTTCTTGTGCAAGTTCGTCAACGACAAGCTGATAAAATTGCTAGTGGAGTCTACAATTAATAAAATGGTGTTGAACAATAAGATCGAGGTCTATGATCTTTTCTTCAATGACACGGTGTCCATAACCAACGACATGGACTTCAATGAGATCAATTCAAGTGTGCTTGTGGAGCAGATCTTGTTAACAGAAGTGACACCCCAGTGGTTCAGTTTGCGAGTTCTTACGTTGGTGGATTTAGACAACATTAAACTAAAAGTTCAGCAACCGTTGGAATTGGAAATCTCCGCAAATAAGTCTATTGGAACTGTGAAAATGCCAAACCTTGCCACCTCCGAATCGGTCGAGGTCGACGTAACGATCTACAAAACCCACGAACAGGAGTTGTCAACTTTTGTCGGTAAGTTCATATCCAAAATAGACCAGACCATCGATACCACCTTCAGCAAAGGTTTACTCGATTCTCTTACCCTAAAAGGTATCAATGTTCCGCCGTTGAGGTTCCAAGAAGGCTCCCAAACCGTTTCCTCCTTCATTGTGTCCTCCACCATTCACGTTTTGACGTCGGAAGTGGATTTGGTGATTTTCAACCCTATACAGAACCACGAGGTCAATGTCGAGTTACAAGAGGTGATAGCAACGTACGAGGGAGAGATAATTGGGGAATTGGGAAAGCCACAGACCATCATGTTACCCAGTGGAGTGTCAAAAGTGGACAAGATTCCCATCAAATTGAACCGTATCGGGGCCGATCTTTTAAAAAAGGCGTTGAACGGACAGATCCAAGTGATGGCCACAGCCAAATTTCGGTTGCATCTTGATGTTTTTTCCTTGAACTTGGATTACTCGGGAGACGACATGCCCACGGAGATCCGGCTCTAATACTTGTGTATTGTTATATTTACGAGTGATGATTAAAATATGTCTCTTAATCTCTTGGAGGAACATTTGAGACTCGAACTGTCTTTCATATAGGAGTACTCTTCTATGTGAAACTTACCCTAAGGGAGCCTTCCCTCCAAACATACTAAAAGGAGTACCCTTTTGTCAAACAATGTGCTTTGTCTACTTGGAACATTACTGAGAACACTGAGATCATTACTTAAAACATTACTGAGAACTTTACTGAGAACACCGAGAACTTTACTGAGAACACCGAGAACTTTACTTAGAACATTACTGTGAGAATCGAAAAACAACTTACATATTTAATTACTGCGTCTAACTTCAACCAGTGCAGCATACGCTTTAAAAGACAAACATAAACTGCTTTTCACCATTCCCTGTTCTCTTCACCCTTTTGTGATCACCTCCATAAAATTTCCGCAAAACTTCACTAAAACTCATAACACAATACTTATTCTGAATCGGGACGTTTCTTGTGTCAGATATATTCAAATCTAGAATTATTACTTAAAATAGAACAAGGAATGTGTTTATTTACAAAAAATTTTTCGAGAAATTTTCCATAGTAGAATTCCTTGTTCTTTGCTCAATCTGCTTCAACACTGATATATCCATTCGTTAAGTTATATTATGAGATTCACTACTTTTTCATCCGTCATTTTGTTGTTGGCATCTTCTGAATTGGTCAAAGCCACTCCTCCCGCTTGTTTATTGGCCTGTGTAGCTCAAATCACTAAAAAATCCAGTGACTGTAGTGGTTTGAACGATGTCCAATGTATCTGCTCCAATGAATATGATGATATCGAAGACTGCTTGAAATCTGCTTGTCCTGATGGCATTTCTGACACGGCTATTTCTGCATTTGAAAGTACATGTAAGCCATATGCTAAGTCTTCATCTGCCAAAGCTTCATCATCTGCTGAATCCAGTTCTTCTGTCGCTACTAGTTCTTCCGTTGAGACCAGTTCTTCCGTCGCTACCAGTTCTTCTGCTGAGACCAGCTCCTCCGTTGCCACCACTTCTTCCGAAAAACCAACTTCTTCTTCCACCTCGGAAATTGTTTCTTCTTCAGAAATTGTTTCCTCTTCTTCCTCAAAGGTTTCTTCTACTGCAGCTGAATCGTCTTCTGTTGTCTTATCTACCAAAGAATCTTCTTCTGTCGAAGAAGTATCCACCAAGGAAGCCGAATCTTCCATTGAGCCAACCACCGTTGCTCCTGCCACCTCCAAGGCCACATCAGAAGTCCCAACTTCTACTTCCCTTGCTGCTGCTGCAACCACAAGTTCCGTTGCCACCCAATCCGACGATTTGGCCAACTTGAACGCTGTTTCTGTTGGTTCTTTGCTCGGTTTGTTCGTGGTTGCTTTACTTTAAGTCGGTTAGGTTTATACCCATGGTCTAGGTTTTGGTCAATACACGACCTACAATATATGCTCGTGTTGGCACATGTAGACCTCTTGAACTATCTATTATATCGGTAGGTACACGTATTTTCACCAAGCAGCCAAAAGAATGAAGTGGTACAGACATGCAGTATGTCTCACACGTCACCAGCCCGCTCAATCTGACAACGTCACTATGTCGATGCACTACCAATCGGCCCGTAATCAGAAAGTGGAAATTCCGTGTCCCTCCGTCTTGGCTTCTTTTAGTAAGGGGCAACCGGGCAACCGGGCCACCGGTTTGGAAGTGGGAGATCAACGTTTCCGCTGCATGAAACGCTAGCAACCATAGTATTCGGCCACAAACCGGACCCCCGCTGTTTCTGCTGACTCTTGTCACCTGTTCAAAAGAGCTGTTCCATTGTATCACGAAGCTTCCGTCGGAGCCATGATTTTACCTCTCACAGTCACACATAGGTTCCCGGAACCACAGAGACAACTCCACTACCCCCTGAATACGGTATCCCGGACGTTGACCGGTCTCCGAGTCGCCCCTAAATTTCACTGGCCCAAGAAATATAATATCATACACCTCGTTCCGTTGGAATTGAAAAGAGATAAGCTCGCAAAAAGTGACACAAACACAAAACAAGTATTTATTCGCAATCAAAGTATAAAAGGCAAAGCCTGTCCGCTATTTACACACGTATTTTCTACCATAGTCTGTTAAACTACTGTTGAAGAAAACAATATTAATATCGGGAAACATATCATGCCGAATACAAGGAGAAGGCCAACGAAAGCCGTCGAATCTATTCCTTATACGCTTTATTTTGGTACTTTTATCGATACTCCCGAGTTGGGAGAGATTAGAATCAGGACTAAAACTTTAGTGGGGGTGAATCAAGACGGACAAATTGACTTTATTCACTCGGATGTGAACAAAAATTCTACTGGAGCTGGAGTTTTGGAGTTCTTCAAGCACAGCTATACCAACTTCAACCAGGTGAAATCAAATTTCAAGTATGTTGATAATTCCAAGAACCCCCATCAGTTTTTCTTTCCAGGGTTTGTGGATACACATATACATGCATCCCAATACCCTAACATTGGAATAGGTTTGAACATCCCTTTGTTAGAGTGGTTGAAAACATACACTTTCCGGTTGGAGAATTCATTTAACCAGGAGAACTTCGATAAGTGTGTGGATATTTACACCAGGGTCATCAAAAAGACCCTCACCAACGGTACTACGTGTGCTTCATATTTTACCACCATCGACAAAGAAACCACCAAGATGTTTGGTGATTTGTTGTTGGAATATGGCCAAAGAGGATTTGTGGGTAAGGTGTGTATGAATCATAATCCCCAGTATCCAGAGTATGAAGAAACCGAGTTGGATTGTTTGGATTCTATGCACCATTTGACCCAGCATTTCAAGGATGTCAACCCCGAAAACGAAAATTTAGTCAAACCTATCATCACTCCTAGATTTGCACCCGTGTGTTCTAGATCATTGTTAAAACTGTTAGGTAAGTTTTCCCGTAAACACGATTTGCCCATTCAAACTCACATATCGGAAAACAAGGGAGAAATCAAGCTCGTGAAGGAATTATTTCCTGAATATTCGAACTACGCTAGTGTGTACGATGACCATGACTTATTATCCAATTCCACCATATTGGCCCACGCTATTCACTTGACAGACGAAGAGTGTAAGCTCATCAAGGCTAAGAACTGCTCCCTCAGTCACTGTCCAACTTCAAACACCTTTATTTCCAGTGGAGAAGCCCCCGTCAAACAATACTTGTATCACAACAAGATAAATGTTAGTTTGGGTACCGATATTAGTGGAGGATTTGACCCATCAATTTTGGGAATTGTCAAACACAGTATCTTGGTCAGTCATCACTTGTCCATGAAGACCAACAACAACTTTGACAAATTGAGTCTTAATGACGCTCTTTATATGAGTACACAAGCTGGTGCCATTGCCGTAGGTATGGAGGATAAAATTGGATCTTTTGAACATAACAAAAAGTTTGATGCTCAGTTGATTGACTTGAGCAGTATGAACAGTAACGTGGATGTGTTTGAATGGCAAACCCCCGCTGGTTCTGATGACGAAGAAGAGATTAAAGGAAAAATCATCAACATGTTAAACAAATGGGTGTTTTCAGGTGATGATAGAAACTGCTCCAAGGTTTACGTTAACGGGAGGGTGGTAGTGGATAAATCAAACCACTGGGTTTTGATCAATTAGGTTTAATATATACTGGTAGCAATTGTGACTCTGATAAATATAGTTGCAAAATCGGCATACCGGTTTGCGCGGGCTCATACTGGTTTTCCAGGTGGGAACTCAGACCTCAGCTTATAGAATACTTGTCCTTACCGAAATTACGCTTCCCCCCTAAAGTGCCCAAGATGTCTCCCACATAGTTGTCAGCTTTAATTCCACTCTCGTATTCACTCCAATTTTCCACAATGTCTCTGACAATTGGAGAACCACCAATAAATAAATTATCCAAAGCATGAGAAAACCCACCTTTATCCATTTTCGTAAAGAAGTCGGTGGAGTCTTTGATGGAGGAGGGGGGTCTGACGAAATTGGAGATAGACCTCATAACAATAACTCTATCAAAAGAAACCACTCCATACCTATGTAACCTTAAAATGGCCTCGAGAGTAGCATTTTCCTCTTGAGCAGAAGAACAATAGTTGGCAGTACTATTGGTCACAAGATCCGTGTAATTCATGTAGTAATCACTAATCTTATGTCCAAAAAAATAATTATCGGAAGTAGTGACATCACAAGCCATCACCACTGGTGGTTGATTAGCAGGTGATCCATACATGCTCCGTAAAAAGATGTTTTGTTCACTTCCAACCTTCAAGTCCGCTTCGCTCGTCTTAGACAATTCGATGGCCCTATCTCTCAAATTCTCATTCAACTCATATACTTCGGTTCCGTAAACAGAATCCGGGTACGTGAAAGGATCTTTTGTACCATAGCTGAAATAACCAGTCGGCCAGTCTTCATACTGTGGTGTCAACTCCCTCGAGTCTACCTGGTACATCAACCCCACTTGAATAGCGTATTTAGCAAACGTCACTGATCCAGTGGTGACTCTACTAGGTTCACCACCTCCAATACCATTGAGAAGGAAGTAAGTTTTTGAAAAGTCAAATTGAGGATTTAACAATAATGCCATCATGGAGCTGGCAGCATTGATCTCTCCTTCTCCTGTAGTGAAATGACAGACACTATAGTCGTCTACACAATGCACCGATGGATACAGGTGGGATAATCCTGGTAAAGTGAAGTTATGTTGAAAATGCATGTTATGAGTCCAAGCATGCTCTTCCGGTTCAAACATCGTGACAATAAATACTTTGGGAGTGAGTCTTCCATACTCAATTATGGGTGTGGCTAGTGCTGTTGCCACAAGGCTCAAAAAACGAACGAAGTGCATTACAAGTGCTGTTGAAAATGATAAAGGACGGAAATCTGGGGACTTGAGATGCGACAGATTTCTTGGAACGGCACTGCTAAGAATTTCGAGTGCATAGTGTATGCAGGCTGGTCTTACACTTTTAACACCAAGAAGGATGTAGCACAATAATCCGAAGTTGGTATGTTTTTAAAATGCAAAATCTACAACTTTTCTCCAGTTGCAAAATCTACGCCATTTTTGAAGCTGCAAAAACCCCTGGATTTTTTTGACTGGCAACATTCATGAAAAATGATACCATTTGACAAAGATTCGAAGTTCTTTCCTTGTTTTAAAGCGGCCGTGCCGAACGTCGTGACTTCTAGATACACAAGCTATTTACATGCAAATAAAATTTTATAAACCTGTTCCGTCAAGTAACCACAAGTTGTTTCCACCCCCAGTTCGATCACCTATCAATGTTTTACAGGACCACTATGTCACGTTTTCATTTTTCGTGGTTTCAAAAAAAGCTGGTGTGTGGGTCTTGAACTCGCGTTACTTTTCGTGTGTGTTGACATTGAAACTACTCAATAGTTAAAATTATGACAAAGGGCGAAGCCCAGATGAAACGGCTGCCAGAACAGGATACACTCCTCACATCAGTATCAAAGAGAGTGAAAATGAGTCAGGTGATGGATAAACAGTCTCAAACCGCCACAGAATCACAGGAAAATTCGCAAGAAGCTGATGAATCGGGGCTGGATGAATACGAATCCGCTCTGGAGTCTGCACTGGGTTCAGAGACTGAGTCCTTGATAGACAATGAGGATGATGTTGGTACAGCTGGGCTAATTGAAAAGGTGCTGTTGACAAATTTCATGTGTCACGACTTTTTCGAGGTGGAACTAGGTCCACGTTTGAACTTTATTATTGGCCGCAATGGATCTGGTAAAAGTGCCGTTATTACAGGTATATCCGTGGGATTGGGTACCAGAGCAACTGATACCAATAGAGGAAGCAGCATACAGGACTTGATAAAGGATGGTAAATCTGTGGCTAAGATTAAGATAACATTCACTAATAAGGGTCGTGATTCTTATCGTCCTGAAGTGTATGGCGATAAAATTATTATAGAAAGAAGACTCACGCGTAAAAGTGGAGCGACCTATTCGGTTAAAGATTGCCAAGGCAAAACTATCTCCACCAAAAAGTCAGAGGTGGATAATATTCTTTTGAGGTACAATATCAGAGTTGACAATCCGTTGGCATTTTTGTCTCAAGATAAAGCAAGAGAATTTTTGACATCAACGGGTGAAGAGGAGAAATTTAACTACTTCATGACCGGAATTTTGGTTACTGATATTGTGAAACATTATGAAGGTACTTCTCAACACTTGAAAGATGTTTCTGGGGAAGTAGATGCTGCGAAAGCTCATACAAAGATCGCCAAGAAGAAGTTCATTGAAGCGACTGAAACTTATGATAAGTTTAGACATTCTGACAAGCTTAGGCAAAGGTTACAACTTTTAAATGGGAAAATCTTTTGGTATAACGTGTCCAAGATTGAAAGTTCCGTAGAGAAACGATTACAGGAGATTGAGGAATATAAGACCAAAATAGCTGGAATAGATTCAAACATTCAATTGAAAACAAGCCAGAAAGATTTGATCTTGGAGAAAAGGGTGAACTTAGAAAATGAGATCACAGTAATGAACGACAGATACAAAGAACTTCGATATAGCTTGGAACCTATGAAAAACACAAGGGATAAACTCAAGGCTGAAAATGATACCCAATTTGAAGAAGTAAAGATCAACAATAAAAAAATCAAGGAGAACAAAGCTGAGATAGAAGTCATGAAAAAAGAATTGGCTCAAGAAGAGAAAAGGTTAGATGGCGATTCAAATAAGGATGCAAAGAAAGAAAGACTCAAAACCATGAAGGATGAATTCAACATGCTCAAAGAAAGTAGAAACAAAGTTTTAAATCAACTTTCTAGTTATCCTTCTGATGTTCGTGACATTCCAGCTTTTAATCTGAAATATCAGGAATTTCAACAGAAAAAAACTGACCTTACAGACTTGAGGGCCAAGCTTAGCAAGTTGAAAAATTCAAAGGATGACAAATATAGTGCTTGGCACCCCAATATAAGAAGATTGATATCTGAGATTGAGTTGTCATCAACATGGAGGGTTAAACCTATCGGACCCTTGGGAAGTTTGATCAGTGTTAAGAAAGGTTACGAGAACTGGAAAGATCTAATAAATGCTACTTTGCAAAGATCTTTAAACTCATTTTTAGTCACAAATGAAGCAGATAGAAAAAAACTAGCATCTATGATGGCTAAACATAGAATACATGGAAACATTGTTTCAAGAAAACTTGAAGTGTTTGATTTCAGTAGGGGCCAACCTTCTGGTGAAACAACTTTTGTGGATATCTTGGAATTTTCGGAGGATAGTGTGTTATATACGTTGATTGACATCAATAGTATTGAAAAATCCATAATTGCCAGGAACTCCGAAGATGCAAATAGGTTGGTGACATTGCAAAATGTGCAGTATGTGTATTCGTTAGCTTCAAGAAGTGGTGGAAGAAGGACAAGTGGAAATGAGAATAATATTGCCCATGACCCTGTACACTATAATACAAAGGATACCCACAAATTTGCAGCTTCGGTTTCTGATATAAATCTGCAGATATTTGAGACGGAGGCATTGATAGGATCAGAGGCGAAGGCAATGAAAACTCTTGAACTGGAAATAAACGAGATGGCGGTGAATCACAAAGAAGAAAGAAGGGCTTTGGAAAAGGAACTGAAGCTCTTGGGACAGCAGGCTCGTACGATATCTGAGGAGATTGACAAGTTTGAATATGATTTGGAGAACGGAAGCGAAGAGGCTTTAACCAAGATTTCATTGATTAAATCACAAATACAAGATTTGGAAGACAATAATGTTCAAAGTGACAATATCTCTTTGTCTTTAATTGAAGATTTGAAGCCTAGGAGAGTGGAGTACAAAAAGCTTCATGAGAATGTTAAAGATTTGGAGTCAAAGATGGAAGAGCTTGATAATGACTTGGAGGACAAAAACAAAGATATCCAAGAATTGAAAGATTCCATAATAAACACGGAGACAGACATCACCCATTTGAATCAAGAAAAGACAAGGGTGTTGGCGCATATTGAACATTATAACTTGAAGATCCAATCATTGAATGAAAAATTGAACGACAATAGAACAAGAGCGGAAGAGGTTTGCGAACGAACAGAAGTGGAGATTTTAGACACGGATACACCTCAGTCTATCCAATCAGAGTATATGGCTACACAAAAAGCGGTTGAAGAAGCTGAGAGAACGGTGGGCATGACATTTGCCGAGGCACAAGCTCAATACGAGTCGTATCAAGCCAAATTTGAAATGGCTGCACATCGAGTAGATGAGTTACAGAATGCATTCAACGAATTATCAGAGGACTTAAACGCAAGATTAAGGTACTTGAAATCGACTTTGGAACTTAATATCAAGGAGGCTTGCAGCTCTTTCGAAGAGTCTCTAGACAGCAGAAACTTCAAGGGTAAGTTAAAGGTTGATACTTCCAGAAAGAAAATCACCATGTTTGTGGCACCACAAGCAGCTTCTAAGGCCAGGACTGTTGAGTCTTTATCTGGAGGTGAGAAGTCGTTTACTCAAATAGCGTTCCTTTTGAGTATTTGGAAGATTATGAGGTCCAAAATTAGAGGATTGGATGAGTTTGACGTTTTCATGGACTCTGTAAACAGAACAGTCAGTATCAAACTTCTTCTTGAAGAATTGAAAAAATCTCCCAACTCCCAAACCATATTTATTACACCACAAGACATTACTAGTATCACGGACTTGTCGAGTTCAGAGTGTATGATCCACCGCATGTCTGATCCCAGAGACGATTAATGTGAAATTGATGAATAATTGTTGTAATATAAATAAATGCTGATATACGAACAATAGCCTACACTACCCTAGCAACTACAATGTCTTTGAAAACGCTATTCTCGAGATCGTAAACTCGGTTGAAAGCATTATAGTCCTCGATATTCAAGTAGATTCGATCATTTTGAGGCCTTCTTGATAAATAAACTTGTAAGTTGGAGTGAACCAAGGACTTTTGAAATCTGGGACTATTCAACAGTAAACTCAAATAAAGTGCCATAATTTTGGAATTTATAGTCTTATGTTGTTGTTTGCTACTGACGTTGAGATACTTTTTGAGTACTTGGTTGACGAAAGTGTCCAATTCGAACAATGCTTCAACATTGTACAATCCAGTTGTGATTAGTTGGTTTCTCGAACAGTCTTTGAATATCTGCATAAACATGTCATCAGGGAACAACACCGGTAATCTTAGATCGAGATATTCGTACCTTATTTTAGATAGAAACAAAGATGCCTCATCAAAGTAACTATTAGCTGTAAGACTATGTGCAATGAATGAGATCAATCGGAAATGGTTACCTCTGACTATATTTATGAGATTTGGTAGCTTTTGGGTTCCTTTGGAGTTCATGTGTCTTACAACCATTTCATTGGTCAAGTGACTGAATAATGGCAAATCTGTCAATACTACTGAGCCCTCTATGAACGGCTGAACTCTAGTAGTCATACTTTTGACATCAATGGGCCAATAAAGGGCTCGTTCACACTCAAACAGGTCCAAATCTTGTAATTTATCGTATTTCGTCTTCGTTTCTTCTGGCCACTCTGGAAACCTGTACCTATTGGTAGCAATATTCTTCGTACGCCATGTATATGAATCATGAAATGTAGAATGCACCTTCTTCAAGAAATCCTGTCTTTTCATAGAATTTTGGTGCCCCATGAACATCATGCAAAGGTACCTAAAAGAACTTAACGAGTTCTTAATGTCACCTATCTTACTATAGGCCTCCACCAATGCTATACTAATGGTTTTAAAAGTCCGTCTTTCTCCATAAAGCGAATAGAATCTCTTCAAGTAGTCTCTTATTAGCACAAGTTCGTCGGGCATGCCGTTCTTCAGAAAGATGCCACTGAGGTTCTCCAAAACCTTGGGGGTCACAAGAAAAGGGAAGAAATCTTGTGTGGCATTATAGGCCGAGTAATTATGATCGTAGAACATATATCTGTCAATAACATTGTGGAGAATTAACTGGGCTCCTTGGACTGAACATAATTGACAAGTGAAATCGATCATTAGATTCCACAATTGATTACTTGCAACAAGCTCTTGTTTCTCTATAAGGACCTGCATCAACAACACCATTTGTTCAAAGTTGTCCTTGCATAGGTTTCGAAAGATGAACTGCTCCAAGGTCCTGTGGTCGAGCTGCACTTCCATGTGGTCTAGTATGAATTTTAGTGTTTGTGGATCATTTTTATGTGTTAACAACAGTAACTGTAGATTCACAGGTACAGGATGGTTTTCGTTCTCTTTCAAGAAAGACGTGTCGGAGACATGTGAATGCTGTTTTAGGAGATTACTTATCGAATTGCGGTCCATGGGTTTTTGGAGTAACTCATGCAACTTGTCAGATATATCCGATGCGGTGGAGTTATGTCGTATACGACAACGAGTGAGTTGAACAGGATAACAGCCTCCTCTCGGTATTCCACAGCTAGCTGTGAGTGACCTAAAGGAACCTGAGCGGCACGAATAGGGCATCGTTAAGCACCGTAATCGAACCATTAGCGCTTTTTGCAGTTGGTGCCAAAACTTCTGCGAAATGGACCTAAATCGACTCAGATAAGTCGCGAAAAAATTTTCAACTAATTACCGGTCAGACTATGATTAGACAGACATTACTTCGTAATGCTGGTATAAGCACAAGATATGGTTCTGCAGGCTCGATACTTAGCCATTCCAGTTACAGATCAGCTTTAGTGGCAGGAAATACGTCCAATTTTAACAGTATTAGGTTCAACTCCACCAAGTCAGAAATCTCTGATAAACTAAGCCAGTTCGTGGAAGTCAGTGAAATCACAGATTTAACCTCCGATAAGTTGGGATATTTGGACTCCATTGGAATGGCTCAAGGATACGGCCCTACAGCACTTGTTGAAAGACTCCTCGAATACACCCACGTCTATTCAGGATTACCATGGTGGGGAACTATTGTTGTTGCAACATTGGGCATAAGAGTTTTATTGGTACCGTTTTACGTCAAGGCATCGATCAATGGGGCTAAAATGTCCAAGGTTAAGCCTGAATTGGACGAGATTATGAAACAATTGAAGAATGCGGAAAACTCTCAGGAACAAGTAGAAGCTACACTTACCAGAAGAAAGTTATTGAAAGAGAACGATATCCACATGTCTCATCAACTTCTTCCCTTGGTCCAGCTCCCTATGGCTTATGGGTTCTTCCAAGGACTCAGAAAAATGGCAAACCACCCGGTGGAAGGAATGGCTGAACAGGGTTACAGTTGGTTCCAAGATTTAACTCAAGTTGATCCTTATTTGGGTTTACAAATTATATCTGGTTTGGTAGTGTTGGGAATGTTACGTTCAGGAGGGGAAACTGGTGCCGTGCAAATGAACCCGGCTTTCAAGAAAGTCATGTATGCCCTTCCTGTGGTTTCTCTTTTCATTACTAAAAATTTTTCTGCTGCTGTTGTGTTATATTTTGCAGTCAATTCGGTATTTTCTTTTGGTCAAACGTTATTGTTGAGGAACAAGTACTTTAGAAGATGGTTAAATATTCCTCCTATTGTACCACTTCCCGCATCAGCTCCCGGGGCAAAGCCACAGACTATGAGTGATTGGTGGAAGGATTTTAGTAATAGCACTAAGGAAACTACTCACAAGAGGATGCAAAAATCAAATAAGAAATTAGGAGCTATGCAAAAGAGAAGACAGGATGTAAATAGGAACTTTGTGAAGAAACACTAACTGTAAATAGGATCTAGTCAAATAAATGAATAGACTAAACAAAATATAATATAGTCAAATAATGAAATACTAATGTCTATTTTTACAGTAGCTATTTATTGGCAGAATCTTGTGTGGGCCCTGCACCAGTTTTCTCAGCTTCTTCTTCATGCACATCCGCAACCTCTTTAACCACTTCTGTGACATCTGCTGTTTTCGTATCTTCAACCTCATCTCCAAAAATCGAACTATAGTTGAGAAGCGTTTTCTCAAGTATAAAGTTCATGAATCCAAAACTATTAACCAAAATTTCCAAGCTACTGGCTTCCGTCAATGCAGGTCCAATGACGGTTGCAATGTTGGCTGGTGTCATTTTGTTAACATCGCTGGCCTCCGCTACTTTTGTCAAGTGGTTTAATAAAACTTTAAAGGTTTCAAAGTTAACAGATGGTAAGGTCTTGAAAATGCTCTTGAGTTGTTCAATCATTGCTTCCGATTCTAATTCTGCTCCCACAACCTGTTGCCTGATTTTGAAACACTTTACAATCACTTTGTCCGTCAATAAAGCATCTGGTAGCTCTCTAAAGTATGATTTCACACAACTGGTCAAGGCATGTGTATCATAACCCCTTTCAGTGAAATCAACATATCCATACTTATCAATGGTTGCTTTCAAATGGGTTAACTCACTGCGAGAGGTACTGATTCTGTAAACACCGACATCTTTGATTCCATCTGCCTCGATTTCACTGAACATTTCCACTAAAAACGTTGGCACCAAAGTGTTTTGCCGGCTGCACACAACATTTATTGGAATACCGAAAGTTGTGAGGCTTGACGTCTTGGCTGTATTCAAAGTCCTGGAGAAGAACCAGTGTCTGTTAGCGTAATTTAATTTCATCATCCAATCATTTAAATCGCCGTCGTCCAAGCATTGGAAGAAATAATCGTCATCTTTGGAATCACTATCGATCTTGAAAGAAAATGGCAACAAATAGACAGGAAAGACCTTCATAGCCTTCAATGCAATAACATATGTTGGTTTCTGTTTGGTATCGGTGAATTGATCTGGATTGGGCAAGTCTTTGACACTGATCGATTTTTCTGACAGTGAACCAAATTGGCCTGAAGTCTGGGAACCAACAATTGTATTGTTTGCACCACCTAGGGAAAATGGCCTTGATTTGTTGAAAAATCCGGAAATCTTAAACCTCGAACTAGAATTCAGCTTGTAGGATAACGATTGCCGTCTAATTGACGAATTGGATGACTTCTTATTCAAAGTGGCAATGGATAATTGGGAGTGAGATGAGTTGGCATTTTGTTCCCTTGCACCTCCACTCTTCAATGCCTTCTTCCTATTATCAACAAGCAAAAGTTTGTGCTGTTCCCGCAAGACGTTTTTGAAAAGCTTGATTCTGTCCTTTTCTAGTAGAGTGAACTCCCTGATGTTTTTATTATTCACCAAATTCTCGTCCAACTTTAACAAGAACTCAAATTCTCTGGTGTCAGTATGGTTGAGTTCTTCGTTGGGATCAGCTTCTTCAATTGTCAATTCCTTTAGAATCTTGAATATCATGTATCTTTTGTTCATATTGATTAAATTGACGTTGAAACTGTTAATACGATTGGCTTCTAACAAGTTTTGAATAATCCAACCAAAGCATGGTAACAAAAAGTCAGTTATTGCCAAATCCTTATTAGTGATGTGCTTGGGTAAAAGCAAGTTCAAATCGTCAAGATTATTCAAGTCTTCGCTATTCAAAGCCAAAGAAGCTTTGAGCCATAAGTTGGTGAAAAGTCTACTTTCTGGAGAGTAGATAACGTTGGTGATGGCTGTTCCAATGCAGGAAGGAATTTGGCCTTTACCTTCGAAAACAAACTGGCTATTCAGCATCTTCACTTGACAAATTTTCACCATGTACAACAATGTCTTCATTCTGTCCAATCTCTCATCCACAGTAATATTCAAGTCAGTCAATTGAATCAAGATATAGGTCTTGAACTTATTGTATAATTTGAACAACTTTTGGAAAACCAATGGGAACCGCTTCAACGTCAAAATGGATTCTTGTGGATCATTCAAAGAATCCAAGTAGTTGAAAATATTGGAAATTATGAGATTATCATCAGTGACATTGTTCTTTTGCAAATTAAACTCCAAAAGATTGTTTTTTTCAAACTCAATCTCTAGCACTTTGTAAATCTGTATCCAATCTTCTATCTTAATTCCTTTATAAAACAAGGTCAATAATTTGTTGAACTTGTGTAAAAACTTTTCAATTTTATGGATGTTCTTATGACCGGGTAAGTTTCTGTTCATGGGCACTTCATGCAATGAATTATTAAATTTGAAGTCGTTGATAAGGAATTGATTAAACTTACCGATTTCAATGGGTCTATAGGTTCTTTTCACAAATAACTTCTTCAACTTCTTGTAATAATTAACTAAGCTCTCAAACGACTTCTCCAAATTACTATCAATCTTATTGGAGTTATACCATTGAAGAATTTCGTTACTGAAAAGCTTCAACAACTTAATCAATATTTTCTTATTCACTAAATCCATGGAAAAATTGGAGTAAAAATTGTTGATCAATAACACCAAGACCTTGAGAATATTGATCTGGATCCTTAGCAAAATGGAGTAATCAACTTCTCCCAATTCAACCAAATCAACTGTGGGATCTAATTTCCAATCCGGGAAGTCACACTTTTGTTTATCTTGGTTAGTTTTAGCCAAATGGATCCTTTTCATGATTGAAATAACCGCATTACCAGAATTTATGAATCGGTGTGCTAGTTTATCGAGTAACTCTCTTGTTGTGATGTAAGAATTGTAGTTCAATAGGAACACAAATCTGTATTCTGTCAAGTCAATGTTAATGGACTCTTCCAAGTATTTAGAATCGATAATAAGCAAATCTATCAATCTATCGATACTAGCATACTTGGGAATGTATTTGTAAATATGCAACTGGGTGGAATCTGAAGACACAACGCTGAAACTATTGGTGGGTTGACCCTGGTTTTTAAGTAAATTAGAACCAGAACTGTTGGCTTTTAAATCAGGTTTAGTGCCACTGGAAACAGTATCATCTTCGTTGCTCATTGAGAAATTGTTGAATTTGTCTGAATTCAAGATATCATCAACGTCGATACCAAGACCTGCCACCTCATCATCATCGTCATTCTCATCCACTTCTTGAAAGGCACTAAAACTAGTGCTGGAGTTATCTAAATCACTCACAAAATCATCAATGCGAAACGTGAGTTCATTGTCAACCTTTATATTATGCTTGCTGCTGGAATTCTTATCATACGAGCCTTCGGAGTACAATTCATCATATTTTGCAAAATTGATCTTAAAGTATTGGTCGTTGAAGTTAGGTAATCTCGACCCTGGGTCATTTGCAGAGGCGAAACTGGTCGCCGTTTCTTCTGAATCAGTCGAATTCAAGGAAAGATTGGAGTGATTAGACTGCACGTTCTTGTAGAAGGAATTGACCAAGAGCTGTGGTTTCAAATAACTTTCTGGTAGCTCTGGCTGGAACGTCAAAGATATCACCATCAACTTGTCTAAAGTCATGGAGTCGGTGGAGTTCATATCAAGCAATTTAAGCAACTGATTTTTCAAGGATACGTTAATATTTGGGTTAACAGTGTTCAAATCAGCTGGACCCCCATTGATCTCAAACGTTTGAGGTAACTTAGATTCGTCATTACCGATCCCAAGGTACATAACCTGATTCAAGCTTTCATTAGAGAAGATAAACCCCATCGAATCATACCTCTTCAAAACGTCATCATTATACTTTATGATCTCATTATAGTTGGTCAAATTCTTTAGGTAATCATTCCAACGGTTAAACGAATAGTTAATTCTTCTGTATATCATGTCCAACTCTTGAACACTGGTTTTTGCCAAGTTATTGATGATAAGATCTCCAAAATAAGGAACCACATTCTCTTTGGGATAGATTTTCCCTAGACCTCTCGGGGCCATTATGTGGAATGAGTCGGGAGGAGTCAAATCTTCGTTAATATTCAGCTGACTAGGGGTGGAAGGACCAGATGATGTTATACCATTGATAAGAAATCTTCTGTCTAATTCAAAAAGCACAGGCGACCAGTCGTTCTTCAAAAGCTTTATGTAATCATTCGAGACAAAAGACCATATTTTGCTTAATCTCAAAATTGGTTGGGAAAGAATTATAGATGCAACGCCCAACCAAGATGACATATTCCCTGATTTATCAAGTAAACATCCCAAGTCAATCCATTTTTCCAATAACCTAGCCTTGAATTCCAACAATGAAGTGGGAAAACTGAGGCTCGTGGAACTTGTCTCCAAGAATAAATGGTTAATCAATAACCTTGATAAATAGTGCACATGGAATTCGTTGTTGAAGAATAAGGAGTTCTTTTTGTAGAAATAGTCACCCGACTGGAAGTCCGAATTAATGGTGGAGTATAGTAAAAGTGACTTGTCGATGTTTGAGTTCCAGTCTTTAAAAAAGGTCAAATCAATATGGTTGACGATGCTGGTGAATTCTATAAGTTTGACATTGTTCAAAAAAAAGTCTGCATTTAAGTCGGTCAAAGGAGTGAGATCGTTAATTTGGTCATTATTGGAAATCAGATTAATGAGGTTTTGTTGGTGGAGTAGCATGTTTGACTTAAAAATCTTCAATTGGTCCAAAGATCTAGTAAAATCGGTATGGCCCGACTTGTCCAGAGATTCTAGGTCTTTGTCTTGTTCTTCTGCTTTATCTGAGGACAAGATTTCGTTTAATGTCTCCAACATTTTCAATATGTACGGAGCAACATCATTTTTTAGTAAAAACCCTTTGAAGTTTTCTGCCACATTATTCAATATTAATAATACCCTGTCCAAAATAAGTTGCACATCAAAGTCACCAGAAAATTTATTAGAAAATAAATTAACCAAGTAGGAACTCAATAACCTGATAGTCTTTCCGAAATCAGGAATTATCGGCAAGTCATTGATTATTTGATCTATTGGTATTTGAGTATCTCTTGGTTCGAAAAACACCAGATGGATCAAGGACGGAACAGAACTATCTCCTAAGGTGTAGTCATTGACAAGTTTCAAGTCGGGATGTGGGGTCGTGGCTTCCCAAAATGTGATGGCATATTCCTCATTCTGACCAATTCTGGCTAGGTTGGGAGACAATATCGTATCAAACTTTTCAGACAGCATGGAATTATTTGAACCATTTGACTGCTTGAACAATTGCGGTGGTTTGGTTATTGTGGTATCTCCCGATGATAACGGAGCACTCAATGGACCGGAAATAGATGCCAGATCTATATCACCCATGCTGAATGTCTTCTGATCTAACAAACTATTAAGATCATCCTTACTTTCAATATTGACCCTGAAATTTCTATAATTCAAATTGGATCTGTATAAATAAAGGTGACTCCCCTTCAACTCCGCTCTGAATAATCTCATGGTGCTATCATTTATATCATTAACAGTAGTATTGACCACCAAGTTCACCCACGAGCTTTTAAGCGATTTTGTATCGTAATCATATTTGACGAGACCCAGAACCGTTTTGGGGGGCCTGGAGCTAGGTGCAGCCATTGTAAGGCCTGTGGTAGTAGTATTATGTGTCATTTGTGTCAGATGCGTGGCGGAAGTGAGATGTGAGTCCTGAACACTATGGGCTAGAGTGACATCATCATGAAAATCGTTCAGCGAGGATTGAGCGTATGGTTGTTGGCGTAGACTCTTGGTATGTGTTGAAGCATTCGGACTCACCAAAGGTTTTTCTTTATATGTATCGAGTTCGCCCGATTCACGAGTGGAGGTGGCGACATAAAGATTGGACCCATTGAAGCTTCTCCGTTTCTCCTTGTTAACTCTTTCTCGTTCTTTGTCTTTGTCTTTTCTCCAAATATTTCTCATGGCGTGTCGAAACCGCGATTAACACCACAAATATACAGAACCCAGTGGTGACAGAAGGGATGAATGCAATTGAATACCTACGAGAGACAATAGGCAGACAGTGAAAACAAGTGGTTGTTCTTTTTGATTTCTAGGGCTAAGGATCAGTCTAAAATAAAAATTTTCGCGTCAACTACAAATACAAATACCACAACAGGTACAGGATACTTTGCGCACCAAATAGGTTAAACAAGAAAAAAATAAAATTATAACCACATTCAGACGTGTTTGCAGAGGTTTTTGTGCGACGAAATTATTCGTAATTATTTTAGTTTGATGAATATTGTCAGCAAGATTCTATTGTTTAGGTGCAGTGGGTTACACAAAGTAAAGTTTGGGGAGGCAGTTTTTGGCTGCTTCCAAAGGTGACTTTTTTATGCTGACAACCCTTAATTACAGCACATAATCCAAACTGATAACCGACCAATCTAAATGTCTCCATGGCATGAATTAAACAATAAACTTTTTCATTCAAAAGTCTAACTTTGACGATGAAATAGTCGCAAATTCTTTGTTGGTTCTGTCGTTTAAACTCTATGTTTACATCAAGATTGTTGCATACATTACGAGCTGTTTTTGGGGGTTGCTTAGTGCGTGGAAAATATACAGGTACGAGTGCGTATGTGTGCCTTAAAACCGGTGAAATCAGGGGCACTTAAACTTTAGCTTTCGTCTCTGTCTGCGGAAAGAACAGTCAAGTGGCATTTTCGAGGTGCATTGAGACATCTTACGTATAAGAGCGAATTGGGGGAAGTCGAGCACATTTCAGTCCCTTTGTGGTCTGCTTCCTTTGGTCCTTAGTCAGAGGTCGTCTGGCCCTTCGTCTTCTCATTTCAGCTCTCTTGTGCCTTTTAACTTCTTTGATTTTCTCATTCCCTCGTTGTCAATCCGATCCACTATTTAAGCTTCGATACTGTACTTTATCGCCAGATATGGATGTGATCATTCCAGAACGTTATAGTAGAATACATATTTTTTAGTTAGATTTGTGTGATCCGATTTTGTGTCAAATTTAATACCAATCTCTCTTGCGTTAGACCGTCTCTTTCTATCTTATACCTAGTGTCTATAGGCATGAAAACACGAGGCATTTTTCTTTAAAACACACTTTCGGTTGCAAACTGCTTACATAATACAACATATCACATACAAGAAACACCGGAGCAGGAAAGGTATACATTTCTGGTCCCAGAACAAACCCTTCCTCAGAGTAATATGGAGTTATCTTATAACTAAATGAGTAGGTAACAGAGTCTAGTATGCAAAATTGCCTAGTTGCCAAACTGTTAATTTTGTCAATGAATTAACAAAATAGCTATGAGGTGTGCAACATCTCAATCCGAAACTGAAAGATGAAGTGCTGGAAAATACGCAAGATTCAAGACAACCTGACAAAACTCACATCCTATATGGACAGTTGACAAAATTGGGCAGAGGGGAGATTGGTTTTTTACTTTTGGCCATGTTTTCGTAGATTTACCCTTTTCACAGCTGCGGGTGATACGTTTCAAAAGGACAGCACACCCTTACGACAACAGCCTTACTATAAGAAAGAAGAGCACACCCATCAGTAAACTTCTTCTTCCTGTAAAATTGAATTTAGCGGTACCGCACTGCGAACAAAATTGCAGCTGTAAAAATCAATCCACGAGATGCTCCATACAAGGCTGGCAGCAACTAGTGTACGGATAGGATGCCGCAGCATACACCGAACCTCAAGGATAATGTGGAGGAATTTTAGTACTCAAACAGAAGAAGAATCTGATTACAGGAACCGTAAGAAGTTACTAAGTGCCGATGACTCCATCAATTATTATCCTCCACTAAGAGCATTACAATTCGACTATGACACCCGGTTAAGAGCACCACAGTTTGTGAAGAGGTTCGAAGATGTGGATTTCAGTCAGCTTCCGCAGAAGAGAGTACCGGAACGTATCAATCTACAAGGGAAAATTTCATCAATCCGTAAAAATGGAAAGTACATGTATTTTATTGACTTGATTCAAGATTTCACAAAAGTACAGGTCATACTAAATAACAACATGTGCGGGTTGTCAAAAGAGGAGTTTGTGAAACATCACTCGATATTGAAGAAAGGTGACTATATAAATTGTGTGGGTCAGGCCTCAATATCTAACAGTGGAGAATTATCTTTGAAACTAGTACGGAAGATCGACATGCTATCACCTTGTATCAACTCAATGGTCATCCCAGAGAACTTACATGATAAAAAACTAATCAATTCAAATCGGGTATTGAACTACTTGACCAACCCTTTAGCAAGAGAGCGGATCGTCATCAAGAACCTTATAATAAAGTCCATCAGGCAGTTTTTTGTTTCTAGAGACTTTATGGAATTCCTGACGCCTTTGTTGAATGGAGATGCGACTGGAGCTAATGCTAAGCCTTTTGTCACCACGTCTAGTCACGTTGACTCGAATTTGCAATTGAGGGTGGCTCCTGAACTTTGGTTAAAGAAATTGGTGATAGCGGGATTTGAAAAGATCTTCGAAATAGGACCCAGCTTTCGGAACGAAGGGATTGATGCCACACATAACCCGGAATTCACTAGTTGTGAGTTTTATCAATCTTTCACGGATCTTGAAGAATTGATGAAAATATCCCAGGACTTGTTCAAGTTCGTATACGAAACGTTGGAGAAAGAGGCTAACAAATCAAACATACAGCTATTATTGGACACATTACCTCAATTACAAGCATTGACAAAGGATTTCGAAAGAATAGAGTTTATCCCAACCCTAGAATCAGCTACCAACATACCATTACCAGCGGAACTCACATCTGAAGCATTAGTTTCATACCACAAAGCATTGCATATTGCGGTACCAGAAACAAAATCACCTGCCGTTTTACTCGACAACTTGTCTTCAATTTACTTAGAGTCCATCAGCAAGTCTTCTGCAACCCCTGTGTTTATCTATAATCACCCATCCGAACTTTCACCATTATCCAAATCAACGGATATTGAGTACGGCGAAAGGAAGTACAATATTTCTTTGAGATTTGAGCTTTTTATCAAGGGAAAAGAGTACATCAACGCCTACGAAGAAGAGAACAGCCCAGCAGACCAATTACAAAAGTTCAAATTGCAACAAGTATCCAAAGAAGAGCACAATGATCAAGAGGCATTGATTCCTGACTGGAATTATATCAAATCCTTAGAGTATGGTCTTCCTCCCACGGGTGGCTGGGGGTGTGGGATCGACAGATTGGCCATGTTGTTTTCTGGCACTGGTAGAATTGAGGATGTGTTGCCTTTTGGCAATCTTCGGGACGTTTTGAAAAATTAGAGCATTACAGACAAACGCAGTCAAAAGTACACCTTCGAAGTACACGCAATCATACAGGGCTCAGTACAATTTGCAGCGAGAACAATACACGACCTGTGGTGCGGGCGCGGTATCCTTAAGTCGCGAGAAAAGAACTGTTATCTGATACATTATAAATATGATAGACCACCATGGGGTAAAAAATAGCGATTTTCTCTCACTTATCCCCTTACAATCCCCTAGTGCTCATGTGCAAATCGAATTGTAAAAGTCACTTCCCACACCATGCAGTGCACCAGATCTTGTATCCGACCAAATTATATATTACAACAAACAGGTGACGGCCGAAACACTGCTACTCTGACCGAAGTCCGGCTTTATCACAGAAGCGCCAGCACAGTACAAGCCTAGGTACCATCTAGAGATAGTGCCCTCATGACCTATTCGCAGTATATAGCTATTAGGAAACGTTAATGAAATCCAACGCGGCCCTAGCTAATTCGCGACAGTGCGTCTCTTCGCTAAGAATGAGTAGTGTGAGTTTCAGATCTATTTTTTTATCAACAGTTATGGCCGATACTTCTTATTTCGAGGCCAGAGAAGACACAGACGGGGTCCGAGCCAGTTGGAACGCTCTCCCACGCACAAAGCTCCAACACGAGCGGAATGTGATACCATTGGCGACAATGTACACACCTCTCAACAACAAATCAGCCGATCCAATTCCATCGACAAATCAGCTGGTGAACTGCCGCCAATGTCAAGCCTTTCTCCATTCATACGTGCAGCGGACCGACGAAACGTGGATCTGCTCATACTGTCACTTCAGCAACCGGTTGGGGGCCGACAAGAATGGACAATTGCCCATCTCCTTGAATGCTTCGACGGTAGAGTACCACACTGGAAAATTCAACAACCTTCCGCCAATATTCATATATATCGTGGACACCTGCTTTGAATCCGAAGATTTAGACGCATATGAGCAGTTGAGACAGAGCATCACGTTGTCGTTGAGCTTATTACCGGAAAATTCGTTGGTGGGTCTTGTTTCGTTTGGAAAGAACGTCATGTTACATAATTTGACAGCTACAAACTCAGTGTCCTATTCTTTCAATGGGAGTAAAGAATACAATGCAGAAAGTTTCCGGAAATCGTTGGGATTGTTGGATCCGGCTTTAAAAAGGAACACCACTGCCACCGAGCCCCAAGATATGTTTGGTAGTATAGGCCGACAATTTCTTCAACCAGTGAATATGGTAGAATATCAATTGACCAGAATACTTGAAAATATGGTCACCAACACGTTTCCTAGAAACGAGAGGAAGGAAAGACCTTATAGGGCCACGGGGTGTGCCATCAACATTGCCTCGTTATTTTTGACGAGTTTATTGGGAAATTATGGTTCTAATGGGGGCCAATTACTTTGTTTTATCGGTGGTGCTTGTACTTTTGGACCCGGTGCTATAGTTGGCACACAATTAAAGGAGCCATTAAGATCCCACCACGACATCCAGACCTCGAACCAGTCGCTCATCAACAAAACCATGAAACTACCCCAACAGGCCACAAATTTCACGGTGAATTATGCATTAGTACTCAAAGCTAAAACATTCTACAAGACTATCACCCAATACCTCATTAAATTGGGTATTAGCTGCTCTTACTTTATTGGAAGTTACGATCAAGTGGGATTATACGAAATGGATGAGGTGTGTCAAAAAACAGGAGGAGTTATCATAATGTCTGACTCTTTCAACACATCTATTTTCAAACAGAGTTTTGTTAAGTTCTTTAAGAAAGTAGAAGGGTCTGATCTTCTCGATATGGCATTGAATGCCACGTTAGAAATCAAAGTTCAGGATGATTTGAAGATCGAAGGCTTGATAGGGAATGCTATAGGGTTACCCGTACAAGAAAGAAACAAAGCGTTATTATCTAAGAAGGTTGTGGGTGAAGGTAACACCAATTGTTGGAAAATGTGCCATTTAGATCCACAATCCTCTCTTGCGATATACTTTGAAAAGCTCGATAGTTCGCTCAATGCTAATACCAGTCTCATCCAATTTATAACCCATTACCAGCATTCTTCCGGTGAATTTATTGTTAGAGTGACCACATTCCCTCTTGGAATCATTCCCGATACCGATCACATTAATTTAGAGTTGGGATTTGATCAGGATGCAGCTTCGGTGTTGGTGTCAAGAGACGTTATACACAAGCTTGAATCAGAAAATGTAAGTCTTGTGGATACAGTGAGAAATATCGATAACTTGACAATTGAATTCTGCAAGAGATTCGCCCAATATAATAAGGGAAACCTCCGTTCTTTCATGTTATCCAAGAAATATGCATTTGTCCCCCATTTCGTGTACCATTTAAGAAGGTCGCCGTTCATAAATGTGTTCAACAACTCCCCAGATGAAACCAGTTTTGTAAGACACATCTTGATGCACGAGGACACTAATAATTCGCTAATTATGATTCAACCAACCTTATTATCTTACGATATCGATAAATTTGGATCTACCGATGAAAGTGGTCAAACCATGACCGACCCCGAACCAGTGTTACTAGACTCCATGTCTTTAAGCAAGAGTAAAATCTTATTATTGGACACATTTTTCCATATTCTAATTCACCACGGAGACCAGATTGCTCAATGGAGAAAGCTTGGATATCACGAAAAAGAAGGATTTGAGTACTTCAAAGAGTTTTTAGAGGCTCCCAGACGTGAGGCTATGGAAATTCTTATGGATAGGTTTCCTTTACCCCGGTTTATTGATTGTGATGAAGGAGGTTCACAGGCCCGGTTTTTGATGGCCAAATTAAACCCCAGTAGCAGTTATTCCACCAACCCTAACATTTTTTACGGTAACCAGTTGGATGTATTGACAGATGATGTGTCAATGCAACTGTTTATGGACCATATACAAAGAGTGGTGACAGCGAAATAAATGGATTTAGTGACAGCAATGCTCCACTTCTTCCCCCCAGTTCCGGTATAAAGAATATCGACCAGAATCAAATCAATTAGTCAGCTCCCAAAGTTAACGCTCCCCGTTATAATAGTGGGGATTCCCCGCTAGACTGTAGGCCATAGTCATTCGGAATGGGCTGGTACAAAACTGACATTACTATATATACCTCATCTCTACCCCAGAAACGCGATTCAATTTTTTGTCATCTTCCCTACAGTAGCGAAACAAGAGTGAAAATAGCTCTGATCTCACAATGAAAAGACCATTTGCTAGATTTGACATGGTATCACCTCCATTATTGCCTGAATATGACACGCAGAGGACTAAGAAGAAGTACGTGCCTCGCTCAATTCAACAGGTCTGCAAAGAAGGTGAACATCTAACGGGCGAGGTATTGACAGAATTGTACCGGCTAAATACTAGTTTGGGCGACAACGATGAAGATACCATGGACGGGGTTGTGAGCGTGGGACCCAAGACGCAGATTTTGGTGTTTCTTGATGCGCAGGGGAAGCAGTACGTGGATATGATTGACCAAGTATTGGGGTCCCTAGAGGTGGATCTGCAGAACGTATGTGTGTCGTGTAATATGGAGGGTACACACGAGGTGGATATGATACAAACGACCAACAAGCAGGCGAGATATTTGTCGAAACAACTAGGGATATTGGACCCTTTGGGAGGAGGCCAGTATCCTTTAAACTACCTTATTGTCATCTATGAGGGAGTGGTGGTGATGAAACTGCCAGTGAGATTGAACCGGTTGAACCCGTATGAACGGTTTGGTGTTCCATTGGAGGAGCTCAGGCCGTTTTTAGAAGATATTCTTCTATGAAGACTATTTCACTCGAAATATCAGCATCAGCAAGCTCAAACGTCAGCAAGCCCAAAAGCGTCAGCAAGCTCAAACCAGCCTCAAGCAAAGGCATTAGCAAGCTCAAAACAACCTTCAGCATCAATAGTAGCATAAAACTCACTGCAACAATGCAATCTTCTCTTGCTCGAGATCCTTGTACTTATTTCTCTGGTTCTCTATTTCTCGTTTGATCTTGAAAATCTGTGCATCGAGTCTTGCCAACTCGTCCATCTCATCCTTTTTGCAAAACTCTTGGTCTTTTTTGGCTTCGTCTGGTAAGTGCATGGGCAAGTACCCAGCAGGTTTTTTAGTCAATATCTCAAATGTGGCTTCTGTTGGCTCCTGAAACACCAACTCATCATACAACACCGAATTCACCTCACCGTCTTCCTTTACTGGAATTTGAGGATTGAATGGATGTAATTTCAACCCATGGAATATTTGAAAGTTCTTTTCGTTAATACCCAATTCAGCCCCGGGATGAAAATGGATTTTAATAATGATTTCAAACTCCCCCCATCCGGTTTCCGTTACTTGGTACGGAGGCTGCTCGATGGATCGGACAGGCGTGTCGTAAGTTTCATGTAATTTGAATGTAACCCGTTTAATCAATGGCGTCAAATCAACATCATTTAGCACTGGCTTCAAAAAAATGGTCCATTCGTGGGTATGATCGGGAGGAGTGATCGCTGTTCGCTTATCGTCTGTGAGTTTGACGGCGTGGTTTCCGTATAATATGGGCACGGAAATGGATATATTCTTTATTCTTCGACTCATGTTGTGATTTTTTGAGAATTAAATATTATTCAAATTATAACAGTGCATTGGGGGCAGAGAACGCAAGAAAAGGACACAAAGAATGAAGCGGGAAAGGCACACCACACAAGAAGAGAGACAAAAGTAAGAGAAAATGAAGAAAGAAAGTAAATATATTATCTAACAAACTCCTCAATAATGCCCCGAAGTAGCTGCAAATTGTACCCTTTCAGCACTGAGGCAAAGGTATCTAATTTCTTCACAAAATCATGATGGCTAAATGTTTCTTGCCATTTTCCAGAACATTTGCAGTACTCACTCATATTATCACTTTTGATTTGATGGCACTTATTACACTTTAAATCTTGGATTAGGTAATTTGTGATGTTTTTGTGGAACTGGGTTACCAATTCTTCCTCTAATGAAATCTTGTTATATGGCCTGCGACATTTGGCACAATTCCATATAATTTTATCCCCATCTTTGCAGAAATCAATATCTCTATTGTAATTGCAATAATCACAGATCACTTGAGAAACGACAAGTGAACCACTGGGGTTTTCAAACATGGCTTCTTGACTGAATTCTCGAATTTCAAAAATGGTTAAAAGTTCTTGACGTAATACCCTTACTTCAATACTTCTCTTTTTGGATAGGCCCATGATTGCACAAAAGAACTTCACCAATTGCAAACAAGGATTACGAAGGTGAAGGTGGCTGCCTGGAAGTTTGGGAAATTCGTATTCCTGGACCATCTCTGGATTTATAATAGACTCCATTTGGCGGCGATATAACAGGGTAACTCTTTTAATTAATTGTTTTCTGAACATGTCTGTAACCCCAGATATATCGTCCGTATTTTCGGAGAAAGCGTCTTCTGAGTCGAGTTTCATTTGTCCCTTTAAAATATGGGCAATTTGAGTGATTCTTGGAGTACCTGACTGTGAAGGACCTGTTAAAGTGTCTGATTTGTACTTGGTCAATGAGTCCAATAAGATTATCAACCAGTCCTCAAATTCTGTCCGGTATATCACGGGCAAGAAATCTTTAAGCTGCCAATTATTAACCGGTCGTAAATCTTGAACGTCATCGTTGGTGATATTTGTACAATACCTTCCACCATAATTGTATTGGTCCATCCAGATTAAGATATCCCAATACTTGACAATGTTCATTTCCAAGAAACTGAATAATGGCTTGGACCGAGCAGACTTCACAATGTACTGGCCATATGCATACGAGTTTTCCACCGACACTTTCGAGGTCTGGATAAAAATCTTGTTTCTGTTGGCAAAAATGACATTTGCGTTCATTCTTTTGAACTCTCCAATCAATTGATACAAGGCTTTGGTAGTCAAGTTATGAAGGTGATAATGTAATGCATAGTCGTACAAGTACGAGCTATGTTTTTGCACCCAAGAAACCAACTGGTTGATCATAGAATCGGCGTTATAATCGTTTTTCATGGCGTCATCCCACCAATCTTTGACCATACCTCTTAATATTCCGAGTTGAATATTTCCAAAAGAATCTTCCATGAGGGTAGAAGCACCATTATTGGAGTCGAACACTGTACCTTCATCGACTAAATCTGCCCCTTCGGCTTCATTGATGATGGAACTAGTCAAAATAGTATTTATAGCCAAAGTCCCAACATCGATTTCCAAACATGCAGTTTCATACACTTCTGGATTGTTAATGGTAGGAAAATCCAAAGTTTCGTAATCAAGTGCTTTGTCCATTTCAAAGCCTCCGTGATCAGCCATTGGTGTGTCGGACCACCAAAGTACGACGTTATTCTCTGTCAATCTACGAGCATATTCGATATCAATCAAGTAGCTCATATTTTCTGCTTGTAAGTTACAAATTGGAATATTTCCGTATTTGGCCAACCCAATCATATTTTTGATCCATGAAGCAAGCACGAAGTAATGGTTGATTATTCTCTTACTTATAAGATTATGCCATCCAACTGCTGGGAGTGAAATTTCACTAACTTGCATTCGAATGGTTGGAAAGTTTGAAGTACTATTCAATATTTTCTGTAACCTGTCAGGATATGGAGATTGTATTGTGAATAGCGCCTTGTTGCTCTTGCTCTCGTTGATCTTACTTATAGTTTTGTCCAATTTTTTAAACAATTTGCCGTTATCTGTGAAATAATTCACATTAAACTGCATTTCATTGGCATATTCAATGACATTGTACATCTTTCCCAACTTATCTTCTTTGATCAAGAACAAGTCTCTGTAGATCTTGTCCATGTTCCCCGTTAGTTCCTGAGCACTGGCACTTGGCTTCAACACAAAAACACTGGCTTCTGACTCCCAAGATTTGAATAACACAAAAAACTCATAGCTATTTGTCGTGAGATGAAGAAGATACAAGATATCCATACCAAACCGTCTCAAATAATCAGAATTATCAATCTGCATCAAATCTTTGGTGTTGAATCCGTTCTTTAACCCTTTACCTAATGCACCAACTCTGGTATCATCGAATTTGATACTATTACCAAGCTCAACAATAGCCCTTTCCACGGGCTTCACTTTTGTCTCATAAACTCCCAAAACTTTGGAACTATTAAGAATACTTTCCACCTTAGACATTTCTTGTTGATAAACCAGCTCACTCATGGTGAATCTATAAAGATTAGTACCATCGTGGCCATTAGGCAATACTGCCGTTGACTTTTCGATTTCTCCTTTTATATAGTTCCGGTTAAGATCCAATTCTGTCTTGAACGACGCATATAACTTCTTTGGAATATGGAAATTGAATGAATGCACTTTTCCTCCGGCAATGATGAAAACTTTCAAATCACCTGGTTTATTAGGATCTTCTTTGTATTCAAGAATTTGCCAATCGGATCCCGCCACGTTTTCGGCTTGACGACGGAATAATCCTCCCACTGATGATCTTGCAGAAGATTCGGTGTTTTGACCAAACAACTTTGTTCTTCTTTCTCTGTTTGTTTCCTGTAGTTTCCATTTAGCTTTTTGGTACTTCAAGAATGCCTCATAATCAACCAACATATCTGGACATGGGCCTGCCAAAAGAGCTTGATTTCTCTGCTCTTCTTCTTCTTCCTCCACCGATCTATTGTTTCTAGCTAGTCTTCTCTTTCTCGAGGTAACCTTACCAACTTTCATCTTGCCAACGTCGGCTGCTACATTTCCGAAATCTTCCATATCTTTCATCTTTCTGACTTGATCTGTTTCATCAGTTTTGGCAAAAAAACTGGAGATGGATGATTGTTGTTTCTTGTCTTCTTTGCTGTTGATTTTCTTTCTTAACCAATCGGGATGTGGGACTCTTGGAACTGGGTTCTTTACTCCTTGTAAAGCAGCAGGAATAGTGATGATTTTTTGTACGACTGATGCCAATCTTTCATAATAATAGTTCCAATCAAGAATACTTCTTGGATCAAACGAACTCAAGGATGGGTCTTTCAACCATTTCTTTAAGAAATATTCTTTCTTATCCGAAGAGAAAATAGACACAGGAATGGCCCTCTCTGTAACAGGAGCTCCAATTGGCTTAGAACTAATAATATACTTGGTTGCCAAACCTGCATCCTTGACCATCTCTTCCCCCAAAAACTCTCCTAATCTCTTGGCGGTGGTAATAGAAGTGGACTTTTGATCTCCGTATTCAGCAAGACTTTTAGACATACTTCTGTTTTCACAAATAAGTTCAATCAAATCTTCATCTTCAAGCATACCACCTTTAGTGTCCAAAACATCTAACCAGTTATTAGCCACACTAGCAACGGCTCCATAACAGCTATCCAAAGAATCTCCTTCCAAAAAGAGTTTGAAAATATCCGATTGGAAGTTTTTGATTAATTGCAATTCACCTCTTCTCTTTAATTCAAACCCTTTCAATTCTGCCAATGTACCATCATCATTAAAAACGGCGTATCTTTTCTTTAACCCTTTCCCTTCTTCTTTAGAAGTCGGAAGAACCATTGCTTTATATGGACCATCCACTTCAAAAAAGATGGAATTTTCCGAGTGGGTCTCGTACTTGAAGATCTCTGGGTCGGTTAAAGTTTGGTACTGGTCATTTGTGAATTTTTGGTGCACTTTATAGTTCAACATGGAACAAGGGTATTCCACTAATATTTTCTTGCCATCTTTAGTTTTGAAATTGAAATTCTCGGGGAATGATTTGGGAATAATACACCAGATCCCATCGGTATCCAATTCCAAAGGTCTTCCCAATCTTTCGACCAATTGTCTGGCCATTTGAATGATTGTGGCACCTGTAAGACATGTGATACCGGCCATTTCCATGGAATACCAACGAGATCCTTTTCTCATGACATAACCATAAAATGAGTTCAAGATGACTTTATGGGCTAGTTGAAGGGAATCATACAAAACAACCATTTTCTTGGCCTCATCCTTTAAGCTGGGCTCTGCAGTTGCAACCTTACCCTTCCATACTTTGGCCAAACCCTTGAACTCGTACCGACGGTCTCTGAAGTCTCGAACGGTGTTGACATAAAATGGATTTTCTCTTTGACACACAATGGCTTCTCTAGTAACAATCTCTGTTTGTTTCACTTTATGGTACACCTTTCTGGAATAATCAGTGAGTCTCTTCTTGATTCTGGACGCTTGTTCGGTATAAGACAAGTCTTCAAAGCTCCGAGGTGGTAACCATGGTTTTGCGGACGGAAATGTTTCGTTTTGAAGTGATCTTTTGATCATGCTATACTCATTCATCTGCGAAGGAAGATATTCACCTCTCCAAGACCAAGGTAGTCTTCTGTCACAGTTCTTTCCCGGTCTATTAAAGTCACAAGAAGCACAATCCTCTTCGGATTTCATAGAATCTGGCTGGAGACGATTTGATGTCATGATGTTTGGATACATGGATGCAACATCTACGTGATAAATTGAAGGTTCTTCGGTTCTGGTTGGATTGTCTTTCAAATCCTGTAGTTTTGACTGGATTTCACTTAAGATTTCATCAAAGTTCTCCACATCTTCCATTTTCTTCTTATGTTCGACTTCCACACAGAATTTCAATGCTTCAGGAAGATCTTGAATTAACTCATCTATGGCAGTGGGGTCGATTTTGAAGTCATTGGGAATATCACTCCGGAAAACACCTGCTTCTAGCGATTCCACGTGTCCTCCAACATATGTCTCTGATTCCAACAAATGTCCGTTATAAAACCGTTCCACTGGATCCGTGTACTTATTGGGAAGCACAATATCTTTCTGGTACGCTTGAACCATCAACAACATTTCACACAAAGTACCGGTACCTTTTCTCAAAACTTCATCTGGATTCAATGGAAGAATGGTGCACAAGGAGAATATGAATGGGTGCACATATTTGTAGTATAAATAGTAGGTTGCCACAGCATCTGACACAGAATACTCCGATAAATGTTGGGGTCGTTCATAGGCATATGGAGTCATTAATTCAGGATCCAATTCTGTTGGATTATATCCGAGTTTGGCAGTGGTCACGGCCTTCAAGCCTTGCGATCCCTGGGGCAAATACGAGTCTCTTTTAACCCACCGGTAGCAATCCATATGTACACAATATTTCGATTTGTATTCATCTTCATTATCCTTAGCGAAGCCAATTTCCTCAAACATATCGATATCATGAAACCTGGACCTGGATTCCACAAACGGCCAATCGAAGAAATCTCCATTGAATGTGGCAATTACTGTAGGTCTAGCGTCCCTTATGTGTTCAAAAAACCGCAACAATAGGGCTTTTTCGTCCGCTTCATTAAATATAGTGAAAACTCCAGGATATTCCGGTCGAGGTGTATACTCAAAATCATTAATGTCCTCGGAAATTATTTCTCTATTTGTGATCAAAAATCCTTCTCCGTCAATCATGTACGAGATCATCATGATCTGATCGATCTTGGAATCAGGAAACTTCAATGGAGCTTTTGTGGTCTCAATATCAAAAGCCAATATCACAGGGTCTGCAAATGCTATTTTCTCTTTGTCTTCTTCAAACGTCAACTGGCCGTGTTTCGCCCACACATTGTACCACTTCCCGATTCTTAAATCTCGGTCAATAGCCACTCTAGCATGGTACGGAACGTCATATTCCCTCATATCTTCAAGATATGTCATGGGATCCGTACTATCGTTTTCATGAGAATAGGTCATGACGTTGTAGATTTCTCGTGATTCCTTCTTCATCTGGTTATCCTTCACTATGGGTGCCAATAACCTTCGAGCATTCAATAGATCCGAAACATTATGGAATGTCAATTTTATGAGGGTTCTCTTCAACCCCACTAAATGGTTGGCCAATCCCAAATCTTCCTTTTGACACCGGGAAACCGTCTTCAAGGAGCACGACTCCAAGAACCTCTTCAAAGTCTCTTCCACGTCGGCTTCATTGCCTGCTTTCACGACCAAAAAGAAATATGGGTCGTATTGATAAGTCACTTTAAAAGACCCCCCTTCTTCGTCCAAAAAGTAGTAGTCCACACCAGAGTACCCGGGAAGATAATCCTCGCTCGGTATGGTGGTGGAATGCATATTTATAAGCCAGCCTCTCCTGGGTTTTGTGCCATCTGCTTCTCCATGTTCAATTCTATCGAATCCCATGACAGAGTCAATTTTATCGATTCTTTCGACCAATTCTCTTTTTTGGATGGAGTCTGTAAGCATGGGGTTGGAGATCTCTGGAACCAGAGAGTCTTTTGTGCCAAAATTGGACCGCACTGTTGTGTTCTTGACATACCGGGCAGAACTTGAGCCTTTATAATTTGACATGGGTTATAAATAGGATCAGCCGTGGATAGTACAGTTACTGTTTTGGGATGTAGCTACTTCAAGGAGATGGAATGCGGTAAATGCTAGGATAGTTGTAGCTTCAAATAAATATTCGATTACTTTAGAGTAAAATAAATATGAGATGAATAAGACGCGTAATAAAACGCGACCATGGCGGTGGCTCGTGCGACATTTTTGAACAGGCTTTAATCATATGGCTTAGTCTACAAATTCATAAATACAAAGATCAAGCCTTGAACCACAAACGAATAAATGAACAAAAACTGAAGTCTTATTCTTCTCTGATTTATTGGAATACTGTTGGTAGCAGTTCCCACCACAGGATTGGCCGTTGGTAATACAAGAAATCTCAATGATCTCATCAAGAATAATGCAAATGAGCCAGCTATCAAACCGAAAAACCCATAAAATAAGACCCCGCCACCAAACGTGTGTTTAGCAATCAATAATACAATGATGGGAACGTATTTATACCCACTGAAACTAACAACATCCCAAAAAGACCCGCTAGTGGGACAATTCAATAGGTAAAGGCCCACTCTGAAAATTAGTATATCGAATAGTACACATGCAAAAGCCTGAGACGCCAAATATCCAAACAATTGTGGGTGGAAGTCTCCTTTTAAACCTTGGAATAATGCCCACAATAAGATATATGTCACATATGACATAAAAGGAATATATAAATCGGGAGCATTAATATCTTGTGATGGGGGAGCATAACTTATACTAGTTTGAACCCCATCAGCCGAGGCTTGACTACTGGCCAATCGCGCCCAACTTTGGTTTCCAAACGGGAATAAAATCAACCGTAATTTCTTCAACACATAGGAATTGCTTATTTGGAAGTAATAGTTAAGATTCGACGTTGGCGGAATAAAGGCACCAAAGTTCTGTTGAATGTAGTCATTTGATTGTCCAAGGCTATTTTTGGCAAACTGTGCGGCCATCGACGTGGCAGGATCCTGAAAGAAATTGTTGTAGAACTCGCCTTGTGGTGGTGGCGCTCCGGGACCCACTTGGCTTGGTTGTGATGTTCCATGTTGTCCTGGAGGAACCACGTACTGAGATTGTTGATACGATGCGTGTTGCGGCTGCGGGTGTTGAATGTTGCCGTATATATTGGGGTCCGCGAACTGCTGTGGCTGCAGCTGGTATTGACTGTCGGCGTTGGCGTACGGGGTATACATGGAATGTGTTGTATAATTTTTTTCGATCGCGAGTTTTTTTGTGCATAAGACCTTGACTTGTTTTATACACGTTTTGTAAAGGGTTTCATTGTACTTATTTTCTTTTGAATTATTATACTTATTCTGTTTTCTGATACTTGGGTTTCTTCAATGTCTATGCTCTCCATTTCTATACTGCATCTGTAAATCGGAGCAACCTGAGCCCGATAATCTCATTAATATATCAAATTAGCAAGCATTTCATCGCGCAACTAAATATCGAATTTACTAGAAAGTTGCCCGATTATCGTTAGGTATAAATATAAGTGCACAAGTCGAACCAAAACACAATGGTTTCTGGTAAAGTTTTGGTCGTATCCAACAGATTGCCCGTGACAATTAAAAGGTCACTGAACGGCGAGTATGACTATACCATGTCGTCTGGCGGTCTTGTCACTGCTTTACAAGGATTGAAGAAACTGACAGAATTTCAATGGCTTGGGTGGCCGGGGTTGGAGATTCCACAAAAGGAACAATCGCGTGTCAATGACGATTTGATGGATAAGTTCAAGTGTACGGCTGTGTTTCTCAGTGACACAGTGGCCGAACTTCATTACAATGGGTTTTCCAATAGTATTTTATGGCCCTTGTTTCACTACCATCCAGGAGAGATGAATTTCGATGAAAACGCTTGGGCGGCGTATATTGAGGCCAATAGGCTGTTTGCAAGGATAATTGCTTCTCAAGTGGATGATAATGATATGGTATGGGTGCATGATTATCACTTGATGTTATTGCCGCAAATGTTGAGACAAGAGATTGCTGATAAGAAAAAGAACATAAGAATTGGGTTCTTCCTCCACACACCTTTTCCATCCTCTGAAATCTATAGGATTTTGCCGGTTAGAGAAGAAATCTTGGAAGGAGTGTTGAGCTGTGATTTGATTGGGTTTCATACTTATGATTATGCTAGGCACTTTTTGTCGTCGGCATCAAGAATTGTTCCCAATGTGTCGACGATGCCCAATGGCATTGAGTATCAAGGCCGGTCTATTGGAATTGGGGCGTTTCCAATTGGTATTGATGTGGCTAAGTTTATTCAAGGGTTGCAAAAAGACAGTGTTGTAAAGAGAATTGAACAATTGAAACAGAAATTTAAAGATACTAAGATCATTGTTGGGGTTGATAGATTGGACTATATCAAGGGTGTGCCCCAGAAACTCCATGCTTTTGAGATCTTCTTGGACGAACATCCAGAATGGATAGGAAAAGTGGTATTGGTACAGGTCGCAGTACCATCTAGAGGAGATGTTGAAGAATATCAAAGTTTAAGGGCCACCGTCAACGAATTGGTGGGCAGAATCAATGGTAAGTTCGGCACGGTGGAGTTTGTGCCAATTCATTTCATGCACAAATCCATTCCTTTTGACGAATTAATCAGTTTATATAAGATTTCAGATGTGTGTTTGGTTAGTTCCACCAGAGATGGAATGAATTTGGTCAGTTATGAGTACATTGCTTGTCAACAACAGAATAAAGGGGTGTTGATCTTATCTGAGTTTGCAGGAGCTGCTCAATCGTTAAATGGTGCTTTGATTATCAATCCTTGGAATACAGAAGAACTCAGTACTGCTATACATGAAAGTTTGACTATTACCCCAGAGAAAAGAGCTTTTAACTTCAAGAAGTTATTTGACTATATATCCAAGTATACTTCTGCGTACTGGGGTGAGAGTTTCGTCAAGGAGTTGTACAAGTATTGACAAGTTTTGGTTAAGGAGTAAGGGCTCTTTGGTTAAGGAGTACAGTAGGACTATTTTCTAGGAGTAAGTAAGGACTTTTTGAGAGTTTCGTGTTTAGGATTGACTATGTTTGTAGTCTGTTATGCAGATACATCTATTCTACGTGGTCGTTAAAGTCGTTAGTTATGCTTAAACTGGAAAACGTATGGCTGGCCAAGTTCTTTTGTGTCAAAGGCACCATACTATTCTCTTTATCCAGTTTATCTTCATTTTTTTCAGCATGCAGGTGATTTTCAATTCTAGGAGTTGCAATATTCGCCGTGGTATTCACTCCCAACTCTTTCTTCGGTTTCTGATCAACTTCGGTGGTTATAACTTGTGGTTTGATTCCAAGTCGAGATAATAGCGAGTTATTGGAATAAAGGAATGAATATGGCGAAGGAGCTTTCAAGTCGTGCAAAATGCTGCTTTGGGCACTCAATGGGGTCTGAGGAATGCCACTGTTATGTTCGGGATAATTGACATGGTGTTCTGCAACACTTGCACTACTTTTTGCTGGAACTTTCTCGGTTGTTTTGTGTTTATCCTCCAGTTTGAAATTGTTGATATCTTGTTGCACGTTTTTTGCCAGGTCAAACGCCGACATCAAATACGGCATCTCGTCTGCAAGTGTGGTTTTGTGCAAGAAGGTGCTTCCCAAGCCAATGGACTCCGGTGGCTCTGAAAATCTCTTTGAGTGAGTCTGTGATTTGGTGATGGATCTGATCGTTGGTGGATTGTGAACCGATCCGTACATACTAGATCCCAATTCTGAGCCGTACATGGAATCAGCATCATCGTCACTGGTGATATGAGAAGTTGGGAAAGTAGCACTGTGGATATCAGATTCAGGGCTCTTGATACCAAATGGCGGCGAAAGAAGACCGTCGGAATCAAGGGAATCTTCCGGTTCTTGTTCTCGTGCTTTCTGTGCCATCACCCGTGTCATATCCTGGACTTTCTCCAACTTGAACGCCTCAAACATCTTCTCCATATCATTTATCACCGCTAAGCACTCGTGTTTCTCTGTCATATCGTCTTCGTCCACGGCCGTAGTGAGCTGCTTCAATAAACTGGCCACAAAAGACTTATAGGTGGCCACTGTCGTGTCGCTATCGTCGTCTAACATCTGTTCCAATTCACTGCCAATAGTGATCAATTTAGCTTTCAGGTATGCCACCGTCACCTTATCGGTTAGTTCATACTTTAATTTAATATTTCTCAATGTCAAAGACGTCAACAAGGTACCTGAGTCCAGAATATACTCAAGAGGACTCAATGTGCGGGACGCTTTGGTGATGTAGTCCAAATCAATGGATATTTTGGAAAGTTTTTTGTTAAGCTCACTACAATCACTCAACACTTTCATAGATATACTGTGATTGAATTCTTTTATACTGTCATTAGAATTGTTGAAATGATCGCCGGAGTTAATATCCAACGATAAAAAAGCCCAATTCTTCAAATTAAGCTCGATTTTCTCCAATGTTTGTAATATTGTGAGGGATAACTGGCATAACTTGCTCACTTTCCTCTCAGCAATTGAAAACTCCGAGATCAAATTGATCAACTGGTTGGTCTTGGAGGTTTCTCGGTTCAAGTCCGGGTCATTGGCCAACTGAATTATAGGGTCCACGTAGGGGGCTACGTCTAAGGACATGATGAATAAGTGAAAAAATAGCCAATGGGGTGAAAAAGTTTAATGGAAATAAAGCCAATGGAAATGCAATTGGAGATGGCTTCACTGTGAGATGCAATGCAGGGTTTAAAAATGACTGAGGAATGTGTGGAACGGCCTGCAGATTATATGGCAACAGGGTGCAATGAGGTGGCCACGACAATCGAAGCAATGCTGTGGAACAAGAATGAATTTGAGAATTTGCATGTTTTTATTTGTTTAGATCATGAGACGCATCGGGTAATTGGTAGGGACACGCTGTTCAATTACTTGTGAGGTATCTACTGTGTTATTTCAATAGGAAGGGTACTACGTTATTGAATGGAAGTGTGCTATTTTGAATTAAGCTAGGCCAGAGACATCTCAGGGGCGACATTACTGGAGATTCTTTTCGGTAAGCACACGCTGCTTCATCATCTGGTACCATTCGGCTATACTCGAATTCTCATCGTAGACAGCCACTATAATCAACGTCATATTATCAAACCCTATTCCCGTGACATTTGATGCCATTGATATGCAATCATTTAAAATAAACTCGGTAATGTGCTGTAAACTCCAGTCCAACCCGAGCTTGTCCCGTATGGTTTTGAGCAAAGTGTCATTTCTATAACAATCCCAAATGCCATCGCATGCCAATACAATAAACTCTGGTTGTTTCATATAAGTTAAATCATACACCATTAATTCCGGCTCACAACTCACTTGTAGTAATTCCGGGGGAAGACGAATTAGATCGTGTTTGAAGTATTGCCGGTTCTGAGCAGCATACTTATTATGACAATTTTCCAATTCAATAAAAGGGTTTTTGAACTTTGAGTCTCCAAATGCCCTTGATAATGCTAATATCTCGTTAACCCGACCATTGATGACATAACCCCCACTGTTTTCGATTCGAACTCTTTCCCCCATATTAGAAGGTTTGTGATCAAAAGAAAGAGTCTTGCATGCCCCTCCATTCAACGACATTATTCCTCTGGAATCTCCGGTATTGGCCACAATAATATACTTATTTTCAAGTATAGCGGTCACAATCCCAGTGGTTCCACAATTGGCCGATTCCTGTGGCGGTAATTGGCTATCTACCTCGAAAAAACAATCCTTTATGCATCCCATGTATTCCTTTAGCTGGGTGTCTTTATTATGTATTAGTTTGTTCAATTTGTTGAATAACAAACTAGGGAGTTTTTCACACACAATATCCGCTATATCTCGGCCTCCGTGGCCGTCAAACACGGCAAATAGCACCAACGACTCGTCTTCGTTCACTTTAACGGAATGGGCGTCTTCCATTGTTGTGCGGTAGCCCTGCATGGATCCAATACAATAGCCCACGGTGGAATGTTCCCGCAAACTGATGGATTTCTCCTCGATGGGATGAGAGAGTAATTGACCCATGAGTGTGTTGTTTTACCTTTTGTACTTTTGTGATGTTTACCTCTATTGTGTTGTCTCCTTCACTTGTACTTTTTTATCCTTGGAGAGTTCTTGTTCTCTTCTACTCTCTGGTGTGAAGTCCTCGCAAATCGTCTTACACTTTATACTCTACTAAGCACAGATAACTCCCCAATAATGAATCTAACTCGTGTGTAGCTTCTCAATATGCTCCTTAGAAAACAGATTTCCGCACCACATCACTACTTATCAAAAGTCGTGCACGAATGATTGCTATTTAAAGATTCGAAATGATGCTTCCTAAAGTCACCAAATCTTCCGTGGACGGCGACGTCAACTACAGGCCACCTCTGGCATTCCCAATTGGCCCCCATTTCACAAAATACGCCGGAAATCCCATTCTAAAACCAAATCCACAAAACGAGTTTGAGAGTGCTTATCTCTACAATGCCACGGCTATTGTGGTCGACGACAAGGTGTTCATGTTGTACCGAGCACAAAACGCCGCCAAAACCTCGTCCGTGGGCTTGGCTTGGTCCACTGATGGTTACAACTTCACCCGGCACCACAAACCCATTATTTATGCTACAGAGCCATGGGAGCAGGGTGGGGGCTGTGAAGACCCTCGAATCACCAGAGATCCCATTTCCCGGTTGTTTGTGGTGACATACACTGCCTACGATATGAGGACGGCCCGGTTGTGTGTGGCAGTTTCCACCAACTTGTTTGACTGGAAAAAGTACCCTCCCATTATTTCCCCAGATTCTTCCTGGCACGACATTGCTATAGACTCCGATGGCACAGAGTTGATCAGGGAAGCGTGGCTGAAAAGTGGGGCTGTGTTTGTGGACAGGCACAAAGACGGCAAGTATTATATGATTTGGGGAGATTGTGCCTTCCATTTAGCAGAGTCCGCTGACTTGAAGCACTGGAAGCTTACATCCAATTCTTTAATAAAGAACACATTTGCCAAGGGCATTTTTCCGTGGCAGAATAAGTTGATTGAACCGGGCCCTGCTCCTATAAAAATCAAGTATCCTTGCAGCACCAAGAACCATTATATTTTGTTCTACAATTCGGCCACCACTGGTGGGGGGACGTATCTCAAGGACACATATACGATTTCGCAGATGTTGGTGGACTACGACGATCTTTCCGGGCCTGTGGCCCGTCTCGAGACTCCCTTTTTGGTGCCAGACCTGGCCAACGAAATCGAAGGCCAAGTCAATAAAGTGGTGTTCACGGAAGGATTGGTGCAGTTTCACGGAAAATGGTTTTTGTACTTCGGACAGGGTGATTCTGAGTTGGGCGTAGCCACCTGTGACGTCTAGACACACCAATTCACTACATTAACTCTTAACTTCGTCATTAGATTTCTCACCCCAGATTCTCACATCTCAAAATAATTAAATACCTTTTCATCTCGTCCCCTATGTCGTTCAGGAGTCCCTTGAGCATCGAGTCCTTCTGCGTCGATGAACCCTTGAACTCCAGCTCGCCCCTCCGAATCGCCTTATTGGGAAGCGAAAAAACTGGCAAAACTTCAATCGTATCGAAATTACATCAAGGTATATACACCGACACATATTATCCCACAAATCGCGTCAATCCCAGCATGTTCACATACATACCCGAGTCTGACTACGTGAAAACGCTTTTGAACGCATCGGGAGATTTCGAGTGCCCCCCAACCGTGGTATTGAGTCCAGTTCTTCAGAAACTGAAAAAAGCGTTACTAGCAAACAAGAGAGGTAAAACTGCCACTGATTCCGACGGATTGGAAGTCATGGTGTATAACAAAAATGAGTATTATCGAACATTTAATTACAAGGATAACAAAAAGGCGGTTCCAATGGTGACACCTATTCTTGTGGAACTTATTGATACCCCTGCCTATAAATCTGATTTTATCCCATTTCTTGAAAGTTCGTTATACACCAACTTAGATAAGGGTGTGTTGAAGAACTTGGCCAATGAGCCGCGCAGACACGTTCTGACAATGCCGTTGTTGGTGGCCAGTGGAGCAGGAGAGCTTAATGGGTTGGTGGATGGGTATTTTTACGTCTACAGTGCCATTCCTTCCTATAATCCCCCTTCTTATCATAGTCCCTCGGCAGATTCCGATGAAAACAGTTTAAATGTGCTTAAACGGATTCGTGCATCGGTAAACGAGGCGTGGAAAGAGTTTTATACTTACAAAACCAAATGGGAAGAGGGAAAGGAAGCAGATATATATTCTTTCAAAGGAGCATTGAAAAATTTCATGAGTAACAAAAATGTCGATGATATTGAAACAAAAAAGCTCAGTAACCGGAAGTATTATAAGGATTTACTTGACTATCCCACCGACCCTGCTGACCCATTGTCTCCACCTCCGATGTGGATCGTATGTACCCACTCAAAAAGTCATTTAGCATCTAGTCAATTGATCGAAGAGGGAAGACTGCTTGCAAGACTGTGGGGTTGTGGCTATGTGTCGTTGGACATTTCGGATACCTCGGTAGAAGAGGTTCTTGCATTGATGATACGGGAAATAGTGGAGCGCAAGAGGCTTCAAAAACTTCGGGAAGTAAGTAGTAGATAATAGTAGAGGCTAACGGCGTGTCTTTACCGATTGCCTTAATTGCAGTCTTTATAATGGCAGCGCGATAAGATATGACACACTCTTAAACCTTATGAAGACGTCTTCTCCTACAAGTCTAAGATGTCTGGTGTGTCTCCTGCCACACACGCCCGGTACACAAAGTCTCGTTTGTGCCAATTGCCACAAACATAAACTCGAAACGATACGAAACTCGTGCATTGACAATGATGCCTTAAATAATGACAATAGACAAGACATCAATCGAATCTTCGAAATAAGTGGAAGCATACGAAGTGGCAAGGTTCCAGAACAAGGCATATATCCTTCACAATCCATGAAATCCATTAAAGTGCTTTCTCTTCTGCTTCTCAAGCGGGAGTTAATCAATAAGACCATCCGAACACGAAATATCCACAGATCCATAGACGCCATACAACAGAAAGTAATTCAGTTAAACGAACAAATCGTGAATAAAGAACATGAAATCAGAGAACTGCGACAGAAAATCGGGGGCTTGAGTACCGGTTTATACGATATGTACTTGAAACAGATTCAATCTACTGCTCAGGATACCCTTGACACCAGACACAGTAAAATCGACCAAATCCAGAAACAATCAACCCAAATTCAGTTAAGTAATTTCCGGGTGCTCAAAGAATTGGTGCTCCATCAAAAGGGATACATGTCCCGGACAATATTGTTATTCAACCAGCCGGTAATAGATATTGATAATTTTTTTGAGTTCAATAACAAATTATTTCAATTGAACGGGTTTTTGGAGAACTTAATAAGGCTACAAATCCACTTGGTGAAGCTTTTGGATCTCAATTTACCATACTTGGAAGAACTCGTTTTGTATCTTCCTGATTCTCAATTCCATGATTTGGTGCAACAAAAGGAAAACTTTATGATCAATGGGGGACAAATGGATGTGGATTCGGAAGTAGATATCAAGACAACCGAGTCCACCACTGTGTCCAATTCTGAGAAGATTGTCAAGCTAGGAGGAACTATAAAACTCCCACTTTCTTCCAAAACCATCAACAATCAGTTAAGAAGAGCCAGTTTGGCTAGAGTATATGGAACCAGTGATAGTGACTCCCCTCCTGCCTCAAGAAGCAATTCTCCTCTTCCTACAGCATCTCCGGTCAAACCACCCAAACGACCAGTGCCCAAGTCCCATCTAACCGGGAAAAAAGTGGTTATTGTGCCACATAAAATTTTGACCAAACCATTCACAAAATTGTCTTCTAAGGAGTACTTGAAATTTCTCCTGGTGATTGTCAAGCTTCTTGTCAACTTCAAATTCATCCTTGCCTCGACTCTTGACACTATTCCCAAGAGTTCCAATATTTCCAGTGCGTTCTCCAACACCATAAGTCATCTTAGGTATAGTGCTGTTAGTGAGGACCGAGAGAACTTAAGTTTCACCAAGGTTCTCTTCCAAATCAGCAGAATTGATGAGTACTTTGAACACAAAATCAACTCTTTCAATCAGAAGGTGCTGCCAGGGTTCCAAAACCTCCATCTGTCAGATTACACTGAGTCCCACACGTCCAAAGACATTTCCAGTTCCAGCTCCTTGACTCACTCTCTGACATCGGTTATTGGCAGGCTGGAACTTAATGAACCTCAACACGATACCAAAAAAGGATATGGATTTCGGAACTTGTACAAGCATATATTCAAGGAATCCAGCACCACGCCGGAAAAATCAGAGATATACGGAGTTTTCAGCATAAACCAAACCAGTCAGGGTAACTACCTCTCTCTCGAAGACCCATACACCACTCCCAAATACGATGAACACGACCTCAAGTCCATTATGCAAACAGTCAACCAGTTAATGCTTAACGGATCTAACCGAAGTCAGAATATTTCGTCCAACGCTGCCAATCTCGCAGGAACATTCACCATGATGGTGGAATCGAAGCTGAAACTCGATGACTGGGATATCGTCAGCAAAATGTACCAGTAACCCTAAATAATACACGTTTGCATAGGTTTTGCAGCCTCTAGTCCCTATAGTGTGTAATTTTCAGACCGTGGTATAGGGTAAATGTCATCCCGGATTTTGGCACAAAATGCTCGTTGAAAATCCCAAAATTCACCCAGGAACCCCCTTGTTTCAAAAGTACCATGTTGTCGGACAAAGAGTTATTCGAGTTGAACAAAAAAGCCGTCACTGATGGTTTCAACATCAAGCCAAGAGTGAACTATAACACTGTTGGTGGAGTCAATGGTCCTTTAGTGATTTTGGACGATGTGAAATATCCTCGTTATAATGAAATTGTTAATTTGACATTACCCGATGGGTCTTCAAGAGCAGGTCAAGTATTGGAAGTTAGAGGATCCAAGGCCATTGTGCAGGTGTTTGAAGGGACATCTGGTATTGATGTGAAGAAAACCAAGGTGGAATTCACTGGTAAAAGTATGAAAATCGCTGTATCGGAAGATATGTTGGGAAGAATCTTTGATGGTTCTGGTAGACCAATTGATAAAGGGCCAAAGATTTTTGCTGAAGATTACTTGGATATCAATGGATCTCCCATTAATCCATATGCCCGTATTTATCCGGAAGAAATGATCTCCACTGGTATTTCTGCTATTGATACTATGAATTCGATTGCCAGAGGACAAAAAATCCCTATTTTCTCTGCTTCGGGTTTACCACATAATGAAATTGCTGCTCAGATTTGTAGGCAAGCTGGTTTGGTTAGACCCACGAAAGATGTACATGACGGACATGAAGATAACTTTTCTATTGTATTCGCTGCTATGGGGGCTAATTTGGAAACATCCAGATTTTTCAAACAAGATTTCGAAGAGAATGGATCTTTGGAAAGAACTACTTTGTTCTTGAATTTAGCTAATGATCCTACTATTGAAAGAATTATTACTCCTCGTTTAGCTTTGACTACTGCAGAATATTTGGCTTATCAAACTGAGAGACATGTTTTGACGATTTTAACCGATATGTCTTCTTATGCTGATGCTTTGAGAGAAGTTTCTGCTGCAAGAGAAGAAGTTCCTGGTAGAAGAGGTTACCCGGGTTATATGTACACAGATTTATCCACCATTTATGAAAGAGCTGGTAGAGTTGAAGGTAGAAATGGATCCATTACTCAAATTCCTATTTTATCTATGCCAAATGATGATATCACCCATCCAATTCCTGATTTAACGGGTTATATTACCGAAGGTCAAATTTTCGTGGATCGTCAATTATCCAATAGAGGTATCTACCCCCCAATCAATGTGTTACCTTCTTTGTCTCGGTTGATGAAATCAGCTATTGGTGAAGGTATGACCAGAAAGGATCATGGGGATGTTTCCAATCAATTATATGCCAAATATGCCATTGGTAGAGACGCTGCTTCTATGAAGGCCGTGGTTGGTGAAGATGCTTTATCAACTGAAGATAAATTGTCCTTGGAATTCTTAGAAAAGTTTGAAAAGACTTTCATTTCTCAAGGAGCCTATGAAGATAGAACTATTTTTGAATCATTAGACTTGGCTTGGTCTTTATTAAGAATTTATCCAAAAGAAATGTTGAACAGAATCAGTCCAAAGATTTTGGCCGAATTCTATGAAAGAGAAAGAGAACAAGAAGACGATGATGAAGAAGATAAAGATGAAGAAGCCGATAAATCTCAAAACTTGATCGATGCTTGATTATTTTTAGTCCTTTATCCAACATTTTTCAGTTCTCTATTCATCTAGAAATCATCAATTAGAAGTACATTTCATTAATAAAATATTAACATTATAATATGCTCCTTAGTCTCTATGCAAAAATCTATTAGTACAGTTAAGCCAATCCAGCTTGTTGTTTTTTCAAGTTTCCAATATGGTTAATGGCAGATCCGGCTTTAAAGAAATCAATTTGGTCTTTTGACATGGTGTGCTTACACAAAACTTCAAATTCTCCCGATCCATCCCTCTTGGTCACCTTCATTCTCAAGGTACCACCATTATTACCATTTTTTGCAACCATGTCCTTCAAATCAATGGTTGTTAATAAGTCCCCCGCCACAATCTTGTCATAATCAGCCTCATCACTAAAAGTCAATGGTAACATACCCTGTTTTTTCAAGTTAGTTTCATGAATTCTAGCGAATGATTTAACCAAAATTATAGTTCCACCCAAAAATCTAGGTGACATGGCAGCATGTTCTCTAGCAGACCCTTCTCCATAATTATGTTCAGCAACCACGATCCATGGACGACTTTCTTCTTTCCATTTCATCATCAATTCCGGAATTCCATAGCTTTTTCCGTCAAAGTCATAAGCAGTGTTGACTTCACCAGTTTCTTTATTCACAGCTCCAATCAAGGTGTTATATGAAATGTTCTCCAAGTGTCCCTTGTATTTCAACCATGCACCAGCAGCAGAAATGTGATCGGTAGTACATTTTCCTTCAACTTTGATCAAGACATTGGTACTTAATTCTTCTCCTGACCAAGCCTTGAAAGGATCCAAGATTTGTAATCTATCGGACTCAGGTGACACAGTAACGGGGTATTCGGGTTTGGGTTGGGGATTTGGATCCGGATAGAACTCTTCTCTTCCCCGGATGAACCCTTGTCCCGGCAATTCTTCCCCTTGAGGAGGTTCGAATTTGAACTCTTCCCCGTTGTCCAATTTAATAAAATCAGTTAATGGGTTGTAGTTCATGTCACCCGAGTATATCATGGCGGTGACAATGTCAGGCGATGTCAAGAAATTCATGGTGTTTCTATTTCCATCGTTTCTGGCTCTGAAATTTCTGTTAAAAGAGGTGAAAATGGAGTTGGTTTCACTAGATGTCTTTGAAACGTCTGATCTGTCCCACTGGCCAATACATGGACCACAGGCGTTGGCCAACACTATAGCCCCGTTATTTTCAAACGTCTCAATCAATCCGTCTCTTTCTATGGTGGCTCTGATTTGTTCAGATCCCGGAGTCACAAAAAAAGGAATCTTTGGTTTTAAACCTTTCTTTTCCGCCTGTCTGACTATAGAAGCAGCACGACTCATGTCTTGATAAGAGGAGTTGGTGCAACTTCCAATCAACCCAGCACTCACGGTAGCAGGCCAGTTCTCGGCCTTAGCAGTGTCACCAAATTTGGAAATGGGGGTAGATAAATCTGGGGTAAATGGTCCATTTACATGGGGTTCCAAAGACGTCAAGTCGATCTCAATGATTTGATCGTACTCTGCCCCTTTATCGGCCGTCAAAAAGTTGTACTGGCTGTTGGCAATGTCGGCCATATCGGCAATAGGGCCTCTGTTAGTTTCGTATAAGTACCTGCGATGGGCATCTTGGTATGGAAAAGTGGAAGTAGTGGCTCCAATTTCGGCACCCATATTACAAATGGTAGCCATTCCTGTACAAGATAAGGATTCCACTCCTTCGCCAAAATACTCCACAACGAAGCCAGTACCACCTCTTACCGTCAATATCCCAGCCACTTTAGTTATAACATCTTTTGGAGAAGACCATCCATTTAATTTCCCCGTCAACTTGATCCCCAAAATCTTTGGGGCTTTCAATTCCCATGGAGTTCCCGTTAATGCATCCACAGCATCAGCTCCCCCCACCCCAATGGCTATGGCCCCAAGACCACCAGCATTTGGCGTGTGAGAGTCGGTTCCCAACATCATTAACCCAGGAGCAGAAAAGTTCTCCAACACGATCTGGTGAATGATTCCGGATCCCGGTCCCCAGAACTGGATTCCGTACTTTTCTCCACAACTCTGTAAGAAATCAAAAACTTCCTTATTGGTGGCTATGGAAGCGATCAAGTCATCATCAGCTCCTTCTTTCCCCACAATCAAATGGTCACAATGGATGGATCCCGGCACGGCGGTGCTGGGAATACCACACGTCATGAATTGTAATAAAGCAGTTTGGGCAGATGCATCTTGCATGGCTACTCTATCAGGATTTAACTTTAAATATAACTGGCCCCTGATATTGGACAATTGGCCTCCACTGGATCCCAAACTTTCTTCCGGATCACACAAATGGGAGTATAAGATCTTTTCTGCCAACGTCAAAGGCTTGTTGACGATCTTGGACACTTTAGACAAATTCTGGATCAATTTTTCATAAGGTGGAGTTCTTGCTTGAAATTCACTAGGCACATTAAATGAGTGTGTTGCCAATGATCTAGCTAATGCTCTGGACCCGTTTCTGGCGGTGTTGGTTCTCAACATTGCTGGGTGTTTGTTAGGTGCTAAACTGTGATTGTGGAATTTTTGAAAAATTTTTCAACCAATTATTTTTATCACAAGTTTGATTACTTTCCTGCATTTTACAGTTGTTTTATTGTTATGACTCAATTTTTGAGTATCAGTTTGAGGTTCAAGATGAGGGATTGGTCGTGCATTGACCGTTTTTCTGCGATAACCGTGTGGTGGTGTCGCGCGACATTCTAGTTGTTAGTCTTGTGACAGCGGTATATTTACTGGTAATACTTACTGCAATACTTATTGGCAAGACTTACTCGACTTACTCTCTCGGTTGGATTAAACAGCTTAGTTTCCAGGCCCGATCTTCTTCCTTCTTGTTCAATTGACACACCTTCCACAATTCAAGTAATATAAGCTCCTGTAAAGATGGCACACTGGCAATATTGTAATCGGTGATTTCATCACCCAAATCTTCCCCAATTTCTCCTCCCTTATCGTAGCTTATTTGCAAGCTCTCAATATCAGCTATAACTCGGGCTATTTTGAGATATTTATCGATATTGATCAATTTCTTGTTCAAGAAATCATTAGCTTTCCGGTAATTGGAGTTTCCATCTCCTACAAACGTCAAATCTTGAAGAAACAAATTGAAGTATGGCACAACTGGAATATTGTATTCGTTTGACACTAGAAAGTTTCTGAGTTTGGCACGATACACAGTGTAGTTCTTATCTGGATGTACAATTCCTGACAAGTATTCGTGTAGCTCTTTGTACTTGTCAGACAATTCTTCCCATAATTTCGATAACCTTGTAATCAAATGTGATTGTAACGCTGTAATAATGGCGGCCAAGGAGTTGAAATTTCGTAAATAAAGACATGAAATGGCCACTTTTAACCATGTTTTCACAATATTCAATCTCATTTTCATGTTCATTTTTGGCTGCAAAACTGATTCAATCACGTATCCTGATAGGCAGTTGGTAAATAATAAAGATTGTCTCACGTGTGGTGCTAATTTTAAGTGTGCTCTCTTAGTGGAGAAGTTATCATTAAGTAATTCATCAGGCCCCATGGAACAGAAGATTGTGGATTCGATCAATGTCAATTGTTTGGCCAACTCCAATCCATTAAAATCTAATAAATTAGGTCTATAATTGGAAAGAACCCAGCTTTGATCACAAATACTGTACCAATTTGGTAAAATGGTTTTAAGGTCTATAGCGATGTAATTCTTGGGGTCAATAAAGTTGTTTGAACACCATCCATTACCGATAATAGCCCGGTACGTCAAGTTCAACTTCTCAATAGTACTAAGGTTTCCTTTAGTCAATAATGAAGAAGCAGATGGTGTCTGATTACCAATACCTAATGGCAACGGCAAACTGATGGATTTGATGGAGCTGGAAGTAGATGAATTGGTGTTAATCCGACTTAATTCATAGCCATCGACCATGGAATATCTCGAGTTGAACTCGTTGGATCCTCCTATGAATGAGTTTTTCCGGTTCAATCTGGTAGCAGTGATACTCCTGGAAACCAATTGCTTATTGACTTTATTCTTACGGCTTTTGTGGAGTTCGGTGGCTGGTTTAGATGATAACTTTGTGGCCACTTCGATTAATTTCATGGAATCCAAAGGTAAAAACTGGGAAATCCCTTCATTGAAAAAGTTTATCAATGTGGGTAGTAAGGGACTATCAAGCTCATAATTCCAGTAACTTTCTAACCATAACTGGAACATTTTCGATATCAATCGTCTCCTGTTTTTGATTTTCAAATCGAGGTTAATTGATTGTTTCACTTTTGCATCACGAGCATAAGAATCGGAAATATCAAACCGGGTAATCAACTCTTCAATGAAATCATTACCATTTGCAAAACTTCGGAAACAAATAAAGAACGTTGACACAAAAAAGTATTCTGGCGGGGAGTTTTCATTCGTCAATGTGTATACCAATCCCTTGAACGATGCGCCTAGTAAATTTCCTTTAGCATCGACTAATAACTCATTATTGGCCTGGAAATCTTCCAACCCATCGGTATCGTTGTTGGTGTACTGTTGAAATTCTTTTTCGGCACTGAAAGACTCATCCACCGCCGTAATTAAAACATCATGCAATAAACCTGCACCGCCTGGTGTCAACCCCAACTCCCCAGTCATACCAAATCTCATCATGGAGTATCTGTTGGAAGCGTTTTGCTTTTGTGGTTTCATATCCTTTAACTGTCGATTTTTGATGGTGTTAGACTTGGCTATACCCAAACTGCATTTCCTAATAAACTCTTGAGGGTCAATTCTCATCTTGGAGTAGTCAGGATATGCTCTTTGGGTGTTCAACTTGAAGTTACCCGTGATCTCTAACAATTTCCTGATGGAAACCACTGTTTTACTAATGGCTCGAACCATTTTGGACGTGATTTGGATCAACTCTCCACCTTCTTGAGTGTAAAAATACTCCTTATTGGTTGTGTCGGAATCGAGATGGTACTTCTGGTCTTCAGCCGTTTCATTCAACGTCTTTACCACCAAACTTTTCACGGCCGTCACCAAATCACTTACCAAAGACAATAAGGAGTCTAAAGAATTATCCAAATCAGCAGGTTTCTCGGAGGAAAAGTCCGAACCGGTTTTGGAAACGAATAACAATTCTCTTAATAGTAAAATGATGTGGTGGGTTAAGGTTTCTAGTAAATCACACCCAACAGAATTGTGTTCAATTAAATCCAATCTTCCCATTATCAACCCCAAATAAGAATATAAAATGGCATGAATTTCAGTTACCCTCTGTTTTGCTAATGGTGGAGTATCAAGTAATGGATAAGTGTTCATGTCATTCTGTAACTTTCTTTCATTTTCCTTCTTGATGATCTGTTTGCTCTCTATGGACCATACTTGCAAAAACGCTATGGCCTTTCTAATTACTTGAAAAATCATCAACGTCAAAATTTCAATCTTGTTATAATCAGAAGTGCCCTTGAAATCATTGGCTTTAGTCATCAAATTATACCAATCAGCCAATAATGACTTTCTGGTCTTTCTTACTATTGGTCTTTTTGTCACAATTTCATTGCTTCTACTCAAACAGTCGGTTTCTTGCAATAAGAGTCGAACTCCGTCTCTAATGGAATTGACAACCCGAATACTAAAGGTATACTTGCCCTTTCTGTTTTTGTGACTCAAAGGATTGATCAAAAACCTTCCACATGAGTTGAACAAGGGTTTGAGGAAATGGTTGTTAGGTATACGGCCCACATCGTTCTCTTCGTCAATTTCTTCGGAATCGTCATATTCATCATTGAGATCATTATCATCAATGGCAAACTTGAAATAGTTCATGGGCACCCAACCTCGTTGCAAAGTCTCAATAAGAGTGACTTCACCCCATCCAGATTCATCGATGGTATGCACCACAGCCAAATCGTCTTTCTCGAATCCCAAACAAATGGATGCGTCTGCTTCTGATTGCAAGGAGGACGAGTCAAAAGGATGTAATGCCCTCACAAACAAGGAAGATAAATCTTCTTCTTCAGCATTCACATTGATGGGGTTTTTCAAGGTTGGTGGAAGTTCCTTACGCTCTTCAGCTGTGGGATGGACGCTGATATTTGTATTAGTGTCATAAGAGATATTCAACCCACTAGTTTGACTAGATACCGACTTTGACCTCTCAGAATTGGTGAACAAGTCACCTCGAGTGGGAACATCATCTGTCATAATAGGAATAGATTGGTTTCGGATAACTTTCAAGGAAATTTGCTTCGTCTGGTTGGGGAACTGGTTGTGGGCATTTTCAGATCCGAAATAAAAGTCGTTACCCGGAGTTGCATCAGAAGCAGTAGACTGGGCGTCTTCAGCACTGATAAAGCTTGACCGGTTACTAGCAGTACTGGCGTCCGACTCGGTGGTTTTTCTCAAGTTGGAGTCGTCATCCACATAATCGTCATGTTCACCATGCTGAAGATTGATTTTGTTGTAGTACAAACTAGTTCGGTTATTAGCAGCAGGGACATTTCCACTCAAACGCACATTATTGTTGAATTTCGTCATAAACGATTGCGAGTCGTTGGAGGCATTCAATTGTGTTGACTGCAAAGTGTAACTCAATCTTTTGAACTTACTGCTCATGCTCTGTTGAGGCAAGTAATTGACATCGAGATTATTAGCAGATTGGCTAGGGAACATCCCGTTACTTTTATCAAGGGTAGTAGGGGTGTCATCAATAGGGTCTTTGTAGCTGCTGGTTATTGGAAGCTTTGGCGTCAAGTCGTCGTCCACAAGATTGTTTAAAGCCGTTTGATTTCCACTATTGAGCAGATCTTGACTTTTATCGAGGCCGTTATTGTGGTTTAATATTGAGTTGTTGATGGAGGTGAAACTGGGATTACTAGTAAACGATTTCTGGATTTCTGGAGGATAACTGAGACTATCCAGAGAGTTTAGCAGGTTTTGAGACGCATATTCTTCTTGAGACGTGACGGAATGGGTGTCTTCGTTTTCTTCCACGATAGGCCGTTCTGATGACTGGAACACCGGCTCTGTCAGAGAGTACACGGACGAGGTTGTGCTAAAGTGGGAATTCGAGTGCATTGTTTTGTAATGGGTATTTGAATGAATTACTGGGATGTAATGAACTGATTTGGGTACTGATTTGGATGTATTGTACTGATTTGTGCTCTGTAAATGTCTGTATCAAAAGGTGTTCTCTCAAATGTCTGTAGCAAAAGGCTGTATCAAATGGCTGTACCAAATGGGTGATGTCCTTGTACACTTGTAAATATTATCAAAAATGTTATAACGTGGAATGAGGTTTGCGGCGCAAATCTCCAAAAGTTATAAATTGCAAGACTTAAAATACTTTTGTCTGTTTAATTCAATCCAAGATTTCTTCTGTGAATTGTTGAATTTGAAGAAAACAAGTAGGAGTGTTTGATCCTTCACTGTGTATGATGCTCAAATTTTCGTCCCTTTGAGTCTACCGTGCCCAAAGATGGTACCTTGCAGAAAAAATATTGGGCACTGTAACGCGTTCATTTCAGACGTGTTGCATTATTTGCAGGCATGCGACAAGGAGGTGCACCATTACGGCGCAGAGGTATTGTTGAATTTGGGTTCTCTGGATTTGGCTGGTCGTTGGTTATGCTTTGACAAGCTTCTTTAGGTGCTTCGAAGTATAAATTCGCTCTTGGCTACAAGTGTATAAAAACGGTCGCAAAAGTGTATAAAAACCGTTGCAGCAGTGTATAAAAACGGTCGCAAAAGTGCATTAATATGTTTTAGAGTGCATGGTTCGGTGCAAAAGTGTATAGATTGTAGAAAAGGTGCTTGAAAGGTGAACTGTATGCTCCATTTGCAAAGTTGTACAGTGCTATCTGATCCGATCAAGATCCTTTTTGAGCGGTAAACACTCCTTTTTAGCCCAATTATTATGTGAAACAAGTCCGATGGGAGAAATCGCGTCTTGCTGCGAATTGTGAAGCATGAATTTGATATCTAACGATTGTGGGTTGGTGGAGGAGGATTTATCGAGGCCTGTAAAATTTCTGGCAGATCTGGGGGACTTTCAAGACAGAGAATTTTCGAGGCTTTAATACAGATAAATGTACCTCCAATGCTTAAAAACATGTTTCAACACTAAAGAAACAAAACCATTTCAACACTAAAGAAACAAAAACATTTCAACACTAAAGAAATAAAAGCACTAAACTTCACATACCGAGTAGCTGCTTTCAAAATAGCTCATCCGTCATTTTCATATAGGTACTGCTATGGCCAAAACACTTACAAGTTTATGCATCTTTCGCGATAAAAATTCTCATGTCATCTCATTAATACCTGTAACATGTCATCCATCACTTGTTGCACCTGCTCAATAGTGTTCAGCAATGGTGACATAACCAAGCATTTGAGTTCTACAAGACATAAGTCCGTCAAATACAACCAATTTGATCAACTCATTGATTGTGAGGTTTGCAAAGACAACAATATCCATCAAATACACATCTGCAGGTTCGGGTATAATGACTTGAAATTGTTGTGCCAGGTGTGTCTCGCGAAGTATGACTCTCCAGATGCCCAGTATTCCTTGGCCAATGGGTCCTTTTTCAAGAAAATCGATCAATTCTACAAATTTCGTCACATTGAGTGTCAGGTGTGTCACAAGAATAAAAAGCTCCTGGTAGGCACTGAGAGCGGAAAACAACACATCGTGTGTAAAACGTGTTTGCCTGGGTTTCAGCAACAACACCCATTCATCAAATTAGTGTCTGACGACTCAGATACTTTCTTGTCTGAGCTACTTGGGTTGAAGGAGTTTAATGACTCGGGTAGGAAGAAAGGAAAAGATTCTATGAAGTCTAGTAGACGAAAAAAGACCCTCTCCCCTCAAATGGAAAAGGAGGCCCAGGAGAGAAAGGAATTTTACCTCAACAAAGTGCAAACATCTAAAGAGCTCAAGGGTGGGAAAATTATAAAGGCCATTGGTGTTGATGGAATCACCAAGCAGTTAAACGATACAAAGCTTTCTAAAAAGGACAGGTTCAAAAAGCCACAAACTAGTGGACATGGGCCGAGATCAACCAGCAGCTCTTCTCAGATTTCAAGAAATAATTCTTCTTCCAATAGTGTGTCAACATCGAGATCTCCCTCCCCTGCTCTTACCCAGTCGAAAAAGACAGGGAAAGGCACTAAGACGGTTCCAGGCGGTAGAAGTGGAACGGTCTCTCCAAGTGCCAGAGGTTCTGGATCAAAGGGTAAAGGACCTCAGAATGATAAAGCAGATGATAACTCAGAAGAAAACGGTCCGAAACAACTGGATGACAAAAAGCTTTCTGGAAAAAGAACCCAAATCCCCCTGACGGCGTTGTCTCCCTTCGAGTTATCCTTGGTACCGGAGCCTGATTCACCACTGCCACCTATTAAATATGACGATTTGAACACCTATTATAAAGTGATGAGCCAAAACTTGTTTCGTGAAGAGCAGTTAGGTGCTACTATTGGAGAAACAAACTATGTCGAGCCAGGAGAATTCTCGTTGGGATGGTTTGCAGATCAAGATAAAAAGAACAAGCAATTCCTTGTTGAAATAGAAATGACAGATGAATTCAAAAAGAAGCACATGCAGGCTAGGTTAATTAAGTTCAGAAAATCGCCTTTTGCTGTGGATCAGACTATATTCTTGGTGTACAACGATACATTTCCGTGGTATGGAAAGATTGTTTTGAACGATACGGTGCCAATGAAAAATCGTAGGAGAGAGAAGTTGGAACTAGTCGTTCAGTTGTTTCCCTGGAATACCCAACGGCTCCCATTAAGCGTGAACATAAAAAAGCTTAAGTTGTTGCCTGCCTCGGTTCCTGTGTCGAGAGTCTTCTTTGCTATGGAAAGGGTGCAAAACCCCCAATTCCAGAAGATGTTATTAGGTCACGAGCCGATCCGACAGTTTTCATTCAATATCAATTTAAAGCCATCAGAAGGTACTCTGCTCAATGAATCACAAAAAACGGCCATAAAATCTGTATTGAATAACTCAATTACTGTTTTACAAGGACCTCCAGGAACTGGTAAGACTTCCACTATTCATGAAATCATTCTCCAATTGCTCGACAATTTCAACACCTATCCTATATTGGTAGTGGCAGCCTCCAACATAGCTATTGATAATATCGCTGAAAAGATGTTAGATAAATTTGAAAAATCAATTATCAGAATTGTATCTACAACAAAAGAGGCTGAATACAGTGAATCACATAAATTGGGAGGGATTTGTCTTCACAACAAGATATATGACATGTTGCCACAGTCAATGAGAGATACTGTCAAAACACTAAGATCTTTTAGGGCCGACACTGTCAGTTTAAATCAGAACAAGAAATTGAAAATGAAGCAGTATGATTTGTCGAAGACTTTAGTTGGCCAAGCAAGAGTTATTTTCACTACAAGTGTAGTGGCTGGTGGAGGGTTCTTGAAATCTATATCAAAGTTTCCGGTGGTTATAATGGATGAGGCTACCCAATCATCCGAACCAATCACATTGATTCCATTGTCAATGCCCGGTGTTAATAAGTTTGTGTTTGTGGGAGATCAAAAGCAGTTGAGTTCATTCACCCAAGTTCCCAATTTGTCTTTATCATTATTTGAAAGAGTATTATTGAATGGTACATATAAGACACCAAATATGTTGGACACACAGTACAGAATGCACCCAGATATTAGTGAGTTTCCCCGAACTCGATTTTATCAAGGCGAACTTAAGGACGGGGTTACTTTCGAACAGAGAAGCAAGTATCCTTTGAAAAGAGCGGTGGAATTCTGGGACACCAAAGGAAAGTTCCGTGAAAGCCGCGTCCGAACTTCCACAAGAGAAGATCATGGATATACCTATGATAATAAGGGAGAATTAGGATATATTCTCGAAATTTTGATGAATCTTATTCTTGACAAAAAGATAGACAGGAAAGAAATCGGAATCATTACGCCGTATAGAGGGCAGAGAGATCTTATTTCTAAGAAATTGTTTGAAAATGACATAATTAACCCCAACAAGGAAGAAATTGAAGTAGAAGTGGATCGAGATGATATTGACAGCGATACCAAGCCAGTAACTATCCATACCGTCAATGATATAATGATTGCTTCCATCGATGCTTTTCAAGGTCGGGAGAAAGATTTTATTATCTTTTCTTGTGTCAGGTCCAATCAAGAGAATAAAATTGGATTTTTAAAAGATGAAAGAAGATTAAATGTTGCCTTAACAAGAGCTAGATACGGCTTGTTTTTGGTAGGAGACTATCAATGTTTGGCCCACGACGCGTTATGGAAAGAATACTTGGATCATTTGAGTAGTAAAGGTTTTGTCAATACTACAGACAAGTTTGATCTGTGATTCGATGATTTCCACAAATAATCATGCAATTAGTACGCATTTGGTAAAGTAACTGCAAAAATAAAATTTCAATGCATCACATTTCGCATCCAGATTTCAAGGGGTTTCAAAATGTGGATGCGGCTCATCTGGTACATAACTACCACAGTTCGTGCCTTGCAGAGGTACGTGTTTCACTAGACCAGGTGCGTGTCAGTAGTCCCGCTGCCTCAGTATCACATAAGAATTTGCACTACCCCAGCACCAAGTACAGCTACTGGAGCAAATAATGCGATACAAATATATTTATTCTGCGCACTCATTTCTCTTCGCCGTACCAGTGGCTTGCAAACGACTACCCACAGCAGTAGCAGCCGTTTCACCATAACTTTGAAAGCAGAGTTCATGGCCTTTACGCAGTTGAAAATAGAAGGAGCGACATCCTGGTAGGAGAGGTGTCACTCCTCCAATTCTCTGTGTTTCAACGCGTCAAAGGAGTAGAGTTTGAATTAGTATGCTGCAACATGACTTCGGTCTGAGAATGTATCAGCCACAAAAACACACATGTGTCTTACGTCCCTTACACCTATACCCCAAATCCTTGCATGACTTTCCCGTAATCTAATGCTAATATACACTTCCCCTTAAATATCTGAATCAAATCCTCCTCAGTTTCATATCAGAAAATCGAAAAAACCTTATTGAAGAAGGTGAAAAAAACGAGAACTGAAAAAAAAACTGATTCAGATCTAAAGGGGTGCCTGGCGACATTATTTGATTTTTGTGAAAAAGTTTCAATTCATCTTGCTTGTTCACTTAATAGCAGCAATTGATATATCCATACGAAGTATCAACCCGTGTTTGATTACAGGAGAATGATTAAGTCACTCAGAAGAGGCAAAAGACTGTCGGAATCCTCAGATTCCTCCAACTCCAAGCACGTCATCTCCCGAATCACCTCTTCCTCACAGTTGTCCAACGATTCCAACGTGTTACAAACACCAAGAATAGTCATAAAGGCGTTGTACGACTACCAGCCTCAAGGGCCAGATGAGTTGCTGTTCAAAAAGGGTGATTTTTTCCATGTGTTGAATGAGTTGGATGAAAATGAACAGAACGGGTGGTACGAAGCCACCAACCCCATGACAAACGCAAAAGGAATGGTTCCTACCAGCTACTTTGAGGTGTTCAACCGGTCAAGACCTAAGACCACCGGTCCTTCCCCCACTACTACTCAATCTAAAAATAACGACCTTGGTACTACTCCGGGGAAACATGACAAGGGGAGAAACTCCAACCAAACATTGTATGCAATTGTGTTGTACGCATTCAAGGCAGAAAGGGAAGACGAGTTGGATATTACTCCGGGTGAAAATTTGATAATCTGTGCTCATCATGATTATGAGTGGTTTATTGCCAAACCTATCAATAGATTGGGAGGACCCGGTTTGGTGCCTGTGAGTTATGTGAAACTAGTGGACCTCGTCAACCCAGGAAACAATGTTCACAATGATGATGATCTTGTGAAAATTATTGATAATTTCAAAATCCCTTCGGTGGAGCAATGGAAAGATCAAACTGCCAAATACCAAGCTTCAACCATCCCATTGGGATCCATATCCAACCAAACCCCTCCTTCGTCCTCCAATACGCAATATTTCCAGAAAGATGGGATCAATACTTCCACTTCCAACCGTTCTTCTTTAAGTTCTTCTAATACCTCCATTATGGAAGCCAGTGTTGATTCTTATCAATTAGACCATGGTCGTTATCAATATTTAATAGTGGCTAAACTCAGCAATGGGAAAATGAGATACTTGTACAGATATTACCAGGACTTTTATGATTTGCAGGTGAAATTATTGGAATTGTTCCCATTTGAAGCTGGCAAGATTGAAAACTCAAAAAGAATAATCCCTTCTATTCCGGGTCCTTTAATAAATGTCAATGATAGTATATCCAAACTAAGAAGAGAAAAATTGGATTATTACTTAAGGAATTTGATTGCTTTACCTGCACATATATCTCGATCTATAGAAGTGTTAAGGCTTTTTGATGTTTTAGATAACGGGTTCGATAAAGAGGTAGTGGACCCATATATTAAACAAAGACAACTGAAACCCATCAGCCAAAAGTCTAACTACCAACAAGACAGATTATCACAATACTCCAATCTTTTGAACCAACAAAATAGTAATGGAAACGGAAGATCTTCCACCACCCCCACCTCATCGGATTCCAATTTGAACCGGTTATCCCAGTCTTCCGGAAATATACTCAACATGGACCAACAAACCGCGTCCCACGCACAACCGTTACCAATTCAACAACTTCAACCTTTACAAAATCAACAATCATCACAGTCCATCGTATCACAACCACAAACTACAACCCCATCAGGAACCAAGATCAAGGTGAAATTCTATTACCAAGACGACATTTTCGTTCTACTTTTGCCATCCAGTTTGAGATTGGAAGATTTGAAGACGAAATTGTTCAAAAGATTGAACTTGAATGAAGGACCAACTGATTCTACTGGCAGCATCAACCTTTACTTGAAGAACGATCTTGATGGATTTCAAGAAGAAAATAACGTATCCGATTACAACTTCAGTGAGACCCAAACGCTTGAATTGAGGCAGTTTGAAATCGATGATGACGATAAGTTTCACGATGTCTTGTATGATAAATGTAAATTATGTATCCTAACATAGGTTACCCGGATACAACATTGTGGCACATTTTGCTTCCAAACGTGCTCAAATTTTGCAACCTCAAAGCACACCACTCCTTATCGGGCACTGTACCCACAACTTTGAAGCATTTTATAGATTTACATCAATATTGTATTATAAAACATCTCCGCGATCCATACTTTTTTGAGCCAAACTTATCAACAAAGAAAACTAATACGGGATTATGAAATGAGTTTTCACAGATCTAGGCGATTGTTTGTTCCCGAAGACTCAGAAGATGACGATGGGTCCAGTGAAAGTGCACTTGAAGTGGGATCCCCAGATATCGAAATCATTAACGGCCATATATATGAGCTTATTGAAGAATCGCCAAATGACGCAGCAGAGGTATACATGCCCCAGAGAATTTCCGAGGAGATCACGCTATCGCCTTCTCAAAAAAAGATATCAGGGCATAATGGTGCGAGAGATGCTACCATGTTTTCTGCGAAGGAGTTGTACGAAGTATCAGATGAGGACATGTACGGCTCACAAAGCCAATATATGGTCGATGAGGACATTCACGGAGCACAAAGTCAATATATGGAAGATGACGTAGTGGAAGTGGCGGCTAATACTGTTGAAACACTGATGCCGACTAGGCGTTCCAGAAGAGTTAGGAGGAAGAGCAAAAGAGACCAGAAGATCATTAAAGACATTCTTCTGTCAAAAAATAGCGTTGTTTTTGACGATAAGAATAGGAACTTCAAGGCTATCAGGGCTCAAATACCAAATTCCTCAGACCTGGATGACAGTCGTGTTTATAAAAGACCTCGAGTGCACGCAAGGACAGCTACAACAGGAAGTGGGGGAGGGGAGAACGATAAAGCTGTACCAAAGGAGACTCCTCCAAAAAGAAAGGACAAGTCAGGAAATGGTAATCCACCAGCAACAGAAGGCGACTCTTCACAAAGTAAAGACGTTTCACAAAAAGACGTTTCAGCAGGAAAAGGCAATAATCCCACTAACATTCTACCGCTCCATACAGTTACGTCAGACGAGGACTCGGGCAGCTCCACAAGCGGCGAAGAATATTTCAGTGCCAGTGAAAACTACAATTCACCACCCCCACCACTAGTAGGAACGATGAAAAAAATGTGGCATAAAATAGTAGGGACCAGTGCGGACGATATTGGTCCACATCTGAAGGTACTGTCTGATTCTGTACTGTCCGATTCTGTACTGTCCGATTCTGAACTGTCCGATTCTGAACTGTCCGATTCTGTGCTGTCCGAACATCCTAGACCCAACACCAATAGCTTTATCATACACGAGAGCGAAGATGATACACAAGAGTCTGGGTCAGTTCACTCGATTTTGATGTTAGGGAGCGATTCAGATGAGGGTAGGCTCAACCCCCAAAATAACGACATTGTGGATTCAAAGAGTTTTGCCGCAAAACAACACAATCAAGCTCCCGAAATACCGATGGAGAGCGATGACACGGAGTATGATGATATGGGCAGCACCGAATCGGAAATCGAATTCCCCAGCTCATTAAGGATCGCCTCCAGTCCCACAACAGTACAACGGTGAGTCAGTGCACCAATTGACGAGCTTCCGGGCTATCGTGTGAATCAGTCGACCATGACACAGAAGATCAATGGCAGAAATAGATAGGATCAGCTCACTAATTCTAGACTGACGTATCTTTTGAATCAGTGCATCTAGTAATTCTAGAACTGAGACAAACAAATTGGGTGCGTTATCTGGCTTGGACTGTGCCTTAAAAGTAGGAATATTGTAGATTTAGTGTAATTTAGAAGTTGTTATTATTGAGCTCTTTATCTGCCACCCATATAAGGATTCCGGGTAACAGTTGAAATCGTTGCCTCGTCAGTACACGGGTCGTCTGGTCTTGCGGAAACGTACCATGGTACAAGAGACATATGACTGATGTCGGACATTTCCTAACATCGATAAGGACGGGAGGATAAGGACGGGAGGAGAAGGACGGCAAACAACGGTATAAATACCACCGCGACCGCCACAATTTTACCAGATTCGTCTTCACATCCAGATATTATCTCCCAAATAACAATTACACTATGATATCTCCCAAATACAGCACCTCCCATAGCTTGAACAAGATTTCTCTGTATGCCAGCACGGGAGCCCCTCATGTGGTAAATTTGTACCTCGATTACGATTGTCGTTATAGTGCCAAATTATTTCTCAAGTTCAAAACTACTGTCATTCCAGCAGTGGAAAAGAAGTACCCGGGTAAATTTCAGTTTGTGTTTATGAACGTGGTTCAATCATGGCACCCCAACTCTATCTACATGAACGAATTCTCCTTATCAGTGGCCAAATTGATCAGGGAATCCAATAAAGGGGGCCTGGACTTGTTCTGGTCAGTTTCTGAGTCCTTGTTTGAAAATATCAAAAGGTTCTACGACAATGCCAATTCAGATTCGAGTCGTAATGAAATCTATGCCCAGCTTTATGATGTGGTTTCTAAGGATGTAAATCTCCCTTTTTCCAGAGATGAAATCTTGGCCAATCTAGTAGTCAAGCAAGCGGAATCCGAAGACCAATACGACCAGTCGGGAAATGCTGTTACCAACGATCTCAAGTACTTCACGCGGTTCCAAAGGACTGTGGGTGTCCACGTTACTCCCACTGTCAGCGTTGACGGAATCACAAACTCGACCATCGAGAGTAGCACCGAGCTTGAAAAGTTGCTTCAAATTTTCGGGTCCTATGTTTAGTTTCGTGACCGGACCATACCCAGTCAAGGTCCTAGCCTCTTGTGCCCCTGTTTACGCCTAGTCAATGCGTCTCTCATTGTTTTTGAATTATGTGATAATAAATAATAAAGATCGCATTTTTCCACCTCTAGACTGAACCATATTTATCATGCTGGGCCTCCCAGAGTACATTGAGCTCTCTGATATGGGCGATGTGCAAGGCCTGAGTGATCGTACACCAAAAACCTCCCCTAAATTATCCCAAGGTCAAATACGGCTTGTCTTATTGAGGCTAGGTGAAATCAGTGATGATAATTATGCATACAAGATCCCCGTATCAGAGGTCGAATGGTCGGCAGGAACCAGTTTCATGTTGCAGAAAATCGAAGAGATGACGGTACGAGAAGCAATTGAGGTGCTAAGAGACACATTGGTGGAGCATAGAGGAGACGTTAATTTTTTGTTGGAAGATTATCGACTTATTGAACGGTTGATCAGATTGGTACCAGAAGACTTAGACGAACTGCACGGCAAGGACACAAAGATAGAGGGCGCATACGATGTGGAAGACGTGCCAGACTATTCCAAATTCAAAAATAAGACATATTTAAATATCATTGACTGGAATATTCAAGTGCGTCTTGAAGCGTCGTTGATTGCATTCCATTCACCATACCCCGAGGTCAGGGCTATCACCGATCCCTTCGATGACCCCTCCATTCCCGTGGATACCTTTAGGGCATATTTCATTGGTCTTTGTTGGACGTTTGTCGGGTCAATTGTCAACAACTTCTTTGTCCATCGATTACCGTCAATTTCCTTGGGATCTCATACCATTCAATTATTGCTATTACCCAGTGGTCGTCTATGGGAACGGACGGTTCCTATGAACAAAAAAGTCCGGTTTTTGGGGTATGAGATCAATCTTAATCCAGGACCCTGGACGTATAAAGAAATGATGTTGAGTTCCATCATTTATGGGTGTTCAAGCGGAACTCCATATGCCATCTATAACATATTTGTTATGAAGCTAGATAAATTTTACGGGTTTGAATGGGTCACTTTGACCTACCAGTTACTCTTGGTTTTGTCCACACAATTTTTGGGGTTCGGATTTGCTGGTATCATGAGGAAAGTATGCATATATCCCGTGAAATCATTATGGCCAACTATCCTTCCCACTATTGCCTTAAACAGAGCACTTATTGACCAAAATGAAACCGGCCAACCTGTGTATGGCTGGACTGTATCAAGGTACTCATTTTTTTTCTTGGTGTTCATATTCAGCTTTTTTTACAACTGGATTCCTTCCTTCTTCTTCAAGGCTTTATCTACTTTTAATTGGCCCACTTGGTTCAACCCGGATCTGTTACTTTTGGCCAATATTTCGGGCACTAATGTGGGATTGGGATTGAACCCATTTCCCTCCCTTGATTGGAATATTCTCAATGCAGCTGGCTGCTTGACAATTCCTTTTTACACTTATATCAATCAGTATCTAGGCACATTATTGGCCTTTTTTGTTATATGTGCAATTTACTATACCAATAATAAGTGGACGGGATACTTACCTATAAATACCAATGAATTGTTCAACAATAAAGGAGAAGTCTACAATGTCCACTCCATTCTAAATGATAAGAATCGTTTCGACAAAGACAAATATATGAAGGTTGGTCCTCCATATTTCTCGGCTGCAAATTTGGTGGTTTATGGAGCTTACTTTGCGTTATACCCTTTTGCCATATTATACCATATTTTCAGTGAATGGGACTCCATGAAGTTGAGTTTCAAAAACGTCTTTTTCACGTTCTACGACTCGTTCTCCCGGAATACCACCAGCGTGTACGGGACGTTTATCAAAGACCCTCATTGCAAAATGATGTCCAAGTACGAAGAAGTGCCAGATTGGTGGTTTACTACCATATTGCTCGTTAGTACCAGTTTCGGTATTGCTTGCGTCCTCATATACCCCACGGAAACCCCTGTGTGGGGTATCCTATTCACCATCTTGATCAACTTTGTGTTTTTGGTGCCTCTTACTGCTATTTCATCTGTTACGGGATTTTCATTTGCCTTAAATGTGTTGGTGGAGTTGATTGTTGGGTATGCCATTCCCAATTCCGGTCTTGCCTTGATTACCTTAAAAAGCTACGGTACAAACATAGACCATCAAGCTGCCAACTACATAACAGACCAGAAACTAGCACATTATGCCAAAATTCCCCCTCGAGCTATTTTCAAGGGCCAAATGTTATCTACCTTATTAAGTATCATGGTTTCTTTGGTCATAGCTAACTGGCAGTTGGACAATATAGGCGACATTTGTGAGAGACATCAGCCAAATAAGTTAAGCTGTCCGGGAGCCAACACCTATTTCTATTCCAGTGTTCAATACGGAGTCATAGGTCCTGCCAAAGTATTTGGTGGAGTCTACCCGGTATTGAAGTGGTGTTTCCTTCTCGGGGTTGTGTTGGTGGCCCCGTGTCTTTTATTCAAGCACTACGGGCCCAAATCCCTCACAAGATACTTCAACCCCACTATCATCATGGGTGGCTTTTTATTATACGCTCCATTTAACTTGCTGTATTACACAGGAGGCCTTTACTTGTCATTCTTTTTCATGTACTACATCAAAAAAAATTACATTTTATGGTGGGAGAAGTACAACTACATTTTGACCAGTGCCTTGTCCGCCGGAGTGGCATTCAGTGCCTTATTAATCTTCTTTACCGTGAAATACGATTCTATTGAAATCAACTGGTGGGGAAACCAGGTGCTGGACTTTGGGGTTGAGGGGGGCTCCAAACCATTGAACAGATTGTCTATTGCAGAAGCGCCCGATGGATATTTTGGTCTTCGTGAAAATCAGTACCCTTAATATTCGAAATATATTTTGCACCCAATAAACCGGCCCGGTTTTTACAGTTCCTCTGGACCGCTTGAAAAGTTCTGCGCGACATTCGCGACATCTGTTGAAGCGAACTTGAAAAAAAAATGAATCATAATCGATACAAAACCACTGATGTTTTCTAGTACTTTGCGTTCCAGCACCAAAAGTATCCAGAAGACTATAGCCAGGAATAAGAACTCGAGTTCTACCTCGGCCTTGGCTTATAAAACCTTACACAGAAACCAAAAAAGGCCTCTGTTACCCACTTTGGACACCCCCAACTGGTCTGCAGATGCTGCTGTTTCTTCTATCCTATACGAAACTCCAGCTCCCTCTAGGGCTCCACAAAAACAGCACGTTTTGAACTGCTTGGTGCAAAATGAACCCGGTGTTTTGAGTTCTGTTTCTGGAACCTTAGCTGCCAGAGGATTCAATATCGACTCTTTGGTGGTGTGTAACACAGAAGTGAAGGATTTATCTAGAATGACCATTGTGTTACAAGGACAGGATGCAGTGATCGAACAAGCCAGAAGACAGATTGAAGATTTGGTTCCTGTTTATGCGGTTTTGGATTATAGTAATGCCGAAATCATCAAGAGAGAATTATTATTGGCCCGAGTATCGATTTTGGGACCCGAATACTTTCAAGAGTTGATTGCTAGTCATAAATTGTACACGGAAGATGGATCAGCCATTCCAAACCTTGAGGCCCATGAATCTGCTTACCATCCAAATAACTTGGAGCCATCTGAAGCCTTAAGACAAAAACATATCCATTTAGACCATATTGCAACCATTACAGACAAATTCGGAGGAAAAGTTGTTGATATTTCGGACAGGAACGTTATTGTTGAATTAAGTGCCAAACCTTCGAGAGTGTCATCATTCATCCGGTTATTGCACCCATTTGGAATCTTGGAATTGGCCAGGTCCGGTATGATGGCTTTACCAAGAACACCATTGGACGGAGCCGTTGAAGAAGACGAAGTTTCTAAGGCTGTGGACATTGTGGATGCGTCTCAATTGCCTCCGGGTTAGTTAAGTGTTCGTATCACTTTCACGTATAGTGTTATTCATATAGCGTTTATTCACACATAATTAGTTTTCACACTAGTATTCAAATTCCACCAAAAGTACATTCCTCTTCTCCACCCCCACCAAAGTATATTTTCCATGGAAAACCTAAAAGGCTCCCCTTCCTCTTATGGGCATTGGTTTAAACTTTTTGCATATTGAGAAAAGGGTTCGAAAAATAAGCACAATTGGTTCCTGACCATGTCCAAAAATAAATGGCCCAACGACAACGACACAGGCAAGAAATCGCCCGTGGTCAAACCAGAAAACACTGATCCCTCATATCCTTCCGCCGAGTCCTCGTTTCCAAACACAGCACCTCCTTACTACCAACAACCAAATTATCCAAATCAACCCATGTACCAAACACCGGATGCTTCTGCATACGGGGGACAAAGTCCTCGACTTCCTCCTCCTCCATTTGGCCAGTATCCTGCCACATACTCCAGCTGGCCTCCTCCGCCACCTCCACATCATCATCCTTTCCACCCCATGATTCAAATGCCGCCTCTGGTACCTCCCCAAATACAAGGTCCTCCTCAAAACCAACAAATGCAAGCACACATCCACACGGGCCAGAGTCTATCAGGTAGCTCTGTTCCGGTACCCATGGTGTCGCCCCACGACGGTAACGTATTTCACCCCCATAAGACGTCATCCACCTCCAGTGGGGACTCCAGTAGCCACTTACACCCGAGAATGGTGATGGAGGAACCCAACAAGAAGAAGCTCAAGAAGAGCCCGTCGCAAGCTCGAAGGCGGGCGTTGACGGCCTGTAATACGTGTCGACTAAAGAAGGTGAGATGTGACAATACTCGACCCCGATGTGGATCGTGTGTGAAAAATGACGTGGATTTATGTGAGTATAGTAACGAGGACCAGTTGAAGGACTTGAGTTTTGACCCGGTCTCCTCCACCATTTTACAGAAATTGGATGCCATTTTGGGCGACTTAAACGACATGAAAGATGGTGGGAATGGTGATAAAGAGCCAAAAGAGGAAAAAAAGACTCCGGTGAAGACTCGAGCGCTGGCTGCATCTTCAGATGTATGGGATATGTCTTTCACCTCCATTCTTAAATGGGACTATTTTAACTTGAAGGTGCCAGGGATTTTACACGATTTCGATTCTATGCAGAGAGAGCTCCTCAGTCTATATAATGCAGGCGATCAGACGGATCCAGAAATCAGTATCAAGGATGGGTTGGCGGATCTGGTGGCGGTGGAGGGAGTGTTGGTGGCTTGTTTGCCCCAGAGTGTCAATTCCTTCTTTGTCAATTGTCACACTAAAGTTCCTCTTTTAGATGTGCTAGACTTTCTTGAGTCTATTGAACTTTATAAGATACTCCTCAGATCCATCCCTAATTTCTCGTTAGATGTTCTTGCATCTGATTACCACAAGGCAATGGTTGCAGGTAGACAGATAGATGACGTTTATGTGAATGCTCTTTCTCAGAGCAGTATCAAAGATCCCGCTTCCAGACAATTGGCTCTCAAGAGTTTTTGTAAGAAGATTCCTTTAATTCCAGTTGTCTGTGCTTTGGGGGTACTATCATCTCCAATCCAGTTGGACAACTTCGCCAAATTCAAGAATTCCTTGGAAGAACGGAACGATCTCACTTCGAGTTGTTTGACAGAAGAAAGTTTGGATAAGCTTCCGACCAGTTTGAAAAAAGAACGGATTTCGATAGCTTTGGGATTCATCAGGTATGCCAAAATCATGGTCGACTTCTTTCCGGATCTCTACAGAGATTACACCGGCTACGCTGTGACCTATAATATTTTATTGAGTCAGTTCCATCTTTACGTTATGAAGCCTACCACTGCTTACAGACATATTAATTTGGCATGCCAAAACATTATGTATTATCTTGAAAAAAGACGGGACTCTCAAAATAACTTCATTTATCCCAACGAAGCAAAAAAGAGTTTGATTGAAAGACTCTTTTGGATCTGTTTGAAGCTTGAGAGTGAATTGAGATCCGAATTATCACCCAAAGTGCAGAAATCAGGGATCACGGAGTTTGATCCTCCCTGCAATTTCCCAATTATTCCTGAACCTATTCTCTCTTCATCAGTTAATGAGGGACATAGTATGGAATGTGTTCAGATAGCTTCTAAGTTCGATGATCAATACACCTGGTACTATTTTTTGACGGAAATTGCTGTGAGAAAAGTAGACAATGAATTGTTCAAAGAGTACTATTCCCTGGATATGACCAATTCCAAGCCTTGGAGACAACCGTCTTTCTTCAATATCACGTTTTGGATATCATTTATCCGGTACAATAACCAGTATAATGGTATAATAAATTCCTTGAGTCCCCGGATCCGGAATTTCGTGCTAAAAGAAGTAGATGTGTCCCAGGTATTTAAATCGGTAGCTAACACTTACCAAAGAAAAAGCAGAGAAACAGATGTTACTACTGGACCCATTAGGTCTGAAAACCTTGATGATTTCCTTATTGATGATAACTTGATTATTCAAGCTCAATCCGAATCAATCATGTATATCAAAACGAGATTATTAACTTCAAAACTACTAATATTCCGGCCAATTATTTATTTGATTCTAGAAGATAAAATCCCCATAGAAGATTTGATTCAAGCAGCTGTGTCTGTTTTCACAGAAGATCTGGTAGGATTTCCAGATTCAGCATCTCAAAGTTCCTCCAGTAGTGGGGATTTAACTGCATCCACCTTAGACAAGCATATCGGATTGAATTACGACAAGATCTTGGAGGCACCCTTGTACTATCAACAAAGCAATGTGAATGAAGATTTTTCCCAGTTTTTTACTGGAAATAATGGATCTCATGACAGTGACTTTAAAATGAACCTTTTACAAGAAGCCAAGCGGAAAATCCTCAAGCTTTTCTTTATCAATTTGAGAGCCATTCCTAAATTGAATATTCCCAAGTTGGGAGGTCATCGTCACCCAGGCCAATGGTACTACTTGAGAAATTTATTGGTGGGAAACTTTTACATGTACTTGTTATATATGAAGTTGCACGATGTGGTGCAAAAAGTTCAAACAGATGAAGATTTCCGGGGGGTATTCATGCGGGCCAATCCTATTTTGCAATCAATTGGAAATCTATCAGATATTCTCAATACTTTACTCCCCAAAGAGATAATGGTGTCGACTCTAGAGCATTCGTTATTAGTATATGACTATTGGAAGGATGAGAGTAAAGATTGCAAGATTTATATTGACTTGGTCAAAAAGTGTTTAGACACGCTTCAGTAGTATCAATAAGTATTCAAGCACCCTCAATAATGTAACGAAAAGGTGGCTCAAAATGTTAATTAATAAACTGTCGTGCCTTGCCGGACTATTTTTATCTCTCCGATCTCGCATTAATTTTCCAGCATCAATACCAAAACTTTTACAAGTATATGACTATTTTCGTGTTTCAGCCTCACCAACTATGGAACAAAACATGGAGAGAGACATCGACTCAGCTTGGACAAACGAGGATTATGAAATAAAAGAACAAGATCGCTTCCTTCCCATTGCCAATGGTACGTACTTTTTTATTGCAAAAAAATCAGACTTAACAATTTACTAACAACACCAGTGGGGAGAGTAATGAAGAACGCTTTACCAGCACATGCTAAACTTTCTAAAGGCTCAAAAGTATGCATACAAGAATGCGTAAGTGAATTTATCTCCTTTATAACCAGTCAATCGGTAGACCGATGTAAAGTGGAAAAAAGAAAGACATTGAATGGTGAAGATATATTATGGGCTATGTATACCCTTGGATTCGAGAACTACTCTGAAACATTGAAAATTTATTTGGCCAAGTACAGAGAATATGAACAAAAACAAGCAGAAAAAAAACCACCAAGAAGATCAAGAAAGAAACAAGATTCTAAAGATAATAGGGTTGCAAGTGAGTTTGAATCGGAGGAATTGTTATCGGAAGATATAAGTCCCAACAACTCCGATGAAAATTCACTTGAACAGATTGCGAAAGAAGAAGAATTCCTCAAAGATAATACATTAGTGGGTGCTAATAGCCAGTTTAAATATGAATTTCCTGACCTGACGTTTAACAATTTCACCATGAGTCAAAGAAATTCTATGAATTATCTTATGATGCCATCTTCCCGGAGACAATCCAGTGTGAAGCCACCAGGGGAAGAGAACGAACAGGAGCTACCAATATTTGATGGATTTGTAGATAGAATACAATAGTTAATGACATGTAATATAAGAAAGAGCACAAGACAGAAAAGACGACAGAAAAGAACGACATAAAAGAACAGAAAAAACAGTAAAAAAACGACATCTGCAGGACTCGAACCTGCGCGGGCAAAGCCCAAAAGATTTCTAATCTTTCTCCTTAACCACTCGGACAAGATGCCAATTTCATAGTGCCATCCTGCACCCATCGCCCAAGTGCCACCACCGCGATGGACCTGCCTAACACACTCGATCAAATATTTTCAAACCGCGATATTTTCCAATCACTACAACTATGGCAAAAAAGAGGCCGATAACGAGCAAAAATAGGTTTGATAAGGCACATAAAGGACCCAGTCCGTTCGAGAGTGCCCCTGTTCTTGAATTACTTCACAACTTTCAAAAAGCGCCCGATCAATGGGCTGCTAGATATGTTCTTATAATCACAGCTATTATTATTAGAAGTGCTGTAGGGTTGGGAACATTTCTGGGATATCAAGAGTCTCCTATCAACGGAGACTTTGAAGCACAGCGACATTGGATGGAAATCACGTCTCAATTGCCCGTGAACCAATGGTACTTCTTTGATCTTCAATATTGGGGTTTGGATTATCCACCTTTGACGGCTTACCATTCGTATTTATTTGGGAAATTAGGTGGTGTACTCAATTCCGATTGGTTTGCCTTGAATAGCTCCAGAGGGTTGGAAACGGTGGATTTGAAGAATTATATGAGATTTACGAGTATAATCAGTGAATTGGTGATTTTATCTCCTGCAGTGTTGGAAATTATCAAGTTTCTTGGGAACAAATTGAATATTAGCAGAATAGACCAAATTGTATTGACTTGTGTGATTATGTGTCAACCTTCGTTGATTTTGATTGACCATGGACACTTCCAGTATAACTCCGTCATGTTGGGCTTCTTTTTGTTCTCGTTAGTGGATTTGTTAAAGGGAAACTATGTGCTTAGTTCAATTTGGTTTTTGAGTTCTATATTCTTCAAGCAGATGGCGTTATACTATGCTCCATTTATCTTCTTCTTCATTTTGTCCAAGCTTTTCAATAACTACTACGATTTTCCCGATAAAAGTCTTAAGAACTTGGTTTTAAAGTTCAACTTCTCCAAGCTTGTGTCCATTTCCTTAACCATTTTGTGGACAGTATTGATACTATTGTCACCTATTATTCTTTGTGATATCAACAATATTTCTACAAACTTGCAACAAGTTCTTATACGGGTGTTTCCCTTTGGTAGGGGTCTTTTTGAAGACAAAGTGGCTAATTTTTGGTGCACCAGTAACCTTGTAATAAAGTACAAGCAGATATTTACCAACGCTGAATTGACCAAAATATCTTTGGCCCTTACGTTGGTTTCCATTCTTCCTCCATGTTTAATGATCTTTTACAAAAATGTGTTCAATCCAAAATTCTCCAAGACATCCAACAACAACTCCAAATATATGGCACTCATATTTGGATTTTCCGCTACTGCTTGGGGGTTCTTTTTATTTTCATTTCAGGTTCATGAAAAAACGGTGTTGGTGCCATTAATTCCATCAACTTTGTTATATGTCTCCAACCTTCCCTACTATATCTCCGTCACCCAATGGATCAATAACGTGGCAACTTTCAGTTTATTTCCCTTACTCAAAAGAGATGGTCTTTCCTTGCAGTACGCAGTTCTAATGGTGATGATCAACTGGCTCATTGGTGGTTTCCGGTCCAAACGCTCAACATTATTCCAAAGGAATTCTATCTTCTGGAACTTGGTGTTTGCATTGTCTTACGTGGCCATGATTGTGTATCATGTCATAGATTACAGTTTCGTCCCACCGGTAGACTACCCTGACTTGTGGGTAATCTACAACACGACTGTATCTTTCGGGTGCTTTGCGTTGTATTACTTGTGGCTTCTTTATGAGATCTACATGTTGTAGTTGACTTCTTGTAGATAATTTGCATATATAAAGATACAATGGTAATAACTTATGTACTTCTTCTAATAACTGAGAAAGAAACAGTTTTCATCCTCAGCTTCTAACAATTTGGAAGAGAAACTCCAGTTTTCATCTTCCTATCTTTAGTAAAGAACCCCCATTCTGTCTCCCACTGATGGTCAGACTCGTAAAATACCTTTTTCCACGGTTCATCAAATGCTTCAAAAAAAAAGTAGTCAAAATCATCATGCTCTCTAGACTCACAAATCCATGATTCCACAAAGGTTTGGAAATTAGAAGCGTTTGCAACAGCCAGTTGATGTGATCCTCCTTTGTATGGCCATCCAACTTCAGTGATGACAATTTTTGTTTTTGTCTCGGTATTCATCGGCTCAATTTGGTACTTCAAAAAATCTAAAGTCCATTTAGTGGCCTTTGATACATCTATACCTCCAAAAAATGGATGGATATTGGCCCCAATAATATCACATTCCGTTAAAAGCTCCTTATTGATAAGGGATCCTATTTCAGATGTTCCGACTGGTAAATCAATGTATCCAATATTTTTGACAAACTTCTTCACGTCTTTTATAATACCTACCAATTGCTTTGTCGTTTTATCCTCTCTGAAAAGGACTTCATTTCCAATATAAATTGAATCAAAGTACTTCCTGGGATATTTTGTCAAAACTCTTTTCAATGTATTAAGTTGTTGGGTGTTTACTGTATCATTAGAACCGATCCAAACCCCCACTGATAGTGTCATGTTTGACTGCAAATTGTGAATCGCATCGAGAATGAACTCACTTTGATTGCACTGCATTCCATAATTCCGGATCTTGCTAGTCACCTTTGACAACAAACGAACGTCTTTCTGTATCTCCCTCGCTGTAGTTCCACACTTGGGCTCCATTGAATCTTGTGGTGAATAGCTCATGCCCTTAAAAATGGGAGTACCCATAAGTAAGCTCTGATTGGAGACTTCGTTAAAATATGGATTCGTTTCAACAAGGGTGGGATATGAAGACACATGATAGTACTTTTCATTCAAAGACTCAAGAAACACGTAACGCTCTGCCGGCTTAAGACTGTTGCAGTACCGTAAAACCATCTGTTCAGAACCTTTGATATTGAAGCATATCGAAACAATCATACCACCAACACAAATCAATGAAACTGCAACTAGGATCCAGATCACTGGGTTAACCACATTATGCTTTCTTTTTATTAAAGGGTACAGCCGCTCACGGGATAAGCTTTTTTTCAAGCTATATGAAGAGGTCAATTGAAGTCCCAGTTTGTCGATGTTGTCGGTGGGGATTCCCGATTCTGCATCAATATTGCTGCTCTTCTCTGTTTCCTCTTTAGCATCACTGTTTCTTTTCTTCTCTGTTTCCTCTTTAGCTTCACTGTTTCTTTTCTTCTCTGTTTCCTCTTTAGTTTCCGTAACACTCGTTTCTCTAAATAAGGAATTCGTTTTCTTAACCTGAATTCCTCTCAATGGATTCAAAATGCTGATTCCAGTATCTGGTGCAACCACTTCTTCAGGTTTACAACTCCCTTCCACTGTCTCTGAAGTTCCCGTATCGTCCACGAGTTTATCAAGAAGGGTCTCGGGAACAAATTCCTCAGACATGGGAGACACCGCATTAATTCTGTAACTACCATCGACTTGAAAATGATCCGATCCACAAGACATGAAAGATCGATGACCCGAATCAACAGCATCCTCATTTTTTCTTAGAATAGTAGTAGGATACCTGCTAAGGTTATCTGGAGAAGCGGTCATAATCAAAGTTCCATTAAACAAGCTTTCATTTTGCGCAGAACTAGCAGCTATGATGGGGTATGGTACTTGGCTAGTAATTTCTATGGGCCCTTCTTCTTTGAACTCTCCAGCTTCTATTGGCTCGTTGTCAGCTAGTTCATCATTTTTCTTTGTAGCATAACTCAATCCAGGAATGAAAGAGGATGATTTCGACCGTGTAAGTTTTAGTCTCGGAATTACAGAAACTCTCCTCTTTCTAAGGATTATTTCGTCTTGTATGTTCAATCGGGGAATACCACCCACAGTGACAGCTCTTCTAACAGGCCCGGGATCTTGTGGGTCCATCTTCTATTGAATGGTTGCAAAATCACAAAAATGAGAACTTGTGGACAAACTGCGGGTGTATATTGATGATATTTTCGTCAAGACAAAAAAAGTACGGGATACGATCTCCAAGTCCTACCTACAGAAGCTGTGTGATTCGCCAGATGCAAGCATTTGAACGAAAATGCAAATTTTGAAACCAATCATTTACTTACATCTGCAGCAAGCAAAGCATAGGTTACCAATGAACAATGCAAGAGACGACACGAACCCATCGGAGTCTGCAGGACAACATGTGTTCAATACTCCGAAGCACGAACAGAAATCAAGGCAAAATTCCGAACACTCATTGGAATCAGCATCATATCCACTTCCCACTTCACTCAAAGAGTAACTTGATCTAGCGTTGACCTCGGATGCACTGTCGGGTCTTGGACTGAACTGCATGGGGTCTTGACCCTTGGGTTGCGTTGTGATTGAATCGATTTCATTTCCCCGGTACTTGTTACTAGGTGAAGTATCGTCTTCGTCAGATGAAGGCTTTGCTCCTTCAGCACCCAAACCAGACTTCTCTAAATCATGTACAGAAGAAGCCTCTTTGTCTACAGCATCTACTGTATCCAGTTGGTTCTTTGGTGTCTTTTCTATAATAATTTGATGATTCTGTGACATTGAATGTATTTGACGTTTTTAAAAGTGGACTGGTCAATTTTGATTGGAATAAAAATAACACCAGATCGTTGGTAAATCAAAGCTTAAATGGTTGATACTTTTAAAAAAAACTTTGGTGGTGCTAATCTTTCTCCAACATGTACCTGAGACGGTTCCTTTTTCAGTATGATTACGTTCTGTTTGAGTAAATTTGATGCGTAATTTGCTAAGATTTCGCTAAAAGAATGGATGTTCCAGGGCGGTATTTGGCATAGTTGAGAGCGCATGCCATCTCAATTGCTTTTTTGGCACATTCACAACTTTGGAGCATTCACGACGAGAGCAGAGAACTGGGACGTTTAAGCTGGAATCGCCATAGGAACGTAAAAATGTGAAATGACAAAAACATTTCTTTGCTTGGTTTGCACACGTTTTTGCTGCTGTTTTTGTGGGAAGGGCAATATTAGATGATTTGTAGCGATACATGCCTTCTAATTCCCTGGAGAAATAGTTCCCGTGGTCCCTATCGACTGTGCTTTTTTGTGCTTTTTTGCTACTTCTTAAGGACTCCCTAGACCTCTCGTATGTTGATTGCAAATAACTCATATATTATTTATTTTATGTGAGATTCACATATTTTATTTTTCAAACACGCTTACGCGTAACTGTCTAACACAATGAAGACTAAAGAAGAACAGTTGGAGATTCTTGCTTATGAGTACAATGAAGTAGACAAGGAATCATTGACACAGCTATTCCTTGCTTACAGTGAGTCGTTACTGGAAGTACGAAAGATTTTGGATGAATCGTTTGAAAGGCGTAAAACTCCAAAAACCTTTCTTCATCAGTCTACGATATCGTCAATGGTTAAAACGACAAGTAAAAGAATAAGTGAAAACGTAGACTCGCTGGAGAAGAGATATAAGCTTCCAAAACCATCATTCGATGTCAACGGTAAGCCCAGAATGACCACAAAAATCATTACACTTCATGATGATGAGCAGATCAAAAAGTACCTCCATCCCTACGTGTCGATATACCGAAACTTCTTACCTACAGATCTTCTGGAATCAACACTTGGATATTTATTGGATAATAAGAATTTGTTGCATACCAAGGAATTCTACTTATTCGATAAGCTATGCAAATCACATTCAGAGCTGACCTTCATGTATGTGCCAGATGATTTCAACAAAGAAGCAGCTATATACAATGGAGAGTGTAGGGATATATACGAGTTCACAGACGATCTTATGAAGGTAGCGGATCTTTTGAATGTCTTTGTCAATGAACTGATACTACCTAAGTATGAGAGATTACCTTTCCAGCCGCCCAAATATGAAGTGTCGGGTTGCGTTGTCAATTATTATCGACAACTCTCAAATAATTTGGCATGGCATAGTGACAGACTTCAGTCTATGGGACCTCATAATTACATTACTTCCTTATCATTAGGTTGTACCAGGGAATTCAGGCTCAAGCGACATTCAGAGCCATACGTGGTTTATTCATTTCTCCTACCACATAACTGCTTATTGGTAATGCATCCTGGCTGCCAGGAACTTTTCAAACACACGGTAAACCCCATGAAAACCGCCGTGCTGTTACATCCTACTTGTGGTCTGCAAAGATTCAACCTCACATTTCGTTATTTTCCTAAAGAGTTTGTCGACAATACTCCCAAATGTAAATGTGACTTGCCTATGGTGCTACGGAGATCATATAAATCGCCGGACGATAAGAATTTTGGAAAATACCATTGGTCTTGTGAAAATATTTACAGAGGAAAAGATTGCAAGATATTTCACTGGGCAGACTTCAGTAAACCTGAGGATAATTTTATAAGCAAAAGTGAGATGGAAGCGTCAAAATGGGACCTTATGTAGTTCAATACGATAAAGCTGCAAAAAAGTAACGACAACTGCAGGGTTCGAACCTGCGCGGGCAAAGCCCAAAAGATTTCAAGTCTTTCTCCTTAGACCACTCGGACAAGTTGCCCAATTTGGGAAAAATTCAGGAACTTGGAGCTAAGTAGTAAAGTTCGTCTGCTTTATGGTTTACTGGTGAGCTCTATCATGGAGATCAACATGTTGGCTTTACTTGATCTCAAAATGGATTACAGAAAACTGCACTGCACCAACTATTAGGTCGAGCAGCAGATAAATTTTATTGCAATTGACTGATGAGGTCTAGGGAGAATCTTGGGCTATTCACAGGCAAATGGGAGTATAAGTATTGGCAAACGGAAGCTTTGGGATTATTTACTCCTTGTTTAATGTGGGCTGCTTATATCCAACAGATTGTTTATTCTGATTTATGCTCACCCTTCCAGGATACCCTTTGTATTTCCTAACTGAGTGATTTACCATACTAGACCAAATGGTTAATTTTGTTTCTGGTATCAGAAGAATAAAGTACATGACTCCCCGAAGGGCCGCATGACAGAGATTCTAATCAGAAGCTGTTTGAGTGCAATAAATACAGGGGAAATAAAGTACCTATTGGTCAATCACTCGGCACTTTCAAGATTACTGGAAGTGGAGCTGTTTGAATATTGGAGAAGAGCTAATCTAAATTCTAAACGAAGCTGTTCTAAATACTGGAAAAGAAATATGCTTGATCAAGGAGAGTCTTTTCCTTAGCGTACTTTACAGAAGGGACAGAGATATCCCCTTTGATTTGGTACCCATGTGGAGCTCCTTTGAATAAATTAAGTTCATACTTGACATCTTTCTCTTCAAAGATCTTATTCGTTTGATTTCTTATCTCCTCGGAGAATGCAGCGTCTTCAAGACCAACACAGATAGAAAATGGTTTTTCCACGGCCTTGATTGGGTCTAAACTTCGAAACGATGGATGTGTGACATTACCAGCATCTAACAAACCATCAGCTGCCAACAGGGATGCAACAGCAGTAGCACCATAGCAGTAGCCAATACCGAATATCTTGGATGGGTTGTAAGTAGCCTTGACAGATTTTAAAGCTTGAGTATAGTACTTCACGGATGCATCCAATGAGTGCTTGCCAAGCCATTCATTCAACGCACTAAAGCTAGTTAATGGATCATTTTCGATGATATCTGGAATGAAAACCTTAGCTTTCAAAAGAGTGGACAAACCGTCAGCCACTAATTGGGTGTTGGAAAATTTGTGCCCATGAATATCAGTTGCGAAAACAACGATCTTTTCGTTATCGTACTCTTCTCCCGTTACATAAGCATCTAGGGAGCCAAGGTTTTGGTACTTTCCTTTAGGGGTACCTTCGTGGTCGAATTTGATCAAGCAGCAAGAGGAAATCATAGTGTTTGTGAATGTTTGATGGTAAAACGTCCACTATATATACTTCTGCCTTCGTCTCCGTCTCCGTCTCCCCTGCATATTAACAACCTGTTTAACTGTGTCAAACGTATGAAGAATCTGACTGATATGTGGAAACGGGCCACTCGGAGATAAAGGGCTCGTTGTGTCGCTGGGAGATGAAGAAATTGGGCTAATGGGACAGTCACCAAAGTAATACAAATCAGAACATGACACTAACTGACTGAAACTAAGACTTCTCAAGAGACACCTATGGCTTTTGCTCATGGCATCCGATTTGCTCAGAGTCCCACTACAATCCGCAAATGTGATAAGTAAAACCATGGCCTCCCCTATTATTCCTGTTGTTAAACCTTATTTTGTGATATAGGTGTAATTATACAGTCGCAGAAGTATCTTTTTTGCATCCAAATGGAACAGTTAGTCGTCTAAAGTAGAGGGGCTGCTGTCAACGGTAAATTAAATGCGTTATTGACCATAACACTTGGATATATTTAAGCAAGATTAACTTTTTCCCCCGTTCCCGAAGCACTACTTGGTGGATTTCCTTGACGTTTATGTCTTTACCTGGAACCTTTGCCCCAAATGTTGAGCACCTCTTAGTATACCTCTTACGACGACCGAAGTAGCCGGCCCAGTAGTTTCCTCTATAGATGCCTCATCAGAGCTCTGCCATCGTTTGATGTTATTTTACATTAGCTGCGTTCCCTTGTTACCACCTGTATTACCATTATTTCCACTTAAAGTGGCTTTGAGGCACCTCTTGAAGCAGCAGTGACCCTTTCAGCGGGTATTTGGTGCTTGTCTTTACCTTCCTTAATGTGAAGGAATATGAAAGTATCCGTCACTCATATGCTTTATCTCATATGCTTTAAAAAATAATCCAAACTACAAATCTACTGAATTTTTGCAAGTAAAGGTGGTGTTTTTTTAAAAGAGGAGTAGCTGTGTTTACGTATGGTCAACTTCCCTGGTTTCAAAACTGTTTCAGAATCTATACCTTAAACCCCACAATTCAAAGACAGTGGGCCGTTGCTTCTCATTATTCATTATCTGGTTATACGATTTTATTTCACTCAAACTTGAACACCCCTGATTGACCAGGATAAAGCTATTACACCATAGCAACTCCAGATCCTATAAAAAGCAGGACTTGTGATGGTAATAAAGATAGCCCTACTCATGAGTGCAATATAGTGTATACAGGACACAAGGTAGTATATAATCGGCATCTTGTCCGAGTGGTTAAGGAGAAAGATTAGAAATCTTTTGGGCTTTGCCCGCGCAGGTTCGAGTCCTGCAGATGTCGTTTTTTTGTATTCATTTCTTATGCGTCAGTTTCTCTACGAGAGCATTGCCCAATCTGTTTCAGCTAGTTAAAATGGCCAGGTCTCCCACAAACACAATAATAATTACCCAGGTGATAGGCAGTATCTTACACGATCCCCAGCCGCTAGCCATGTTTTTGGCCAAGCATGAAAAGACATGTGAAATGATCTCGCTAAAAAGGTTTGGTAGAATTCTATTGATCTGTGACAACCTGACAATAGCAGAACAAATCATGGCTGTACTCAAGAATTCGGCCGAGTTCAAGGACTGCTATATCACCTTCAGCATGCAGGACAATGAGGTGTCCCTGAAATATGAAGTGGAGACACAGGTGGATTATTTGGAGCTTCCAGCTGAAGATGGCTCAAGAAGGTTTCTTATATCCCCCCCACTATCACCGCCCCCCGAATGGGACCATTGGAACCGGGTAGAAGAAGGCCCCAATAAGCGAACCGTTTTCGAACCAGAAGAGCTATCACATCTTCTTTGGGAAAGGCTAGGAGGAATTGACAGTACGGAGGTCAGGAAGTATAATAGCAAAAGCGAGAAAAAAAGGGACTTAAAAATCGAACCCCAGGTTTTATTCGAAGATATCACCAACGGGGTTCCTGTAATCATGCTAGATCGAGTGGACTACGAAGAAACTACGAATTCGAAGCCTTTGGTGAAGACCTCTTTGCCTCCTTTATGATAAATGTCGCGAATGCATATAACGACATTTAATGAGGAAAATCAAAATGAAGTGAGATGAGATGGTTTTTTTTATCAAATCTATTTTTCACTCTTGGTTGATATATATAAATACGGACTGACAATGGCTAAGACAAGATCCAAGGGACCAATATCCCCCAAAACACCACTCTCTCAGAAAACAAAGAAAATAAAGACAAAGACAGAAGTGGAAGCATCCCCCAGTTCTAAGAAGACCAAACAAGCTAAAGTTGAAAAACCAAAGAAAGCTGTACCAAAGAAATCAACACCTGTTGAGATAGTTAGTGATAAAGTGGCCACTGGAGCTTTAGAACAATTGAAGAAGTACATCAAAGCACAAGAAAAGTCGACCACCAAACTGGATTTGTTTGATGATGACGATGACGAATCGGTTTACTTGCAAATAACCACTAAGAAGTTCTTTTCTGCAAAGCCCAACTTCAAGCCTAAGGTGATCAAATTATCAAACCCAATAGTTCAAGGACATGAAGATTTCAAGACTTGTTTGATTATCAGAGACGAGTTGGTGACCACTAACGAAGACCTTGATAAGATTGAAGGGGAAAAAATTCCAACTTTATCGAAAATCTTGACTATAAAAGACATCAAGTCTGAATTCAAGCCATTCGAGAAAAAAAGACAATTATACAATGACTATGATTTGTTCCTTATCGATGATGCATTATTAAACTCCATGCCTCACTTGTTAGGTAAAGTCTTTTACGATAATGGCAACAACAAAATACCTTTGCCCATCCGGGTAACCAATTCTTCCAGCACAAAGAAATTATCACTTGATACATTAAAGAATCAGATTTCAAAAAGTTTATCTAGTACTTTCTTCTTACCACCTATGGGAGTGAATATTTTGATCAAATTTGGTGCTATAAACAAGCAATTGGTCAATGAGTTATCAAACAACATTCAGGACGTGTTGAAAACGTTTGATGCTTCTTCGTTAAGATCTGTCATGTTGAAAACCTCAAATTCTCCTGCATTACCTTTATTCTATAATGACAGAATTTATGATACTTCAGACGTGCTTGAAAACGTTTCGGAAGTTAAGAAATCTGATGACGTCAATTTGACTACTTACGAAAAAGGGTTATTGGAAATTGGTTCTATCGAGGATGTTACCAAGATTGTTGGTAAGAAGTTGAAACAAAAGTTAAAGCATCAAGCTTGAGATCTGTACATTAATTTGAATAAATACTAAAAACCGCGTATAAAAATTTACATTTCTATGTGGATTCTACGATATGAAGATCTAGAGAATGGAAAACGTATGTGAACTATGTAACACTTCTCTTGACTCTCTACTAACATTGAAGATGTGACTATGAACTTGAAGCATGGGAAAAAGTATCTTATAGGCAGGGATAATGATGGAAACGACAATGACTATTTTATACGATGCAATGTCAATCACCAGTACATCTCCAAAAAACATTTATCTTTGGAAGTTAAGGCAACCGATATCAATGAGATTGACAAAAAGTCTCCGTTGTTGGTAACCATTGAAACAAAAGCAAGTACTTTAATCAATGGCACCAAATATAAACTACGATCTAACCAGCAGCCGTTTGTGGAGCAGTTTGAGGATGATTTGAATATAGCATTCAAAGAAGAGAACGAACGAATATCGATAACATGGAGACTGTTCAATATATACAAGGGTGATACAATGGTTAAACTTACAGAAGCGTATAACTGGGGGCTAGATATTCGTGTCACCTCATTACCATCTTTTGCAGACGCCGTGATTATCGAAGAGAACCAACTTTCTGATGCTATTGGTGCCAGTGCCATGATCTACAATATACCCATAATGACTGCAGACTGGCTCCTGTACATACGGGACCACAAAGTTGATGTTTTCGTGCCGGACATCACCAGCAAATTCATGTTTCGAAGCAATTTGGCAGAGTCCAAGAGTGACCTTTTGGAAAGCATTGTATTTCAATCAGCTGACTTTCGGCAAGAACTACGAGCTATATTAGAAGCAAATGGCGGAGTAGTTATCAAAACGAACTATGACTTGTTGGAAGGCACGCTCAACCCTGATACGTTTATCATGGATAAATTCAAGACCCAGGAAAACGAACACATAAAACACATAATTTATCACAACAATCCTACTCAAAAAGTAAGAGAGCTTGCAGACACATTTGGAGCATCTTTAATCGGAGACGAAGATCTTTTTAGGGCCCTCAAGCAGCAAGATGTGTCACAATGGAAGGCTGTGAATATCAACCACAGAAAACGACCAGCACCTCCTGAGGCCCCTGATTCACAAGATATCGACTCTAAGGATTCCATAGTGTCTCAGTCTCAATGGAGACGAAGGAAGAAGATAAAGAAGGTTGATGCTTTGGCGTTCTTGATGCCATCAGCTCTGATGCTAGCCAGCCAATCTACAGTTGATGTGGTACGGACTCAAGACCCTCAAGAACCGACTCAAGAGCCCCAAGAGTCTCAAGAACTAACTCAAGAACCTAAAGAACCTTCAAAATCCTTATCTTATGCACCAGTTTCAGGCGATATAGTGCAGGAAGTCCAAAGTAGAATTCGTGATATTCCAATCCCGATAAAAACAGACAATAAAAGACCACTTACTCATGAAAATTCCGTTGCAAAAAGGAGGAAGTTCACCCCTGCAGAAATCCTTGATATCGAGGACTTGGAATTCCAGCAAGACACCCCAGCAGAAACCAAGCACAAGGATAAAGAAGCTCGAAAGCTAAAGCAGGATCAAGAAGGGAAGTTGGGAACTAAGCTTTTGGAAGCCATCAATTCTGCTCGAGATCAATTGAGTGAGACCATCAAGAAAGAGCTAAATATTGATGCGTTTGTGCCAGAGTACGAAGGTCAGACAGTTGAAAAGTATATTGCCCTGAAGATGAATTCCATGGCCATTGTTGAAATGGTTGATTTAAGACCTAACCCCCAAAATTCTCCAAATAAAGACAAGGCTCTTTATAAAGGAAGGAAGAACTTCAAGAAATTTCGGAAGAATATGCCACTTAAGTCTGTAGTTACCAGAACCTTTATTGAGCTTCAATCTCCTGAGAAAAAGACAAAGAAAAACCGTATAAAGGTATCAGACAAGGGTTACCCGGAGTCACAGAAATTGTTTGTGGAAGACGAGTCCCAACCTGAAGTTCCATTTACCCAGGAACAACAAGATCCTTTCGACGAGGATGATCCTGATGAAGATGATATGCCCAAATTTGCATTTACTGGTTAAGATACCCAATGCAAAACCACAGATACAATCATCCCAGAATTACCCCACACAATCCCATTGTCCGAAAGTACGTGGTGTGGATCTGGAGAAGATTACGGGACACATCCAAGTATTTATCTGTATCACCAACAATGCACTGCGGATTATCTCCGGTACAACAATCTACCACCTGCTCAGAAGAAGGCTCTGTTTGTGCTGACAGACAATTTAAGTATATCTGGTTATCGAATTGTGAATAGGAATCCAATATCTTCCCATTACCAGGAATTGTCGCCACTATATCGCCCTTATGTATAACTCGGAAGTATTTCCGCTCCATGGAGTTATGCTCTACCGGTAGCACACTACCCATTATTTCATCGACAAATGTCGTAAACCCTTTATTTCCCACAAGAGGCTGTCCCATAGTCACCACCGTAAGTTTATCGAATCCTTCATCCAAGTAATACACCCCCAATAGTAGACCTATGGCGCCGCCTAAGGAATGCCCCAAAATCAACAACTCATAATCATCCTCGGTAGCCAATTCCGCTCGAAGGACGCTGTCAATGTTCAAAAGGGTGTTTAGAAAGTACTTGTAAAAGCCTCTATGGACTCTACAATGAGAACCACAATCTCTTACTTTCTTCCCCGAATTATAGTAGTTTACCATATCCACCTTTATATCGGTATATGAATCGAATATGGATCTTGTGCCTCTCAAAGAAACAATAATAGTTTTCTTGGAACTTGTTGTTTCGTCGTTATAATTGAAGATGTTGGAATAAGTGGTTGCAATATAACCACAAACAGAATCATCAAAATACCATTGAGACACTAGAGTGACATTGGGGAACCGTTTCTCACAACTCAAAGCACAACTGAATGGCTCTTCTAGCTTGGTGGTTTCGGATATGCAGTAAGAAATGTCAATTAAATGGGCGTATGTGAACATGTTTCTATAAACCTCTGGATCAATAGGTACCGGATTAGGGCCTGCCAAAGCATTGGATGTAGGTGTTTTCCATACAACATTACAGAGAACACTCGTAAGAAGTATAAGTAGCACAATGTCTTTCATGGCTAGTTATAAGAAAACATATAACAAAGCAAGTCACTCAATTATTGCAAAAGATAAGAAAAATGAGATAATATTTATATTTCTCCACAAAAGGTTACGATGAGTAAATTTCCGAGATCCCTATTTCCTGAAGCTGGTACATCAAGTATCCACAAGAGACCAATAATATCAGCACAAGGAAGAGGTATGAGTAGGTGTGAGAAGCGGGCCGATGTTTTCTCCCTTTTTTTCCGGGTAATTTTTTGGGTCTGGTATAGATGAGGAGTGATACAGCAGTGAGTAACGTAAGTGACAACTCTCCAGGGACCATTGCTTTGAGCAGCAGTGATATTATCAATTGAAACGTATTTCGGATATTACCGAAACATCGTGCCCATAAATTCTTGATGTTCCTTAGTATCTCCACAATGTTGGTTTTTGCAACCATTCCATACACCCTTGTCAAGGACTCGGAAGCAGACGAAAAGAACCCCACGAGACACGCAACACTTTTGTCTACTCTGTCTAGCTTTTCAAGAGTATCGCTGACCTTTTCATCAACATTGTCCAAGTAGTCATCAAGTCTTGTCCCAGCCTCCGTAAATGCTGATTCGAGGCCAAAAAGAAGCTCGTTAAGGAAACTACTGACGTACTCGGTATCCACAGCCAACAGACGCTTTTGGCTCAATGCTTTTGTTTCCATGCTCTCAAGAATGTCGTTGATTTTTATTGCCAATGCGTCGGTATACTTTAAAGTGTCTTGTAATTTAGCCCCTTGAGAATTGTGTGAATCCACGAGGGCCACAAAACTCTGAAGTTGTTCTTTACCATGGTAAACGGCTGAATCAACCACCCGGGAAACCTGGCTCATCTTCTCGGAAACATCTTTTGCTAATATGGCCATTTCTTCCCGCAACCTGGTTTCGGTGAAGACCGTAGATATGTCGTTGATTTGGAGACTTAGAAAGTTCAAGTTTGTTGCCATTTCGTGGATATTCTCCGCAGAGTTATCTTGAAACAGTCGGAGTAGATTTAAACTGACTTCAAGGGTATTTTGAACGTCACTGGCAGTGTCAGATACTTTCGACATCACCCAATCCTGGGTCGTGAGTAGTTCATTTGTTAACTTCTGGATCTGCTCAAATACCGCCCCAAACTTCTTCTCCATCATTGTTTGTCTTTCGTCTGATGTGTCCATGGAATTCTCGAGGTCATGAAAAAGTTTACGGAACACCTCAGTGATATTGGTGTATAAAGCCAACACCTGGCTCTTTTCGTAAGGTAAAGATATTTCGGAGCAGATCTTGGCTATTTCACGGTAGTTACCGGTGAAAATCGTCCAGTACTGGGGAACTTTCTCCATTTCTTGAATACATTTATCATAATCTTGTGATACCCCCAAATAGCTACAAGCTGAAGGAGGCAGTAATTTGAGGTTATTCATTTCACAAATTGTCAATTTCAAGGCCAGCTGTTTTCTTTCTTGAGATCCCAAAGCCTCGACACCAGCGTCCCTACACCTCTGTATCATACTGCCCATGGACAACTGGAAGCAAAGAGAGTCAGGATCAATGTGCGATAACAGTTGCAATTCGTGAATGGAGTAGTCTAGCTGCTGATCGAGGAAGGAGTCTGAGTCACAAAGCACACTTAGTACAAGAACGAATGGTATTAGTATCACCATGACAAAATCGGTAAGATATGTTGGACATATAATGTGGGTAGAAAATGTGTAGAAAATGTGTAATGCTATTTTTTTTTGCAGTCAGTGAAACAATTCTGAAACATCTGCGATTTTTCAAAAATCTTTTTTTACGGGTTCATCATTATGTTAAGGATCTGCAGACTGACGACGTATCGGTGCATACGACTCAATAGCACAGATACCCGCTTGTTCACGCCGAATGAGAATATCAACTTTTTCAATGAGGAGAGTACGTCAGTTCAAGATCTCGAGGCGGTTCCCAAAAGACCTGAAGTAGTAAATATTCCAAAGATTCACGTGGAGATGACAAGTCCCGAGGATATAGCGGATCTCGTGGTTAGTCCTAACTTCAATGATGCGTTTTTCACCAGCTTGGCAATAGACTCACCTTTTTCGGGCGATAAAAATTACAAAGTCATACCCAAAGATAGTAGTAAGGATCCAGTTTCTGTAAGGCTACTCTTTAGTGATATCACTAGGCGGTACATGGAGGTTTACAACGATCAGGTGAAAGCTTTGAAAAGTCTCCCCGAGGGATTCCTGCTTCCCACCATCGGTAGAAGTGTTACATTGAAACTTCAAGAGGAAGAAAGTCAATTTTTGAGAGACCACAATATAAGTAATGTTTTTACGCTGGAGCACTTGACAGAGTTGGGAAATAAACTTAAGGTGTTTGAAACCACTAGGTATTTCTCTATCGGAGACTACGATCACCAAAAAATGTCAGACATGGTGTCATTTGAGAATTTCGTCATTTACTTCTTAAGTGATTTAAAGCATAGATCGGTTGAGCAAGATAATGCCATTATCCAGTTCATAACAGAAAATATATCGTTGGTAACAGTGGAGGGATTACGAAGAATCTTGGAAACAGTGGTGCAAGCCTTACAAACGGTCGAACAGGCAGAAGTGTATGAAGTTTACGGAACCTTCCTCACCACTCATATCATCTCCCATTATCCCTTCTTAATGGAGCAGCTACAGCCGTTAGTGTTGGATGACTTGGCCAAGGTCTTCTGTCTCACTAATAATACAGTGGCCGCAAGACAAGTGCTCGAAATTCTCGTGTTGAAGCATAGATTAGCTCCTAGAACCTCCACCATCGAAAAGTACTTGATGACGTACGATCAGCAATACAACACTAGAATCAAGTACACCCGAGACAATTATTTTTTGAAGCTGGTGCTATTTTCTACAGAGATTTCGGCTACAATAGCAAGAAGTGTCTTACACAACTTGGCTTCAACCTTCGAGCTTGATCACTTTTTATTGCTAGTGACGAACAATCAGAATCGCAAGGTGTTGAATGATATTGAACAAGATATCGTTGTCAAGAGCATCGAAATTCTGGCAAAGGATGCTAGCTTGTTGGCGTGTTTGAAAGTGACACAAGTGGTGAGCCGGCTACTTAAGCATGACGTGACATTTTCAAAAGAGACAAAGCAGGTGTTGATAGAATTTTACAGGTCCCATGAATCATCAGAGAATGCAGAATTCATACAGAACTTGTAAGTACTACATAGAGAAAGAATATTTCAGAGAGAAATTGTAAATAGAAACACAGGTCATTAAATCATCGTCTATTAATATCTCTCATTAGGTACCGCTATCTCGGAGCTGATTGCGTTCTCGGTTCAACTGACTGGAATTGATAGATACTTCGTCTTCGTTATCGTTATGAGGAGTGTGTCGCCTCCAGCTATTGGCATTACTTTGGGCTGACTGGTTATGCTCCTCTCTATCTCCGTAATTACTGTAGAACCCATTCGTGAAGACGTAAAACCCATCATCACTCCCGTCATCATCTTCTATCACATCTAGACGAGTACGGGTTCTCATGTCGTCGTTAGCATAAAAGTACTCTTCATCCAAATGTCTCCGAGACAATATCGAACTTTTCATAAAACACACAAGTGTTACTTCCACTGCTAAGCAAATAATGGGGATGACTTGCATCCAACCCAAATAGCTTAGATGGGGCACGAAAAGGATTATGTCTGATAAAAGTCCCAACAAAGTGAACAAACAAGATAGCAATGAGAACGTAAGCTGGAAGTTGAGAAAAGGCGTGAGGTCCACCCTCCTATTCACCCCATCTAGGGATCGGACTCCCTCTAGTGATTGAAGACCTCCATCTTGTGACCGGGAACCTGCATCTTGGCCGGAAATGAAAGAACCGGTTTGTCGACTATATCGAGAGCCAGATGCTTCATTTATCGAAAGGCCTTCCAGATTCTGACTTTCACCAGAATTGATGCCACTGACCTTATCACTTTTATCGAGATCTTGCAATTCCGTTTGTATGTGCTTATCCAAGAGCTTTAACCGTCGTTCTCCCACCCATAGGATAAACACATAAACACAAGTCACAATAACCAACACCCCCGAAAGGGCAAATGCCACCACGTGAACCACCAACAACTTCGATATACTATATCTGGCATCCGATGGTAGCTGCACCCCACCGTTTTCATTTTCTCCAAGAGCTTCGGACGGGGAATATCCGATCCTAGGTCCTGTACAAGAATCAGTGACATAGTTGCAAATTCCAAACACTCCAAAGGCAATATCATTATACCTCGCTAGTGCCAAACCGTATCCATTAGAGGGGCCTATTATGGGTACCGATAGCACCACTAGAAGTTGTACTAATGCACTTATTAGTGACAAACCAGCTGCAACTAACAATCCTCTATTCATGATGCATGTTTTGTGAGAATAATGCGCAATGATTTGGAAATGAAGTGTCTTGGCACTGGACGAAATAACGACTTTGTGGACTTGTAGAAGAACGAAGCAGGAGATGGTTGTGCAGAGTACCTATAGCCTGCTCATGTTTCGAAGACGTCACAGATGCCCTTGTGAACGCCAGTCCATCACGTGATGACACACATCACGTGATCTTTGACCATAAAACCTGTGCGCGGTTTCTGAAGCGCTAATGCAAATCAAGTACTTACCTATTTTTATTACGTTGATTTCGATTTTTTTGAGTCTCGGTGTAAATTGGAAGTATACCAGTCGTCTGTGCAAATCCAGTGTTTCAAAGTTCTTTGTCAGCCAAAAGTATCATAAAATGTCAGTTCCATACTACAAAGAGTTAGAAATTGCAACTTTGGCGGTCAAGAGAGCCTCTAAATTGACCAAAACCCTTAGTGATAAGATCAACGAAACCAGAGTATCGGGTTCACAAACGAAAGACGACAAATCCCCTGTAACTATTGGAGATTATGCCGCACAGGCATTGATTATTCGTGCGATCAAGCTCAATTTTCCCAATGATGAAGTTGTTGGTGAAGAGGACTCTGAAACCTTACAAGATGGCACTGAAGAAGCAAAAAGTTTAAGCAACCAAATTTTACAAATTTTAAAAGATGTTCAAGCTGAGACCCCAAGTGCCACAAACAAGATTGGTGAAATTGTGGACCTTGAAACTGCCTACGAGAGTATTGACTTTGGAAATTCCAAAGGTGGTAACAAAGGTCGATACTGGGCTTTGGATCCAATTGATGGTACAAAGGGATTCTTGCGGGGTGACCAATTTGCCGTGTGTTTGGCGCTCATTGAAGACGGAGAGGTTGTTTTAGGTGTCATCGGATGTCCAAACCTATACTCTAATGTTGAATCCAACGAGAAACAAACCGGTGTTAAAGGAGGACTTTTTAGTGCTATTAGAGGTGTAGGTTCCTACTATTCTCCTTTGTTTGAAACCGACGATTTTGTGCCATTGCCCAAACAGGAACGCATATTCATGAGACAAGAGAGTGATGCTGGTAAATTGAAGGTGGCGGAAGGAGTTGAGAAAGGCCATTCTTCTCACTCCACACAATCAAAAATTAAGTCGTTGTTAGGTGTGCCTGAATCCACAGTTAAGGCTCAAACGATCAATATGGACTCGCAAGTGAAATACTGTCTATTAGCTAAAGGGCAAGCCGATGCTTACTTGCGTCTACCAATCAACGATACGTATAGAGAAAAGATTTGGGATCATGCTGCTGGGAATGTGTTGGTCTATGAGAGTGGTGGAAGAGTTAGTGATATCGCCGGTACTCCCTTGTACTTTGGAAATGGAAGATTGTTACAATCACAAGGGGTTATTGCTGCCAGTAATGCTATTTTTGATAAAGTAATTGAATCTGTTAAAACCGTTTCAAAGCAAGATTAGTAGACGCTTATAGCAGAAAGAACAGAAAAATAATGCAAATAATGTACATGTGATAAATATACAGACTCCTTTTGGTCTATGAGCTCTTAGGAGTGAGTTTGGTGTATATGAGCACGTAAGCTGATGGATCATTCAAGGCTTGGAATTCATTAATTTTATTGGTGTATTCGTCATCATAAGTGTACCATGATTTATCAGGTTGTAAGCAATGGGAAATGTAATGACCAGAAGACAACGATCTTCCTTCGTGCAGGATGATAGATATTAATTTGTATTTGGCATCCAACTTGGAAGTGGTGTATTCTGACAAATCAATTGTATTGGAATACTTGATCGATTGCTTTACTTTCATTGACTGGCTACCGTTGAATTTGAACCGTTTTAAATGAACCGTTAAATATTCCGGTGCTCTATCAATAGTACTCACCTTAGTGGCTGTATGGTTTGCTTTACACTTTTCACAGTAATAACCATTAGAAAGGTTTTCTTTGTCTTGTTTGATAGTTTCAGAATTGAAAAAGTCTCGAATGGATCTTTTTATGGTATAACTATTGCCCTTTGATTTCTTGAATCCAAGCGATAAATCGTAAAATTCCTGTTTGGTAACACTCTTGGTCTTACAATTTTCACAAATGACAGTTTGGTTCAATAAGCCTCCAAAAATATCATAAATAATGGATTTATTTAATTTGACACCTTTGGGAGTAGAATCTTCTTGTAAACGTGACATCAAACTCATAAAATATTCGTGACTATCTTCCTGTTGCCATTCAGACATCATACAATTTATGTCTGATAGTCTGTTGATGATTTTCTTGGGATGAATGTATTTTTTCTTGTTGTTGTCTAAGCTCCAGATCCGATTAGATAACTCAGCTAAAACTTGTGAAACCGACCGGGGGGGTAACAGGTCATTGTATTTCCCACTACTGATGTCAATCAAATAATTGGTGATGGCAGGAATGTGAATCATAGATTGTATGGCTGTGTTCATGTAACATGTTACCCCCAGATTGAGAAGACCCAAAGGTTTCTTATGCAAATATTTTTTTGGATAAGCCTTGTTGATTGTGGTTGATTTATTGGATCCTCTATCTATAGGCTTTTCGTTGAAATCGTAATATTTGGATATATCCAACTCCTCGGTGGGTATAGACTTGTCAACCTGAGGTTGCTTGTCCAGTTGAGAATGATCATTGGATTGTTTCTCATGTTGAATTTCTGCTTCAATCTCTTCACGCTTTAAATCTTGCTTCAACTGATTCAAATCCTCTGGTTCTTCAGATAATGAGTCACTTTCTGATTTTTCTGACTTTTCAAGACTATAAGAGCCATCAGAATCAGAAGGGGCATATTCATTTGCAGATTCAAATATCTCATTAGAAGAAGAATCCCTTTCATCGATCTCTCTTATTATCAACGAGTTTGGTTCTGATTCAGGGTTAATTTCTTCTCCTTCGTCTTCTTCACTGTCTGCCAACTGTTTGATTTTCCTCTTCTTGTTGGCCTTCCCATAGTGTTTACCAGTGTAGGCGGCTACAGCATCCGCCAAACTTAGAGCCCTCTTATTCGACTTTGAAGGACTTTGAGACGCGGTTTTCGAGCTCTGTGTATCGCTCGCTTCCTGTGTAACTTTAGAAGGAATCTCGGACGACATCTTATTTGACAATAATATAAGCTTATCGGACCTCAAATCTGCCGAGGACTCTATGGTGTTATTTTGAATAAACTTCAAAGGATTGGTCAAGATTTTATCGATTATGGGGTTGATGATTTTTTTCTTGTTATTCAAATACATCATCACGAACGAAAACTGTATGAAAGAAAGAAGTGTATTATCAGTGTGGCTAATGACAAAAACGAGATGTGATGATACAGGAAAAACAACCTGACAGGTGGAGACTCCGGAAGTGAATAGGAAGTAGTAGAAATAAGGGAGTTAACCGAAATGGACACAAAACAATAAAATGGTCCAATATTAGATGGTACCGGTACTATGAGTGTATGTAATAAATTTGCGATTTGTTGAATCTCATATGAACACAAAAAAGCAGTGTATCTCTGAGGGATGAGCAAAGGGAAAGAAAATTTTCAGATAATCACGAGGACGGATACACGCGTTGTAGGTCGTGCGCGAACCCAACATGGTGGCAAAATGTAGTACTGGACTAAATAAAGATTATGTAGGTTGTTGGTTTGGCGGATTGTGTTTGTGTTCATTTCATATTCTTGTCTTTTTATCTGTAGTTCCTGCGTTAAATTTCTCCCTCTTCTCTTTCTTGCTCTAATTGCCATAGAAAAGTCGCTAGTAAAGGCCCTTTGCTGAAGAAGCAGAAGCAGTCGGGTTACGTGTGCTCAGTCTTCTTCGTTAGTCATATGTCGTGCTAATTGCAGTTCCTAACCTGGGTCTATTTTTCCTCGTTCGGGTCATCCATTGTGGCCTTATTTTCGGTCCACACTCGCTTTTCTGTGGTGCGTATTTAGTGACCCCACAATTCGATGCATCCGAAAATTCTAGATATTAGGCTTCTGTAACATAGGGGTTTTCGGAAAAACTATAAATACAGCAATTCCCCCCTGGGTGGTAAGTTTAACTTTTATTAAATTCAAACTTGCAAATAAATAAACTACATCTCAACATGACCAGAACTGCTAAATGGACAGTTCACGAAGCATCTTCTCAACCCAAATGGTTCACTCATAATGGAATATATGGTGCCGACCCAACTAAGGTAAAGAAGAATGGAGCTGGAAAAGCCAATTGGGGACAGCCAGGTGATGAATTATTGGATCTGGATAAACCAGTAAATATGTTTGGCAAGTCCAAAAGAAGAAATTCCAACCACCAGGAAAACGAAAGATCTATCAAAGAAAGAACCCGGTTGATCGACAACCAATTCTTCCATGAGGCTTAAACAAGTAAGGAATGCCAACAATGCTAACAAAGGCTAACAAATGATAACAAACTAACAAATGTTAACATATTAACAAATGCCATAACGATATCGACGAGATAAACGAATGCAACAAAAGCATCACTTTCCCCTTTCCTCTGACTCTTTCATCTTTTTTTCAGTCTCTGATTTCCATCCCTTCTTCCGTTGTCTCGCTTCATAAGCATCGACGTTGCTTAAAACTCTATTGACAATAAATTTGGTGTTGATGTCATCATATTTATGTGGTCCAATTTCCTTGAAAATCAGCCCTACCTTTTCATAAACGTCTCCATCTATAGGCGTAGGCCCGTGAAACACTGCATTCACAGTGCCAGGCAATTTGTTCAAAAATTCTTTGGTGGGAACAAATGGGGCTCCGAGCACAATACTATCCACATACTTACATTGCAAGACACACAAGGATCTTTCAAGGAGAGTCATAATAGGATAATTCAACTCCTTATTCTCATTCACAGTCTTATCATCATGGAGTCCCACCACCACTATACTCCCAATACTTTCAGCATATTCCTTCACCAATCTTAAAGCCTCAATGTGGCCTGGGTGAAATAAGTCAAATCCTCCATCGACGTAAACAATGTTTTTGGACTGTTCCTTGACAAGGTCCGACGAGACCACAATCGTCTGGAGGCCCTCCATCTCCGGAAAGTGGACAAACACCGCAGAATGAGGGTTCAACCCAGTAGCATCGGTGGCATAGTTCTTGAACCTGGCCACGTTTTCTTCAGTGAAGAGTTCATGGTTTAAGGAAGTAACCCGGGGTAAGTGATGAGCCTTATTCCCCAATAACATCCTCCCCACCAAATCGGTCGTCAGTATATTGGGGGTACGCTTCACCACCACAAATCGTCCCAAATCTTTCATTAGTTGGTAGCAATCGTTTCCATCGGCATCAGTGGTGATATCATCTCCATGAACCACGTACTGACACCCATACTGGTCCAAAAATTCGGGGTCGGTCACATAAGGAGCCGCAGAAATAGCCTTTGTGGCCCATTTGCACCCTTCTACCGCCTTTAGTCTCTCGTCCAATTTCATCACCACTGGCCCTTTATTCTTCAAGATTTCTTCGTCTGTGTGCACTCCCACATAAAGCTCTTTTCCTAGCTGACGGGCTTGCATCATGGCGCCTGCATGGCCATGGTGGGTGAAATCAAAGCATCCGTCCACCCATATTCGGGTGTTTGCTATTCCTTCGGGCCTGTCATACATGATATATATTGAATATACTTTTTGGTATTTTCGCGTGTCAGGTACAATTAAAAGGTACAATGAGACTGCAAAAAGAAGGGCCACAATGCAGTTGAACTGGGCCGGATTTCCTATCAGGTTGGTGTGTACTTCGTCTGTGGTTCGTGTACTCACAGATCCTCGAAATCCCACCGCCTCTCAAAAATCTACACAAATCCCTGTTGTTGCTGGTCTTGCACCACAATCTCATTTGAAGATTTCAGTGTTTTCTTTGGGAATCGACTGCTTTTAGCAACGGGGTCGGGATTCCGATAATTAGTAGGCCTTACTGCTGCATATGCTGGCTGGACTGGTTCTTCTCCCACTCCAATGGCTCCTCTGCCTATGTAGACGGGCTGATTGTTTGTCTGACGTTGTTCAGCTAGGAAAAGGAAATACTTATAGATCAACCCAGCATTTCGGGTGCTACAAGCATTAAGGTACCCGAAAAAGCTTCCAATCAAAGGGGGAAATGTGATTATCAAGTCAAATACGATATTTGCTTCCATTTTGGCCACTACTGTTGGAGGTAAATGCATCTCGTTTGACACTATGTGAATTAATCGGCTGTGCACTCCATACATCACTAATGGTCCTAATACCGGGAATAATAGCACCACCAAGGGCGCCAATCCTAAGCCACAATCCATACCCACACCGCAGCTTCCAAGAAAACATTTGTCGTGTGTCCACGCAGACTTTTGCACTTTCTTCCATAGCATTTGCTCATGGCTGGTGTTATACTCTCTTGAAATCTTCCGCTTATTACCTTGTTTATCTTCAAACGGGTCCACTGTATTTAAGTGTTCGCCCGCATAATCATCCCAATACCCCATAAGGATATCGTAACCCGGTAATCCCTCTAATTGTTGCTGTAGGCCGGACATGGCGGGATAGGTGTTTTGAGTAAATTTGAAGTTGCGAAATTTTAGTGAGAGGCTTGCAGCATCGCTTGGAACACCGCTATGAACACCTCTAAGCACAAAGGGAAGACTACGTGCCGTATATTACACTATGTTACAATTTATTACCCATTATGTACCCCTAAACAATTTTCTTTCCTACTCGATCAACTTTTGCACCTCAGAAGGGCTTACAGGACTCATGATACCATCGGTGGCCTTACCGCAAATGAAACAGCTCTTCTTTGTGGCATATCGCTTGATAAAACAGGCCCGGCAATATAAGTGATTGCAAACTGTTTTTATAGGTGATTTATAATCCTCTTTACATAGTACACATTTGAAGGGTACAGCTGTTTCCTCACCAGTTCCTTCCTTCGCCTTTGCCACAGTTTCCCATTCTCTCGTCACCGGTTTCTTGGCCCGGGTTTCGGATCTGATATGTAAGAACTTGCAGGTATCGCCATATCCACAAAAACCAGTTTGCTGAAAGTCTTTGCAGACATCTGGTTGGAAGTCGGTGATGGTTGTTGTTCGTATGTTTACGGGAATAGCACTCAAAGCCGGATCCTTCTTTGTGTCTATTACCACATCATTTGTGCTTAAAACGGTATTGTTTTTTGGATCTTTGTCATTATTTGTATCTTTGTCATCTGTGGTATTGCTATTTGAATCTATGCCATCGGTCTTATTTTGGGTTTTGTGTGCAACGAATTTATCCCGGATCTCTATCTTACTCTTCTTACTCCTACTGCTGAGATTAGACCCTTCCTCGTCCTTTCTAAACTCTAGCTTCCGTTTAGTGCTAGCCTTTTTGATACTTCTCTTTTTAAACATGATTTAAAAAACCGGATGCGAATTCTTTAAATACTCATGTTTAGAGCAAGTACGGTCAAAAAGTGGTTGAGACCGCTACGGTCCCCCCATTTCCGCCGGTTCGATCACACCACCGTCAAATCTTTCTTTGAATTGTTCCCTAAAAGCTTTCCTCATGGTGGCCCGCCACAAGACTCGTTCAAGATTTCCGTGAAAGGGTTGAGAAGAGAGTTCAGATTACTACAAGGACAACACCATCCCGATGTTTTACTTGGTAATTCGGTGTTGAAACAAAGCGAAAGTTCCGATTCCGGTCCGCAATCTGTGGATGACATATCTTCGGTATTAAACATGGCATATACTACTCTTTCCAACCCATACAACAGATTAGGTCACTTCATTAAAGCCCATCACCCAGACCACATTGACATGTCACAAGACGACGTGTCGAAAAAATTGATTGAAAGCCTCCAGTCGGAATCAGAAGAAACGTCACTTGAATACAAAAATATGCTTATGACGGTGTTGGATGCCCATGAATCGCTTGAGTTTGCTAGTTCTGAAGAGGATTTGGATGTTTTGTCAGACGAAAATAACCAGCGAATAGAGGAAGCAGAAGAGGTGGTTGACCACTTATTGCAGCAGAAGCCTTTGGACTGGAACAAAATTCTTTTGGAAGCTATAAGATTGAAGTATTGGGTCAATATCCAGAACGGAATAAAAGAATGGGAACAGGGTAAACCAGTTCACTTGACTCATTAGCTTAATGGCTCACATGACCATTATCTTAAAAGACGTTCTCTTGACCCATTGACTTAATAGTCGTTCAATTCATCCATTAACTATCCTGTAATTAGGAGTACCATTAACTTTCCATATAGTAATCAGAAATTATGATGTATTGAATATGATACACGAAACTAGAAACCGTGATGTATAAAAATCTAGAAACTAGCACTCATTCATGTATTATGATACAAAAATTCCATTATGCATAAAATTACACAACGCCAAGAATACAAACTCATCAAGTATTGACGCAGAATTAGGACCCCACACTAGCCATTGTATTGTCATCATCATCTAAATCATCATCCACATCATTATCGCCATTATCCTCTAGTCCTTCATCATTAATGTCATCCCAATCGGGAATAGAAAGCTCACAATTATTAAACTCGGTTTTTTCTGCTTCTGTTTTAGGGTTCATTCTAAGCCATCTCATTCTTGGTCCACTATTACTTAATTCGCTGACTTTAAAGCCGAACAATTTCAAGTCCAAATCGTCTTGATTAACCTTATTGATTCTGATTTTACATTGGTTTTCGATTTCCGGAAACATATTCATCAATAACCCAGGAAATGTGGTACCAAAAAAAGCTCCATCTATATTCAAGTACCTTGAGCTCAGAGGCAAATATACGTCGTTACAACAAGGACAGTATAATCTGACAGTTTCTTGGCCGGGTAAATCAGTAGCACCACATGGAATTAAATGCATTCCATCACAGAAATAACGAGGACAAGATCCGAAATCGTTTCTTTCAAATTTCGACGCCATGGCCGTTAATCCTGGCTTGGATATTATGTATCTGGCATGTATAAGACCATACAACAACTCCGCTGAGTGTGCTAATAATGCCTTGCTTGGTAAATCCTTAGTTTTAGAATTGTTGGTATTATCTTCGGCTGTGTCCACCGGATAGTCCAATATTGTGTATAATGCTTCTCGATAGTATGGGACCTGTGCCGATAGCCCTGTTAAGTTGAAATCATCTTCAATGAAGTCGTGCACCACAGGTACAAAGTAGTCATGTCCGAACAATTTACAGAATTGTTGAATCCATGGGAGTTGTTCTTCTTCAGCGTCTGTGGACATGGTTGTTTAATCCTTAGAAGACTTTGACAAAAAAATGAGAAAAACTAATGCGCATTTTTTACATTTGTTAATGGTGTCTTTTGATCTACACCCATTGACGTTATTAACAACGGTGTTGGTGATCTTGATTACGAAGCAGATCATCAGTGCTATTGGACAAAAAAACATTGAAAATTTTGTCTGGAGAGGTTACTGTAAAGTGGCCCCCAAATTGGGCCATAGTAAATTGTCTGTGATTAGTCAAAAAGCAGCAGAAGCTCGAGCAGTTAATTCCCAGCGTAAAGCTGTTAGTGCACAAGACCAGTATGCTAAATGGACAAAGTTAAATAGACAGTTTGATAAGTTAAACGGGGAGATTGAACTTTTGACCCAACAGTTGGCTACAGAAAAGATATTTGTTGTTAAACTTTTAACTCAATTGATTACGGTGTCAACAGTATGGCCACTTTGGTTCTTCAGATTTTGGTTCAGAAAGACAGTTTTGTTTTATATTCCTCCTGGAGTTTTGCCGTATCCTGTGGAAAGGCTTTTTGCGGCTCCATTTGTCGTTTTGGGAGGAGTTGGATTAACGGTGTGGATTTTCAGTATTAATTCGGTTATTTCTTCATTTGTGTTTTTATTGAAATTTCCTTTTGAGCCACGGGTGCCTAAGCCTGAGAAGCAAGTAGTGGAGTTGGAACAGAAACTAAACGATCAAAAATAAAGAAATGATCAATCATTGCATGGATAAAGAATAACGATCAATTATTACAACGGTACATACAATAATGACGATCAATTATATATTCTAATGGTGTGGCGTAATGACCAATTATATTACAATGATTAAAATAAGCGATTATACAATGTATAAAGCATAATGTCTAAATACAGTAATGCTAGTAGTTCAAGAAATGCTACCAATTCACACATTCAAATTGAATACTAGCAATTCATCAACTCTTTATGCCTTTGTTTCATCACCTCTTCCAACTCCTTCGTACTCTCGTTAAACACATATTTCCCGATTTCGTTCTTCTCCACTCGTTCCTTGAATCCGTTGGCACACATATAGTAAAAAAAATCCACTACCTTGTCTCCAACAACAGTTTCATGAACTGCATGGAAATACCACGAGTCAATTGCTTTAATCCAACACTGTAAGTCTATGTGATATTGATAGACGTCTCCACTATTAGAAAGAATAACAAAAGGAGTTCCGTCAGTGGGATTGATATCCACTGCTTTGATGTCTGGGGACATGACTTTTTGTACGCTGTTCCGATTGAACTCCTGCTCAATCACTACATCCGTGTTCATTATTGCCGCCATAGATACTCCGTTTATGATGCTTTTCAATACTCTGGAGGCGGGGAATTGTGGAAGTTGCCATACATATATAAGACCCTGACTTGTTATTCCCATGAGGTATTGATTCTGCTGCTTAAGAAACACAAAGTTGCTTCCTATTTCACAATTAGGGCACAAAAGGGATCCAGTTTCGGCAAACACAATGGATAATGTTCCATCAAAAGAGGCAAGCACAAAATACATCAAGCAATTACCCATTATTATAGGCAAAGCATGCTGAATCTTGAACGGGTAGTATATGACATACTTTCGAGAAGGAGTATAACCATGGGTCACAATTACCGATGTAGGATCCTGAAAGTCGATTTTATTGTTATAGTCCAAGTCCATGTCATCTTCGTCTTCTTCCCAAGATGGAGCATTTCGAACCTCCAATGTTGTTCTTACAAGAGGCATGCTCTTTGTGTCTTCCAAGTAGTACAAACCATTGACTTTATGTCTCACACCTGCCACCAACACAGCAAATATGATGTCTTCATCGTTGGTGTCGGCAGAAGCACTAGTTCCCACGAATAACTCGGTGGCTTGTTCGAAATCATGGGAGTTGATGATTTTACTCATTTCGTATCGCATTAATGAAGTATGGTTGAACAACGATTCGCTCAAGTTGGAAACGTATTTGAAATAGCTGGGGTACTTGGCTTCCATGATTTGTTTTCTCATTTTGCTTTTCTGCTTCTTCAACGTGGATATTGAAACATCCCGGTTATTTGCTGCGTCTGTAGGAAATTCACTCATATCATCGATATCGTTCTTTTCTTCGTCATCATGGGAATTTTGATCGTCTTTCCTTTCTTTTATACCTCTAACTGCACTGGCTACACCAGAACGGGGAAGGAGATACGACGGATGTGATATCTTTGTGTTTTGTTTAAACCGTTTGGTAGTCTTGGGGATGGGGATATTGTCAACTTTGGGCTTGGACGACACTGAGACTAATGTAGGAGCCACTCTCTTCTTCCCGTTTTTCATAGTCACCAGAGCTTTTTTGACGGACATGACATTCACATGCACTGGCTTTGGGAGAATTGCTGCTTCTTTGACTTCTTTGGTAACGGGTGCTTCTTTGACTTGAGTAGCTGCTACTTCTTTACCTTGGTCACCTAGACCCAAGGGCCTGTCTGCCGTATTTTTAATCTTTTCATCATCATCCAAAAGCTTCTCTGCTTTTTCCTCCAAAAGAAGCTGCTCAATACTCTCGGGAAACACATTAGACTCTCTATCTCTACCAAACTTGTGCAACTGGGTCGTCAATAATTCAGCACTCACAGGTATACCCAATTCTTTCTCTTCGAAAGAAACACAGGTAATTGAGCCGTCAAGACAACTCAAATACAATGTTTCTCCATCCACGCTCCAACATATATCGGTAATACTGCTTTCACATATATCTTGCGCTATCACCAACGGTTTACTTTGACTGGTACTCCATATCGCCAAGGTATTGTCTTGACCCCCCGTAGCTAACACCGTATAGAAATCGTGTTGTCTACTCTTTGACGGTTCAATGTTAGCAAACAATTTGGGAGAGAAGGAACACACCTCACAGGGGGCCTCATGGCCGATTAAAGACACTTCCGAGCTCCAGTCTCCCCTTTTAATAATCGCTACAGACGGGACCGGCCCGTTCATAGCATTTGGTACAGCAATATTCTGTCCATCTGGAGACCAGCTCATTCTCCTGAAATATGATGTCAACGGCGACTTTTTGAACGGATCAAACACCACATGCTCCATTTGAAACTCGTAGTCATTCACCAGTTCATGCATCTTCTTAGAGTATCGGAATACTCTCACAGTTCTATCATCAGAAGCAGTCGCAAAGAACTTATTTGCAGGATCAAACACAATCCCCTTAACCATGGACTGATGAATATCGTATCGCTTAATCCGCTCAAAGGTGGTCCCACTCCATATAATAATCAGCCTATCGAGCCCCACCGTCACTAATAAGGACCCATCTGGCGACCAACAGATATCTTGTATATCATTCTCATGGGCCACCAATCTTTTTCTAACGGTCCAATGTTCAAGATCCGCTTCCGCTTCTCCAAACTGCTTGGGCCGGTCAACCATCAGAGTGTCCTTTTCCCAGATCAACACAATTCTGTCGTCTGAACCTGACGCCAAAAAACGCCCATCGGGTGAAAACTTCACACTGGTGACCACTCCATTGTGACGAGAAACTGAGCACAACGGACGTCTTTGTGATACTGGCGGCAACAACCTATCAAACTCACTGTTGCTGCTCAAATCAATCCCTTCGACCGACTTGAACTGTAGAATCGTATGAGTATCCCATATCTTAACGTTTCCATCCAAACCACCAGATGCTAATCTAGTCCCATCGGCATTGATGCTGACAGAATAGCATTCGACTTTTTTACCCTCGGCTAAATGTGTTAGTCAACTTTAACGAATCTTTTCTGCTTGTAACGTACCTTTGTGGCCAAACCAGGGCAATTTGAGTATATGCATTAACGATACAACTAGTGGACCGAGATTCAAAATAAAATGCGCTTGGTCGTGCCGTGACCAATCCGCCTACAATCTCAGTTTCGGCCATTGTGGATAATTTTGAAAGAACCTGTTACCATCACATCAGTCGGAGTATTATCGACGAATTGACCGGAAAACACTGTTGTTACAACTGCAAGTCGACCTACTTCTGCCAGGCACGGGTTCCCATCGACAATTCGCCAGACATCTGTGTATTTATCAGAGCGTTACTTGCATTATCACCAGTGCTGTGCTTTTTGTTGCTATTATTACTTTCATTCCGGACAACTTTCCAATCACAAACGCAAACCAAGATCCAAAAAACCTGTGAAGTCAACCTTTGCTGAAAATGACCACATATGAAAAAATCGTAAAAGGGGCTACCAAAGTAAAAGTAGCGGCCCCCAAACTGAAATACATTGAGCCAATTCTATTAGCTACCCTGATTCATCACCAAACAGATGGGGAAAATTTCAACACTATAATGAGATGTTTGCACACCCGGCTTCGTGATAGTGCTTGGTCGGTGGTTTATAAGGCATTGATTGTTATTCATATTATGATTAGAGAGGGGGACAAAGATTTCACTTTAAAGTACATTGGTGAAAAAATGCCGAATATTTTGCATTTGGATTCTTCTTCAGTGTCTCGGGGCTCGGGAATGACCAGAGATGTCAAGTTTGTTTTAAAATATGCAAAATACTTACAGACGAGAGTGGCACAATTCCAATCGACTCAGGTTGATTATGTGAGAGATGAGAGATCCAACAACACCACTGATCAAAATGGTGGTCGGTTACGGTTTTTGGCTGTTGAAAAGGGCTTATTAAGAGAGTCAGAGAGTGTACAGAAGCAAATCGATGCATTATTAAGAAACAACTTCATGGAGAATGATATTAACAATGATGTATTATTGACTTCATTTAGATTATTGGTAAATGACTTGTTGGGGTTGTTTCAAGAATTGAATGAAGGGGTGATTAATTTGCTTGAGCATTATTTCGAAATGTCTAAAGTTGATGCTGACAGGGCCTTGAAAATTTATAAGAAGTTTGTGGATCAAACTAAATACGTCATTGATTATTTGAGAGTGGCCAAGCATTTAGAGCATGCTACGAAACTTCATGTTCCCACAATCAAGCACGCACCTACTGCTTTGACATCTTCTTTAGAAGAGTACTTGGACGATCCGAATTTCGAGGAAAATAGAAAACAGTATCTTCTTGAAAAGAACATTAAGAGTGGAAGCCCCAAGAAAGTGCCATCCTTATTACAACAAGGGAAACAGGACGCGGTGGCTCCTCCGGCTCAAAATAATGCTCAGACTGCAGCCAATGCCCAGAGAGCTAACTCTCTCATTGTTCAGCAAAGCACATACAATCCCTGGGAGCAGCAATTGGCAGGTCAACAAGTGTTTCATGCAGGTGGTGTTTTCACTATGCCCCCAATAGCGCAAGGCCAGACATTTGCCCTGAATTCCCCCTTCCAGTCGGCCATTCAAGTACCAGAACAGCAACCGCAGCCGTTTCCAAATCAACAGTTCCAGCAACCGACTAATCAGTTAAATGCTGCTTTTACGGGTAACGGTTTTGGAGGCTATGGCCAACAGCCTCAACAACCACAGCCTCAAGTTGCTCAAGTTGCTCAAGTTACAGGAACTAACCCTTTTTTGCAGCCATCTTTCACAGGTCAACCGCAACTGCAAACTTTCCAATTTGCTCCCCAAGCCACTCAACAGTTTCAGCAGTTTCAACCACAAACAACCCAGTTCCAAAACTTCCAACAACAGCCTACCCAAACTCCTCAAGCTACTCAACAACCTGCTCAACTCACACAACAATTTACATCCAACTCGAATCCGTTCTCCTCAAATGGGGTTGCTTCAACAAACACGGGATTGTTGTCTTCCAACCCATTCGGAAATAGCAGGTTTGCTCAGGGGAGTGGAACTACTGCCTTGTCGTTCAAAAGTCCAGACCCAGCACCTATCAAGGCTTCGTCTACAGGATCCAACCCCTTCAAGGTGTCGGACACGACCACCAATATTTTCAACAAAGCGGCTCAGCATTCTAAACCTCAGGAGCTTCGTCCTCAACCTACTGCCGGTGGATTAGAGAACTTACCAACGATTCCAGTATTTCCAGAGACACAAAGAGAGCAACAAAAGCAGCAGTTTTTGAATAATGCCCAGGTAGGTTTGCAGCACACTACCCAGCAGTTCCAGTCAATGCAACAACAACCAACACAGCAGTTTCAACAACAACCAACTCAGCAGTTTCAACAACAACCAACTCAGCAGTTTCAACAACAACCAACTCAGCAGTTTCAACAACCAACGCAGCAGTTTCAACAACCCACACAGCCATTGCAACAACAGCCAACACAGCCATTCCAACAACAACAATTCCAACAACCAACCCAATTTTCCTTTGGTCTGGCCGTCCAGCAACCTCAGCATTTGTATGCCAATAACACCTACAACGGCCCTAGTTTGATATAGAGTAAAAAGTTTCGTAATGTAATATATTGAATATTTAACCTACCCTCTCCATGCAAAGACCTAAAATAATAAAGACATTAATGCTAATAACGTGACGTAAGGAATTGTTGTTTTAACTCCCATGTTATCACTGGTAACTGATGCAGTTTTGGTGCTTGTTGCGGAAGATGAGGCTGTTGTTGAGCTGCTGGTTGAAGTTGTAGAGGTCTCTGCTTTTGTGCTAGTGACTTCTGTACTGAGGGCAGATTTCTCAGAGGGACTAGATCCGACGGAGCTTGCAGACAGAGAGATGGACTTGGAAACGGGGGTTTCTGAAGCAGAAGACAGTTGAGTTGAAGAAGTCTGTTTTGTGCTGCTGCTTCTTTCAGTAGTGCTGCTTTCAGTAGTGCTGCTACTGGTCTTACTAGTGCTGCTGCTGCTAGAGCTGCTGCTAGAACTGCTACTTGAACTGCTGCTAGAACTGCTGCTAGAACTGCTACTTGTACTTTCAGCACTACTTTCACTGTCATTGACACTAGCATTTAATCTCCCAAGCACCTTCCCATCCTCTGCTTCAATAGAAGTCCAGACACCCGATTGATCTGTGTACGAGTACTTTGTGCCAGAAGAATAATCGCTTATCTTCAAGGAGTTGATGTACATAGTAAAAGGAGCGTCTGTGTAGTCGGTTTCGCCCCCAGCCCATTCAATCGTACCAGCTTCATTAGAAGGATCACCACCAGCCCAAATTCCCGTCATTAAGTACATTGGAGACTGGGGAAATCCTTCGGACGAGTCGTTGGAAAGTGTTCTCACGGCACTTCCATCGTAGTACCACACGATCCGTTCATTTGTCCAGTCAATGGTATAATTGTGATAGTCATCTTGTGGAGGACTAGCAGTGTTGTGAAATTCTCCCCTGTCATAGGTTTCTGTGTTCCCCTTGACAAAATAGTTGGATTGCCATTGTGTATCGTCCCCACCTATCAATTCAATATCGATTTCATCCAAATCATTGGACTGCAAGTAAAAAGAAGAAACAATCCCTTTACCATTTCCAGCTTTTAATGAAACCTCCACTCTTCCAAACATTATGTAAAAATTAGACATCAAGGAAGGATTATCGAACCTCTTGGCCAATGTGAGCGACAAGCCGTCATCACTATAAGAAACACCGGAAGGAGTGGATTGTACTTCAAACTCGTCGGATTCTTTAGTGAAATCAATTGATATATCGGTTGCCAATGCTGTTTCTGCGGGACAGGAAGTTGCAGACAACGGGTTACAAAGTGATTTGGCGGAAGCATATGCCACGAAAAACAGGATTATGTACCAACTTAGCATCATTGTGGTAGAACTAATCAGTATTAGAATATGTGTGTGCTTTATATGATCGAGGAAAAAATTGGTTTTTCGTAGAGGCTGCAAATTAATTCTATAAATAGTAGAAAAGGTGCAGCGTATTTGAAAGGAGTCACTGCAAAAAAAAAACATCCGTCATACACGCATTATGTATACAGCCTCCAAGCACCAACGGGCGCATGACGTACCTCCTAAACCGGCCGTGACTTAGGGGAGACATTCAAACGCCTAAACCAGGAAAAGTAAAACCCTGAAAAGAACTGAGATGAAGTTGCAAAATGTTTCTACAATAGCTATAAATAAAGGGACCTAAAGGTTGGAATATTGAAGAGGGCGTAAATAGTTGGAAAATTAAAGAAGGCGTAATACTCGAAAAACTAGCAAGACGTAAATCATTAGGCCCTAGATCGTTTGTTAACGCATTACTTACATAATCACTACCTTTGCGTGTTTTCTACTCGTCTTTTTTTCAAATGCTAGTAATTCTACATACCAGTCTATCTCATTCCAACTAGTGCTAGTTATACGGGACGCATAACCCTCACGACATCCATGTTATATTGTCCGAATGTACCTTTAGAGCTAACCAGCGGACCGTTGGTAGCTCATAGCCTCGATTCGCGTTCGTGTAAAATCAAACAGTACACGACAGAAGGTTCAACATTCGTGTTGCAGGCTATAATTTGTGTACTAAACCAGAAGATTACCAGCGCACCTCCGGATTTATCTCCACCGTACCAAAGCAGAACGTTCCAGCAGGTTTCAATGTAAACAGAGGCTTTTAAATGCACAGAGGCTTTCCTTTAGCTAGTATTCCCATAGCTCCTTATTGTATCCCTCTGTCACAGTATCGTCAGTCCCATAATAGTGCTGCCATGTGGTAAATCCCCCCTGCAACACCCACACACTCAAATGGTTGAAAAATTCTACTTCTTCTGGATCCGTGATATCACCCAAGGATCTCAAAAACTTCAACGTCGATGATGGGCCTCTTACTTGGGACAAGGCACAATGGAACACTACGTCCTGGACACGATTGTCCATGAGTCTCTTCCTTAATTCCGGAATCGTCTCCTGGAAGTTGGCAGCAGCATAATGGTAACACCCCTTGATGTGTCCCCCGACGTAATCAGACTCTCTCACATCCACCACCGCGAACTTTCCGGGTGACCCTCCTTTGAACCACGAATAAAGGGTTGCTGGTTTTATGAACCTCAAGTCCGGAAGTGTGTAGGTTCTTGACATTTTTAGCACTGACAAGAATTGAATTACTGCGAACTTTGCGATGGCCCAATGACGGTAAACCGGGGTGGAGATGACTGAACTACAAGAAATAAACCACAAACACAGGTTTTCTAGACACTGCTCACCAAAGATACTTCAACCTTTGTAGATTTTTTCAATAATATCTGTCAAACTGGCTGTGGTTTTGCGAGGGATCTAAAATCTCGAATTATTCTATCTCAAAAAATTTTTGAGAATTTCACAAGTTGCTTTCCCAAAACCACAATTGCTGCACAATGTCACAAAAAACAGAGCTCAGAAAGACCAGAAGTCGAAGTCCTTTGACCAGAAGCATCTCAGTTGAGGCAATTGCCCCAAAAATATCTAATTTCTTCAACAAAAGAAGAAAAAGAACTAGAGAGTCGGATACTTCTCAGTCGGAGTCCGATAGTGAAATACTTCCTATACTAATACCAGATTCCAAGAAACGCAAAGTGAAAACGAAGAAACAGGAAGAGTTCGAGGCCAATGAAAAGCAGTTCGATGCTGAGTTGCCAGAAGACTTAAAAAAGTTCAGACCTATAGGACACAAATTCAATTTACCACCAAAAGATCGACCTATCAGAGTGTACGCCGATGGAGTGTTTGATTTATTTCATTTAGGACACATGAGACAATTGGAACAAGCCAAAAAGTCCTTTCCTAATGCCCAATTGGTATGTGGGATCCCGTCCGATATTGAAACCCATAAACGGAAAGGCTTGACGGTGTTGACGGACCAACAAAGAATCGATACTTTGAAACATTGCAAATGGGTAGATGAAGTGATCCCCAATGCCCCATGGTGTGTGACGCCGGAATTTTTGATTGAACACAAAATTGATTATGTGGCCCATGATGATTTACCATATGCATCGAGTGATTCTGATGATATCTATAAGCCTATTAAAGAAAGAGGAATGTTTTTAACTACTCAAAGAACTGATGGGATTTCCACGTCCGATATCATCACCAAGATTATTAGGGACTATGACAAATATTTGATGAGAAACTTTGCCAGAGGAGCCACCCGGAAAGAATTAAATGTCAGTTGGTTGAAAAAGAACGAATTGGATTTCAAGAAGCATATTAGTGATTTCAGATCTTACTGGAAACAGAATACTACCAATTTGAACAACGTTTCAAAGGACTTGTATTTCGAAGTCAGAGAGTACATTAGGGGTAGAAAACATCACATCGATGATTCCTCCTTTAATAGTGATTCTGAAACCGAGGGCCATCCCAAAGGATTATCACCCATGGCCGAATTTGCTGCCAAATATATTGGTAATGCCAACAAAGAATTGAATGGCAAATCCATATTTGCCAATGTCAAAGGTTGGATGAGTGGAGATAATTTCATTGATAACGACGATGACTTAAGCAATCATGAAAGTGATAGTGCATTGGTGACTAAGAATCCCAGATCTTTACCTAAAAGTTTGAAAGACAAGAGAAAGGTCAGGAAGCCTGTCAGCAGAAAAAAAATCTCCTAGGTCACTTTGTATACATATTGTTCGTACTCAATAACGATATTGCTTCTTTTAACTATCATAATTTTCAGTGCGATCAAATCATAAAAATAATATATCAATCTTCTGCTGCATGTCGAAATAGAAACAAAATGTCAGAATTCATAGACACAAGGGTGCAGATATCGGAAATGCACACAAAAGAGGACGAACTACTCACGTTGAAGGAGTTAAAGCAGCTGCTAGAAGCTCAGCAACAGGAGTTCTTGTTCCAACAACAACAATTTCTTCACAAAGATACAATAAGCCCTTCCATTTCTGGTTCGAATTCCTTCAGTTTTACCCAGGGGTTGATTTTGGGTCAAGTAAGTGTCATTGTGGTGATAGCTATATTCATTAAGTTTTTTGTGTTCCAAGACGCTTCCAACTTTTCGCCTATTTCCACCACCAAAGATGCTACAGGAGTAGTGGTAAGACGGGATAAGGAAAATAAGAATAGGCTAGAAGAACCAGAAAAGGGCCAGAGTGTGCATGCCCGAAACATCACGTCTATCCTTGAGAAGACATATTACAATGTGGAAAACCATCCGTCGGAGAGTTTGGACTGGTTTAATGTGTTGATTGCCCAGACGATATCTCAATTGAGAACAGAGGCATTGACTTCAGATAATATCTTCCACTCTTTGAATGATTTTTTGACGAAGCTGGACTTCCCGGATTTCCTAGATGTGGTACGTATAACTGAAATCGATATAGGTGATGACTTTCCCATTTTTTCCAACTGTCGAATTGAGCAAAGTCAGGATGGTACCGGAAGACTTGAGGCCAAAATTGATGTGGATTTGTCAGACACGGTTACGTTGGGAATTGAGACGAAATTGTTGATCAACCAGCCTCGTCCGAAGATTGCAGCTTTACCCGTGCAGCTTTCAGTGTCATTGGTTCGATTTAGTGGCTGTTTGGCTGTTAGTTTGATAAGTCCCAATGATCAAGAATTAGATCAGTCAGCGACGGATTTGGATACTGAAGACGTTCTACCCAGGAGCAAAGAAACGCATTCTTCGCCTTTAGGGAGTAGTGAACCTACAAACTCCAAGAGGGACAAAAAAATACAGGAATCAGGCACTGCCATAAGATTCTCTTTTTCGCCAGATTACAGATTGGAATTCAATATCAAATCATTAATTGGGTCTCGGGCAAAACTTCAAGATGTGCCTAAGATTTCATCTTTGATTGAGAGTAAGTTAAGATACTGGTTCGTGGAGAGGTGTGTGGAACCCAGGTTTCAGGTAGTAAAGATCCCGTCTCTTTGGCCCCGAAAAAAGAACACCAGAGAAGTGGCTGAGTAAAAAGACACCAGAGAAGTAACCGTGAAGGGGGTAGACGAGTGGCTGTAAACACATACGTCAGTTGAACATAGACTTTGCGGACATGCTCGGAGTCTAAAAGACACTCATTAAATGTTGAGGACAACGAATATACCAGCAAACAAGGCATTCAAGGAATTGGAGAAACAGTTGGCCGAGTCTTCAGAACTGGCAGCAGAGGAACTGACAGCAGAGCTTTCGGAACTGGTTTCAAAACTGGGCTCATAACTTGAGGCAATTGTCTCAGGAACACAGCAGAGCTTTCAGTGGTGCTTGTATCGTCGTGTACATATCGTGTTTCCAGTGCTTCTGAAGAGTATCCCGGCTCCAGTACTGCGGCAGATTCTTCCTTTTCGTGACCTTCCTTATTAAAAAACTGAACTTCCTCGTCTCCGTTCATACAGTACGTAGCAGACCCATGAGTATGACAGTCAGTGTATTCTGTTTCTGCTTCGCTTTCACTCGGTATAGGATTAACACAACCTTTGTCTCCACATTCATCAACAATAGTATTCAGCACCATGGAATGACAGTCAGTGACGTTTGTAACAGTAGCAATAATCACTGCAAAAACAGGAACTAACTTCATTTTTTTCTATCTTGAATAATCTCGAATCGTTCTCTCTTCAATCCTCCTTAAGTACTGTCTTGTTTCCATATTCCACCACTGACAAGAGAACAAGTACTGTCATACTGTTGGTGTTAGCCACCAAGACACCTCAAAATTTCTTGGTAAATCGTCAAAGACGTTTTTATGGGGCCGGTACGAGAAGAGGGCGTGTTCCATTTAAGTACAGTATTTTCTTAATTCTAAGAACTGATTTTGTAAGGCTGCAAAAACGCAAAAAAATGAGCAAAAATAAAAAAAATATCAGAACCGAAAAGTAATGTGTAATGACAGAAAATATTAAATATATACTAGTCTTGGAGTAGGCAAAGTAAACCACGAAAATTAAAAGGTACCTTTATTGAATGCAACCCATTACCTAAAGGACAGGCAGTTCAATATAGGGAATCAGGAAAAAGGACAGGTGTCCAATATGGGGAATCAGGAAAAATGAACATCTATAAACAAAAACCATGAACTTCATTAAATGTTGAAAGCAATAAAAATACCGGCGAACAAAGCACCTAAAGAAACGGAGAAGCTATTAGCCAAACCTTCGAAACTGGACACTTGAGCAACAGTACTTGGAGCCGAAGAAGAGGCCGGGGAGACTGTTGTTGGAGCAGATGAAGCATGGGAAACTGTTGGTGCCGCAGCAACAGCAGGAGTCGACACAGAAATCACAGTGCTTGGAGTTTTCACGATCGATGTTACAGCCACGTAAGTGGTGTAAGTGGTGGTGTGATCAGAAACAGTAGAAAGCACACTACTTGCAGCTTCTGAACTCAAAGGACAGTAAGTGGTGTAGGAAGTTGTTTTATCAACAACAGTCGTAAGACCGGTTGTGACAGGGACTGCAGAACATTTGTTTTCCGAACAAGAAGTTATGGTAATAACGGTGGTGGAAATGGCAGTGGTGGTAGATTCGGCAGTCAATGGACAGTAGGTGGTGTAAGAAGTGGATTTGTCATGGACAGTGGTGACACCAGTGGTAACAGGGACAGCAGAACATTTGTTTTCGGAACAGGAAGTGATGGTGATAACAGTGGTACCAATAACATCAGTAACAGTTCCTCCTAAAACAGTAGCTTCGGCTAAGATAGAGGTCTCTGTGGTCAAGTCACCATTAGATTCGGTTGTGACAAGGATTTCTTCAGAACCAGTGACAACAGCGCCACCGGATTCGGTGGAGGTAAATCCTTGAGTGTAATCGGTACATTCTGGACAGTCGCCGATGATTTCTGTGGTCGTGTACAAGTCGCCATCCGAGTCGGTCGTGACAATGACGTCCCCAGTTTCAGTAGCAACGGTTCCATCTGATAAGGTGGTAACGAAGGTGGTAGTGTACTCGGTACATTCAGGGCAGCCTGTAACGGAAGCAGTATCCGAAGAAGCAGTATCTGAAGAAGCAGTGTCTGAAGAAGCAGTATCTGAAGAAGCAGTATCTGAAGAAGCAGTATCTGAAGAAGCAGTATCCGAAGCAGTATCCGAAGCAGTATCTGAAGAAGCAGTATCCGAAGAAGCAGCAGATGACACATCACTAGATGTTGCAGCACTAGAAACAGCAGATGAAGCATCACTAGATGAAGCAGATGATGATTCAATAGATGAAGCAGCAGATGAGGACTCACTAGATGAAGCAGATGATGAGGACTCAGTAGATGAGGCAGCAGATGAGGACTCAACAGATGAAACGGCAGATGAAACAGCAGATGAAGCAGCACTAGATGTAGCAGCACTAGAGACAGCAGATGAAGCAACAGATGAAGCAACAGATGAAACAGCAGATGAAACAGCAGACGAAGCAACAGACGAAGCAACAGACGAAACAGCAGATGAAGCAACAGATGAAACAGCAGATGACGAAACAACACTGGAAGAAACGTCACAGTCGCTCCAACAGAAGTTAGGTAAAATGCTAGATCCTCCCAACAAACTGATATTCAAACCAACAGAAAGTCCGGCACTCAAATCAAGCAAATCTCTCTTTTCATGCTCAATGATAGCATCACTGATGTCCCTCTTTCCGAGAATAGTTTGAGCTGCATCTTTGAGATCTTGCTCTAAAGTGTAAAGGAGCTTGTCGGGCAAGATAGCTGCTCTTAAAGCATCGAGCAATGGACTATCAATGGTAGCATCAAAGTCAATGTCAATCTCAATGGAGAACCCCTTTGGCAAACAGAATAAATCACCATCAATGGAAGCATTAACCAAAATAGAAGCAGACCATTGAAACAAGTTGGTAATATTACCTTCGGCACCGGCACCGGCAATCAATTGAACGCCATTGGTACCCACACCTAACCCACCGATAACAGCAGCACCAGCACTGGCTCCTAAAATATCAAACAAATCAATAGCAGCAATAGTTTCAAAGTTAACTGTGACTTTGAATAAATTACCAGCGATTTTTTCAACGTCACTAATAAGAAGGTCAGCCTTTGGAATAAGGCCGGCTCTCTTAACCAAATCAAATGAAGAACCAGCTTCAAGTAATTCGAGGTTATCTCTTTTGAGCAAACCAAGGTCGAAGTTCAAGTCTTCGTGAATACCAAACAGTAATAATTCTGAAGGTGCACAGGTATCATGAGCAAATATGTTGGGTATATTTAAAGTGAAATCAAAAGATTGAGCCCCACTAAAGTTGATTAAGCTGGCTTCAGCTAAAGAGGCAACAACTGCACCAGCAAAAAGTTTTGAGAAATGCATCGTCAATGGTAAAGCGAATGTGATAAGTAATCTGATGGTAAAAAAACTATTGGTATGGAATCTCACGAGATCTTATACTGTTCAACATTGAACCCACACACACCTCGAATATCATACAATGAAAACGCGATCAGTATGACAGACAATGACTGGCCCTGTTTGTATACTTTTGATATTGCAACGATTGCTAGTACTATAGAATGGGACCGGGAATTGTTGCAAAAAATAACGAGTGAATTCGTGCTCTTTATTCCAAATTAGGGATGATTTTTAGGTTACGAAGAATTATGGTTCACACGATTGACATTGTTTGACCGAGAATTTATACACTTTAGGAACTACCGCTGGTGGTGTTCGCTTCAACAAAGCAGCACATGTAATCAGAGCTCCTATTTTACACAATAAGAAAAAATAAATAAATAAACAAGAGACTGCGCATGAAAGATGCTCAGGGAATTCTCCATTTTGCGAGATGAATCTGGTTGCGAATCTACCCTGACTAAATAACTCCGGCACAAACCCTGTAATATGAAATACAAGAAATAATCCAGTAAAGTAATCCAGTAAAGTAACCCAGCGAATTACTCCAGTGAAACAGATGAAGGAAACCACCCCTGAAAATATTAGGTGTATCACATGTCTGTTAATTCGGCTAAGGCGCGTTTCCTGAAAATCTCTCTAACTGTCAGCTCATCGTCCTAATATACCTAAAAAATAAAATCTAATTAGATTAGGTTAATTTGCGCTTGTTTCCACTTTGGCTGGGAATTTTTCATGGGCGATTTGGACACCCAACTTTGCAATTTTCGAGGAGTTTACGACAAGAATCGGCTTTGTCTGTCAATCTACGGTAGTAAGTCATAGTCACTATTTCATCGCAACAAAAAGCCACTGTGCAAAGCTATTATGAACGAATGAACACAAGTGAAACGCGTAGCAAATTTCTCATTTTTTCTACTTTAGTTGTCTATTGTCCAAAAAGAGACGCTTTGTTTCTAATTTCAGCAAACAGGGACCAGGCATGTGCAGCACAGTAGTAGACCTGAATTATTTTATTCGTCAACGATTTCTACGTCTTTCGCTTGGTACATTTCGGGGAAGTTTACCATACTAGAGAAGTCTCTCCTGGGTTTCATACACCAAGAAGCTACTAATATGACGCAGATACCGACTTGCAAAAGCTAATGGGTGCCTAAAAGGAGTCAATTGGTGGGTACCAGTGACCGAATTCACCGATACATGCCAAGAGCACCTTGGTTCCCCGAGTGATGGTTCTATTGTTGAACATTTTTCTTTTGAACCTTGTGTTGCCCTGTAGCATTTGCAGGGGATACACGAATACGTTAAGCAGCTCCACTTTTCATAATTCTTTGTCACCGTCGTTTATTATTATTTTGTATGTTTAGAAGTGTTCTTGACGAGGTTGGGTTTATTCTAGATGTTTGTTGTAACTTCGAGGCTTATTTTCGTAGAATTTATTGAGTATACCTCTGTTACAACCAGTGGTCACGTGCTGGGATATGGCTTGCACTAGTGACTACTAACCATCTGAATTGTGCTATTTCAGTTCAATATCTGAAATTTAAGCCTTTACTATTCCACTCTAGGAACCAATTTATTTTTTGATTATGAGAATGGTTGCAAGACATTCAGAAGTATTTACTATTCCAAAATCGGCATGGTTACAGAGTTTCAGGAGACCCTTTTGTGTCTTTCTGGACCCTTTTTGAATCCATCTGTCTCGGGATTAATCGTTCTGGTTCAAAGAGTTGAATTTTGTAAATTTGGCGAAAAATGCAAATGAGTTGCAGAGAACGTAAAGGAAAGAAAAAGACATTACGGGGAAGTGAAGCAAATTAAAGAAGAGAAACTCACAAATCCACCTCAATGGCTCGCCTTATGCCCAGATGTTCAATCAAGAGAATATTAGGGACAGTCGAATGAAAATATCTGTAGTATGAGTATTTTTTGATTATAGTGGTTATAAGATTCTTTGATAAATATGTTAAAAGGGCCACAAAAATCTGGAAAAATACACAACATGGGTTGAGACATCTGTGGTACTTCTGACCTTTTGTGCCTTTTGTACCTTAAATTTTTATCAAGTTCCCAAGGCTTACATACACCAAAGCTTGCACCAAAACTGGCACCAGACCCATGCACCAGACCCATACACCAGATCTCAAATTACATAAGCACATTGCACCTGAATGTCCTGGAAGCTTTTGGAAGTTTTCGCTTGCACAAAATCTAAGTGCAAAGAACCGAAAAGATTTTCGAAGAGGCGACATCAATTTTGATTTATAATAGATTTCTTGTATTTTAGCTAACCAAGTACAACACGTTATATATTAAACACAGGCTCAAGTATGGTTAAAGATACCAAGTTTTATGACCTTTTGGGAGTAGGTGCTTCTGCGTCTGATACAGAATTAAAAAAGGCTTACAGGAAAGCAGCATTGAAATACCATCCAGATAAGAATCCATCACCAGAAGCAGCAGAAAAGTTTAAGGACGTTTCTAGAGCTTATGAAGTATTGAGTGATGATCAGAAGAGGGATATTTATGATCAATATGGTGAAGAAGGTTTAAGTGGAGCAGGTCCTGGTGGTATGGGAGGTGGAATGGGAGCTGATGATATATTTTCCCAATTCTTTGGTGGCGGAGGATTTGGTGGGGGTGGTGCTTCCAGAGGTCCTGCTAAAGGCAAGGATATAAAACACTCTATTGGGTGCACGTTGGAAGAATTATTTATAGGAAGAACTGCCAAATTGGCCTTGAATAAGACCATTTTGTGTAAGACATGTGCAGGTAGAGGGGGTAAAGAGGGTAAGATTAAGACTTGTGCTTCTTGTCATGGTCAAGGGGTAAAATTGGTCACCAGACAAATGGGCCCAATGATTCAAAGATTCCAAACTACTTGTGATGTTTGTCAAGGTACTGGTGATATTTGTGATGCAAAGGATAGATGTACTTCTTGTAGAGGTAAGAAGACTCAAAGTGAGAGAAAAATCTTACAAGTTCATATTGATCCAGGTATGAAAGATGGACAGAGAGTTGTTTTCAGTGGGGAAGGGGATCAAGAACCTGGTGTCACTCCCGGTGATGTTATATTCGTTGTTGATGAGAAGCCTCATGAAAAATTCACTAGAAAGGGTAACGATTTATTCTACGAAGCCCAAATTGATTTATTGACTGCTTTAGGTGGTGGAGAAGTTGGTTTTCAACATGTGTCCGGAGACTTTGTCAAATTTACTATTTTACCCGGTGAAGTTATCTCACCAGGGTTAACTAAGGTGCTCGAAAACCAAGGTATGCCAGTTTATAGACATGGTGGAAGAGGCAATCTTTTCGTTAAATTTGATGTGAAATTCCCACCAAAAAATTTCACCAGTGAAGAAAAGTTGAAGGAATTGGAATCCATTTTACCACCAAGAACCAAGGTTGAAGTTCCAAAAGATGCTCAAGTGGATGAATGTGATTTAGTGGATGTTGACCCTTACAGGCATGATTCTTCGTCTAAACGTGGTGGAGGAGCTTATGATTCTGATGAAGAGGAAGCCGGAAGTGGAGGAGTTCAATGTCAATCGCAATGATTATGTTTTGTGTCTCTATACTTGTCTAGATTACATTATCATATGAGATTTTATTATTTACAGGGATTCTGCATTCTGCAATCCTCATAATGCTCCGTAATAGGCCCTTATTACAGGAATTCTCTATTTCATAATCCTTACTATCTATAAAAGACCTCTATTTATTCTATAATTACCCGGACTCCACTCTCTTTAAAATACTCTATAATAGGCCCTATATTCTATAATTACCCAGATCCACTCCATTGACCTTCTACTCTATTATCCGAATCCTACTCTACCTTATTCCTTGATATTCTCACGACATACACCAACAACAAATCAGATACTAACGAAAGTCCTCCCCAAAACGTATAACACCCTCCAAGCCCCATTGCCGCAGACATCTTAGATAAGATTCCCGAACACAAAGCCGCCAAACAACACCTAAGCAAATTCATCAACGAAGCAGAAGTGGAGGCTTTATCCGGATGAATATCAACTAAAATGGTGGTGGAAATTGCAATGAAAGATGACGAAGAATATGAAATGAAACAACTGCTTATGATTATTGATGCAATATTCTGTTTGAATTGTAAGCACCAGCCAAATATAATAGAACCCATGAATTGAAGTATGCAAGGTATTATGGCCACATAAATTCTGCTTATTAACACCAGAAATTTAGGTCTTTGATCATCAGGTACTTCTGCATATTTGGCGTCATGCCTGGCTTTAAAAACTCTATATGACCAGTTTAGCATCCTTCCAGATACCATGGACCCCGCAAAACAAGCAACTCCTTGTGGAAGATAAATATATCCCACTTGAAGGATAGTATAATTGTAGCCATCTCCCTCCAATAACGTTATAGAAGTGAGAGCCATAGTCCATAGGGCAAACTTCAACGATGGGGGGATCAAAATACACACGATTTCTTTGTTTGCTAGCATTTTGAAGGGACTGAGGATGTCCAATTTAGACTTGGAGGCCAAAGTACTGGTATCATTTGTCAATTTTTGTTTGAAATGGTTCAATAAAAAAATGGGAGCTATATTGATGAAATTCTTGGGCAATACCGAACCATTTCCCACAAACAGTCGAAGGGTTTCAGGAAAAACAAATATTATGAAACAGAAGGTAATTCCACTTCCAATAGCCAAGAATACAAAGATTCCTCTCCAACCAAAGGAGTTTATTAATGCCGCACCAATAAGACCACCAAATGCATTCCCTGTCAATTGTAACCCGGCAACCAACCCCACAAACCCTCCTCTATCAGCAACAGTGCACACATCCCCTGAAACACCGGAAGATATAGCAATTGTAGGACCAATTCCTGCGGCCTGTACACATCTAAGAACCGCAAGCAACCAATAGACATTTGTCTGTGATAATGCAATGCATGCGGCGATATATGCTATCATTCCTGCCATGAGTACCGGACGCCTTCCGATGGTGTCAGCAAAATTGGAGGAAAAGGCTGGCATTATCCCCTGGGCCAATAAATACGACACCACTGATAAATCAGCTACGGAACTGGTGACATGAAATTTTTTTGATATTGTAGGTAGTGCCGGAAAATATATGGGACTTGAAGCAGTGCTCCAAAACCCTATCATTGATAGTAATATCATCAAGACGTATTTTTCCTTAGTGGAATATATGGTAAAAGGATAAGGTTTGGTTCTGGTGGTTTCCTTAACAAGATCCAACGGGTCTTTTTCTTTTTCTAATTCGATTTCCGACATGTTTTGTGACATGTCTTTCGACACTGTGCTCGAAGTTTGGGATCTGTCTGGTTCGAAATGGAAAAGAGAACCTTTTTATGTGGTGAGCCAAGAAAGGATGCTAGCTTTGAAAAAGATATGAGTAATAGATCTTAGTAATCGGAGAAGCCGCTTTCGCAGCAAGATTGGCGTACGGTTGACACCGGCCGTGTCCCAACCAGAACACATAAATCTATATGGTATAAGTCTATTAGATTCAATGTATAAAGGTAAATCTAGTATGGTATCATCTATTATAAAATCCTATTTATCTTTCGGATTATTGTACTTCCGGGCAGGCGGGTTCTTGGGGGTGGAGATCATGAAGTTGATATTATTTTTAGTTACACTCTTGTGTTTCTTATGCGATGGACTGTCGTCTTCATGAGCTGCCGGGGGTGGGGGCACCATTGGAGGAACCATGGCAGTGTATGGCGAATGCTGGGGCTTTTGTTGCGTCGGCGGCGATGTCACATAGTATTGGTATTGCTGGAGATAATAAGGTCCTGGTCCTGCGGGTCCCGGACCAGTAAACGGTGGCTGATTTGGTGGGGGATACATCAAATGGTGGTATTTTTGCTGGTAAGGAGATCCCAAGCTCTTAGAGCCGTCGCCTGGAGTTTGAGACGGTGGTGGTGGAGGGCCATGGTAGTATATGGGATACACTTGTGGAGGAGGGGGATGTTGAGCCATTTGACTTGGTGACTGCTGTTGGGAGTGTACTTCGGCATACGATGCGTTGTTACTGGAGGGGGAGTGATCCGTAGCAAGGTTCTCTTCCGATTTTTCCCTTTTGACAGATTCCGGCAGTCTTGTGGGGGATCTTATAGGAGAAACCAAGTCGTCCGATTGGATCTCATGCTTAACCGTATCACTATAACTTCGTTTCCTACCTTGAATGGGGTATTCTCCGCTGGCCAACACTTCGATCTGCTTTTTTAAGTCTGTTAATGAGTTCTGGAAAAATTGGGGGATCAATTCATGGTTGATATTCATGGACTTTATAAGTGTAAGTAGTTTCAAAGTAGTGGAAACAAACTCGTTTTTTATTTCTTCCTGTTTGGTACGTTCCTGTTCCGTTTTTAATTTAATCAAATCAGAAAGGGTTTCACTGGTATAAGGCCATACCACTTCTTCTTCTTCACCAAGAGGAATTCCAAGTAGTTTGCCCATGCTACGGTCAATTAAAGGGCTATTTCTTTTTTCTTTGGATCCGGACTTTTCCTCTTCAATTATACTGTTTAAAGCTTGGGCAGTCATTGAAGAATTGTGACCATAGTGTTGGTACTTTGATTTTTCAATCTTGAAGTCTTTGATATTAGGCAATAAGTCTGCAGCAGATTTCTGATCATCTTCGGTTAACTGGAAATCCTTTTTTCGACCACTTTTAGGATCGTTCATTAGTTTAACTAAGGATAACAACTTGACGGATGTTCACTAAGTTATATGGCATAGAATATCGATTAACGAATGTAAAATGTAAGGAGTCAGGGTGTCTATGCAATTGATTTTTAAGGTGTCAAGTGTGTGACCTGTGAAAGTTTAAGTGCACAGGAATATTCAAAATCACAGAGGAGGCATCTTGTTATATATGTTGTATGTTTAGAGAAAATTCCCTTATTAGGTAAAGTAACTAAGTACATAGAATCGCAGAGGCGTGTACCTGACAAAATCAAGAAATTACTGAATATGGTAAATTAAATTAATGGAAATTATCGGGTTTATGGCCATAGCTGCGATATTTACCTACCGAACTACATCAACAAGAACTGAACATTGCGATCTGATCTTTCTGCTGACATTTCCTATTTAGGAATATAAGTCAAACTACTGAACCTATCTTGCTGCAAATATCAAAACACACATGCAAATGATCCAAAGCCACGTTAATGGCTTAAAATAAAATCACATCGTTCAATAAACCACTAGTTTGATTCAACCCACCCATTTGTGGGAATTGTCGTAAAAATTTGGTAAACCCCGAAATAAGATTTGCTCAACAAATTACTCCAACACAAATAACAATGTTCTACAAACAAAGAGTGTGGAAACCAGCATGAATTTGCAGTCGATTATATAATATGTCGAAAAAGGGAAGTTCTCATGACCTCAGGTGTGGCAGGGGGTGGGGCCATTGTAGTGCGACCGGGAGCGCAAAAAAAACTTCATACTTCGATGGCAAAAGAAGATAAGCCCGTGTTATTAGTAGCAATCAGCGGCCCTTCGTCTTCTGGAAAAACCACCGTCACAAAAAACTTAATTCGCTTATTGAATTGTGAAATTATTCATCAAGATGACTTTTATCTTCCCGATGATAAGATTCCCATAGACCCTGAGAAGAATGAACAGAACTGGGACCATCCCGATGCAATTGACTTTGATAAGTTCAAAAAATACATTCTGGATGTCAAAGCTGGAAGAGAGCCTCTACTGCATGGGGAAAGTCTTGAGATGGAGGTGAATTTGAAGTTGACAGCTCAGGAAATGGAAATTTCCCAGGCCAAATTAAATGCTCGATTGAAAAACTATCATGTGGTGCTAGTGGACGGATTCATGTTATATCATGACGAAGGCTTGGCCAGCTTGTTTGACTTGAAGTTATTCTACTATGCTAGTCACGAAGTATTGAAGCTTAGACGTAGCAAAAGGAAGGGTTATTCAACGGTGGCCGGATTTTGGGTAGATCCGCCAAATTACTTTGATGACTTTGTTTGGCCGGCGTACGAGAAGTATCACAGGCATTTGTTCCAAGACAACGATGTGAACTTGAAATTGAACGATTATAGCAAAAATCAGATGCACATAAAAGAATTTAAGACGGATGACAGCAGCAGCGTTCATGATATGGTATTATGGACAATCGACAGGGTGGTGGAGTATGTAGAGATATAATTGCTAGACATAGAATTGCTAGACAGATGCACAAATACGTATAATGCCGTTATTTCTTGCTCTTCTTCTTGGCCTTTTTGAGATCCTTCATCTCTTCTTCATAAATGTCTGTGGCATTTTCTTGCTTCCTTTTGATATTCTTATTTTTGACACTTACAACCCCTCCTTTGAGAGCTTTTTCCATGGTCTTGCCACTACTCCATTCTTGATCGTCTGAAATGGCATATTTGTCCAAATTTAGCGAATTGATAAGCTCTCTTTGCTTGATTTTCAAGTCACTTATTACTTCTTTTCCTTCTCTATCAAGATCATTATTATTGACATCTTCAAAAGCCTCATAGTGACCTTCAGCCTCAGTGGTTTCTTCCAACTCCGGTAATGTTTCTTCAATGGACTTATTGAGAATCTTTCGGAAGTGAACTGAAAACTTTCGAACTATCTTTGCAAACATGGCCATGATCTGATTGGTGGGTAATCTCAATTCTTTGGCAATATCTTCAAGATTCTTGTGTTGAAGACCAATGGCCAACAAAATAGCTGCTTGAACAGACGACAAATTTACTTCCTTGGCTCTACCATTGAAATAAATTTGGGAAATCAGTGGTAGCATATCCACGATAACGTGATAATCTAATAAGTTATTGGCATATGAGTCCAATCTTTTTAAATCGAATGGTGACAACGTTTCATCCAACTGCTCTTTCGTCAAGGTTTTGGACGAATGGAATCCCGTAGCTTCAATAATACTCAAGGATTGAACCGATGCAAACTTTTTGAATTCGTAGGATAATAACTGCAAAAATCTCTTGTGGAAGTCTGTGCTAAATTCACGAAGCCACTTATCTTCACGGTTTTGCAATACCTGGAGCATAACAGAGGTATGTTCTCCGGTTAAATCATTAGCAGTTTGTCTCAAGTACACAGGAGTAAATCCGGATTTCTTCCAAAACTTGTGTAATTGTGAAGTTAATCCGTAGGATACCCCAAGATAATGCAAGTAATAGGGAGGTTTCTCTGAAAGCTTGAGCAATAATGGAGGCAAACTTTTGGAGTCTCTGAGTTTTATTTCATCCTTCAAAGAAGCATTCTCAAGTTCCTTATCGGTTACCCTTGTGATGGTTTGTTCTTTTAATTCATTATCTTCACTAATATCAGTGAACTTTCCTTCGTAATAGTCCTTTAATAATTCAATTGCTCTGGATCCGTACCCCATTCCAGCGTACTCGGGATTAGTGGCAATTCTGACGATTCGGGCTCCCGAAAGAGATGCAAATTCATCATCTTGGAATTGTTGACTCATTAACCATGGAATCAAATCTCCTCCAGCTCTTTGTCCTCTTGATAAAGATTTCCGAACACTATCCTTAGAAATCTCTCCTTCTAATGCAAGCTGCACCACACACAAAGGATCCGGGATCCGGTTGTCCTTTGGATCTATTGGTGGAAGTAAAACAAACAATTGATGAGCTGGGGCATCACTCATTAACTGCAAATCATTTGGCGAATTCTTATAATGAGAAGCCACATAAAGAGCCATCATCTTCTCTAAGAATGCTTCAGAAACTGGGTGATAGGAGAATAATGTGTCTCTGTTGACGAAAAACAAATTACATTCCGATGGATGTGGAGTTCCTTTAGTTGCAAATTTTGAGTTTTTGTTCAAACTGACATCCAAACACAATAATTTATTCAACCATTTTTCAACAGGATCTCCTGGTGCATATCTGATAGGCTCATCCAAAACCACCTCACGAAGGGTTCTGCTGGAAGAGCTGCGATCTTCTCCTCCCTTTTTATCCCTTGAAACAACCATGGTATCTCTTGAGATCTCATTATTCATAGACTGATCACGTAATTGTTGGATCAATTTAAGAGACAATGATCTTCCAGTACCTTCATACCCATTGATTGTGGAGGCCATAAAAATCAAGTAGGGTCCCATAAGTTTTTTGACAATTGGCAAAGGAATTGCTGCTGCTTCATCAATAACCACTAATTCGGCTTGAGCTAATAAATGGGAATCGTTTGGTTGGATGTATTGAATGACTTGACGGTGATCACGTTTGATATCAACTCGAACAATGGCCTTATTGAAAGCAGCACTTGTGGATTGAATGATATCGTAATCAAGATGCTCAGTGTACCCCAAAGCATCGAACCCTTTAAAAACGAATTCAAACAACGTATTCAAATTCTCTGGTGACGGGGAAGTAACATAAATGTTGGAGTATCCTTGGGATATAGCGGCTGCCATGGATATACCCAAAGCAGCAGATTTACCTCTACCTCTTCCAGCAGTCAAAGTCACAGTGCTTTTTAATGATTTTTCAGTTATCACGTCAATGAATGTTAAAATGGCCTGTGCTTGATTAACAGTCTTTGATAAAGACACAAGAGACCCTGCAGGTTCCACATCTACAAGACTTTCCTTCAAATCTCTCAATTCCTGAGCTTGCGGTGTCAATTCATCATCGTCTTTGGGAGGTAATGGTTTTACATGCTTTCCACCAGAAATGGGTAAAACATTCAATTCATCGTCAACCACCAAGCAGTTCTCGCACGACCCCAAAGATAACAAGAATCTTTCATTAAATCTTGCCACCACATCATTATGAGCTTCAGTTCTGTACCTACTATGAATATCCATCGACATGGTGTATAACTGTTTCAACGAGGTCATTGATTTCAATAAAATTACCACCAAACCACCTCCTTCAACCGTTTCCATGGTTCTGGCCAACAAATTGGGGGTAATACCTTCGAAATCTTGCAAAATACACATCCCATAAGTGTTACCCAAGATCTTTTCAGTTTCTTTATAGTAGACATATCTGATGTTTTGGTTGGAAATAAACGCCTCAAACGGATCCTGTTCGTTCACATCTCTGATTCCTCTCTTTATATCCTTTTTGATTTTGGCTTCCCTCTTTTGTCTATGTGATGTGAATCCAAGTAACTTCTTTTTGTAGGCCCACAACACCGATTTATTCATCTTTAAATCGGCAGACATCATTAAATAATGGAGATTTGGCAACTGGTTCTTGGCCTTGTCCCCCACGATAAAGAAGAAACTTCTTTGTTTCTCCTGGACTCCATTCCGAATCAACGCTGGAATCCGTGAATCAATAGCTTTTTTACCCATCGTTATAGATGCTATAAGAGGTGAAAAATTAAGTGCGCCGATGACTAGTGTCTCAATCAAATCTCGTAGTGCCCCTACCAACAACACCTGCCACAAAGTAATTTATCTGGGGCGCAAAAACAAAATTTGGCAACCATTTCACAGAAGGATTACGTCTTTTGTAACTACAAGGATTGTAATCATATACACAGAGAAAATGGGCAGAGGAAGAAAACCAGGACGAAAATCCAAGGCGACTTTACCACCTGGGATTCAAGACCGAACCAATAAGCCGAATCCGCTAGGGGCTCTTGAGGTGATAGGTAACGGGAACATGTTGGCGTTGAAAACCCACAAGCCCGACAGAAACAAGTCACCCTCCATTGGAGTGGGAACCAACGGAAAGCCGGTTAAGAATAAAGTTGCTCCAAGATCGGGACAACAGTTCAAAATAGGTCCTGCTTTTAACGAGCCTAAAGTACACCAAAACATCTTTGTTACTTCTTCTAATAGGGTTGTTATCCCCAAATTGATGGCCCGTATTGATCGGGGACTCGATTTCATTGATGGAGAATGGATCGGGTATAAGAGGAACTATTTTACGTTGGTAGCTGCTTTTCAATTTGTTGGTCACACACTGGAGATTTTCTTTAAAGAGAAGTTCCATATTTTGCATAATGACCACGATCAATTGAATATCAAGTGCTTTGCAGTAAGATTGGTTTCTGAATGTTGTGAAGATGATACTAAGGTTAATTTGGTTCAACATACTCCCAAAAGAGATAGAGGTCCGCAATATCTGCCACCGGTGTATCCTTCAATTTCTGGGGAAATGCCCCATCACGAGTTGATTAAACAATCCGCCAATATTAGAAATGACACCAAAATCGAGCAATTGAACAAGGCGTTTTACTTAGACCCAAAAGAGTTAGACCGGTCGTCATCTGATTCCATTCTTAAAACTTATCCCGCTGGTAAGATTTCCACAGTTGCCAGGTACGAAAGAATGCAATTTTCAACTTTGGCCAACTATAGAAAACCGGCTTTGACGAGCAGGCATTTCATTTTGAGAATCGAACTCTTGGGAGTTCTAGATGATGGTAGGTTTACCATTCTCAGTTCAATTGAGAGTCCACCCTTGATTGTTAGAGGAAGATCACCTTCTAATTACCAATTGGCAAAAATGAAGTCGGAAACTCAGAAAAGTCCTCAACAGATTGATGGGAGATTAAACGCAGGTACCTTAAAGTCACAGCGGCTGATACTACACGAAGAAAACAAAAGGAGAAAAGTCACAAGATCTTTTCTTGGTGCCGTGGATGCATCATTGGCTTTTGAAAGAGCCAATGACCCATTGATTTACGAAGATCATGCACCAACCAAAGCAATGGAGAAGAGAAAGGGTTCTCCCAAATACGATTACTCGAGAGCTTTACCTCACGACTTGTTTCACGACAATCTTGTTCACCATGGTGGTCCAGAGGTCCCCTACCACGACTACAAGGTTCCCACTTCACTTTCCATGTACCAATTTGGCCATGACGAAAATATGCCTCCATATTTCGAGGACGAGAGAGGTTCATCCCGGAGAGAGAATAGGTCTAAGCACAGACATAAGCACAAGTCCCACAGAAGTCACAGTGACCACAGACACAGAAAGCATAAGCATAGAAGCCATAGACATAGCTCCAGAGGTGACAAGCCTATGTCGATTATTCCTAGGGATGTTGCCTGTTCTTCACGTAGATCCACTGCAGCAGCTGCTTCATTGTCGACAGAAGCCCCGTATTTATCAGGGCTGCAAGTAAAGCTGGGATTACATTGAAACCTATTTGCCTGAAAAACAACCTTCTCAGACTCTCAAATGGAGTCTCGGAGCCTGCTTTGGAATGGTGTTCAGATGAGCCCGAGAAGGAGTGATTTAAGAGTTGCAGGTGTTCCTGGTGTTGTGTGGTTCCTGGTGTTTTCCATTTTTGGTTTCCTCTATTGTTTTAACATCATCTCAATACATAAAAGAATTCCCAATTCGCATTTTTTAAATCTTCTTCTAAGCACACTACATAGCTATCGTTGGCACTACGAAACCAGCATCTTAATCACACACATGTTATTTTTCAGTTTTTTCAAAACCCTTGTGGACCAAGAGGTTACAGTCGAGTTGAAAAATGACTTGGAAATAAAAGGAATACTTAAATCTGTTGATCAATTCTTGAACGTAAAATTGGACAACATTTCATGCACTAACGAAACCAAGTACCCCCACTTGATTTCTGTGAAGAACTTGTTCATTAGAGGTTCAACTGTGCGTTATATCCACATAAATCCAAATGCTGTCGACTGCACCTTACTACAAGATGCATCAAGAAGAGGTATGTTAAAATGAGAAGTTATTTTCAGCATTTATACTAACAAACTTATAGAAGCCATGGTTCAAACGGCCAAGTAGACTTCCATACGCAATGTATTATAGATATTTGATTGTGTACTAATAAATACGTACGGCATAGCTTTGTTGGCCTAATTTCTTATTGCTGGTTCCCCATTCAATCTTCTGAAGCACCTTGCTCTCGAGTGTCCTGTTTCTTGGCAATAAGAGCACACTCTCTTGGATTTTTCGTGGTGTTTATGCTTGAGCTTTGCTGAGAGCGTATTCTCTGAAACGGACTCATGTCGTATTTTTTCACTACCTTGTGTTTTGTTTGCACTTCCATTATCACCTTGTCTTGGTGTGCCATCTCGTCTTTCTTTTGTACTCCCTTCACCTTGTCTTATTGCATCGTTTGCCCTCACCTTGATAAGTCTTCGGGGTATCAAGAGGTAATCTTCAACTGGATACTTGCAAGCCTTACAAAAAGCCGGTTCCTGAAGGTGTTTTAAGAGCTCCTCATCGGCAATGGAATTTTCGAAATCTGTGGCCAGGGGTAGTTTTTCAATATACGAATTTATTAGGCGGAGCTTGGAGTTGTAGTCAGCTATCATGGTGTCAAGTTTCCTGGTCTTCTCATGAACTGCCTTGGCTAAATCACCGACACTCTTGGAAACCTCAACAAGTGACATTTGGAGGTCTAAGGTGCTAGAACGGTGCAAAGGCGACGCAAGCAATTAGAAAAACTTGTATAGTAAGTTGTGGTTTGGAAGTGAGGTGGAAGAAGTTGTATAGTAAGTATGGCAGTTGAAGCATTGCGCAGAATAGAGATGAGTCACGTGATCAGATTTATGAAAAGTCTTGTTTTGGATCTCATTCTCTATAATGGCATCTAGTCCCTTCAACAATCTGTGGAAGCCAGTTGTCACAGCATGACTTAACTTCAACTTCTTGCTAAATGAAGCCATAGTGGGATTTCTTGAGTTTCAAACTGAGATATAGAATTGCTTATATTTGATGATAACTTTCTGCGAGCCATTTTCTTGCGAGTTTATTGGATCCTCGACTTGTATCCGTTATCTTTGGAGTGTTTCTGTGTATCCCGTTTAACCAGAGTGGATCATGACGCATACATAATTTCATGACAATATGTACCAGGTCCTTCGTAAATAAGGGCTGTGATGGCTTATGGTAGAAGCGCACCGACTGCGTATCTGAGGTTTACTATTACAATTGAGGTGTCCGGTTCGATCCCCGCGGTCGAGAGTTAGACGGTTCGAGTAATCAACTGTTCTACTTTCAGCAATGAGTGGCAGTATCACTGGAGGGAAGCAATTCAGCACAGTAGGCTACCCGTGGTGGAGGCGAAGCGGATGGCACTTCGTTGGTTATGTAGTATTTCTTGAGTACCTGGTGTGACGACTCCGAATTATTTTTTAATGGTTGCAAAACCAATGTTTGTCTTTCTACGAGAAACAGGTTATCTAAAGATTAACTACTGGGTTTAACGCAAAAGCACTAGTTTCTTGTGTTCTAAATCCCTGCGTACGTAAGGCATTAAACTATCGAGGACACGGGAGGGCACCGTTTATCAAATACCTAAGATCTGTACAATAGAAACGAACATCAGACCCAATTATGACCAACACACTACTTGTAAAATACAATCCTCGTGTACCATAAATAGTCTGTAGGGCTACAAAAAGAGCAAAATGTTTCTTAGATTTGCGACAAAGAGTACTTTTGCAACAATATATTACATGCATTCCATGCAAACCAAATTATATTGTTACTTCCACATACATATCCATGCATTCCATGCAAACCAAATTATATTGTTACTTCCACATACAGATCCATACGAGATCAAATGTGTCAGCAAAGTATTAATACCTTACAAAACGAAGAATGCGTGCTCTATTAATTAATCTGTCTTCCTGCGCAAACGTGTACGTAACACCCCAGTAAGGTCCCTTCGTATTGTAAGCAAAAGACAAAAAAGGCACACAAAACAAACAACGGCACTTTTTATCAAGTCAAAAAAACAGGTCGAGTGGGCACTGCCCAAGATAACGTAGTTCAACTGGAAACTCCCAAGGCCAATGGCTACATTTTTTAGCACAAATGATACCACCTTTGTCCCGTTTCCGGGGAACCCATATTCTGCAAAAAAACTGGAGATGAAATGGCTGCAGTAGGCTATTCTTAGCGACATATTGATGGTGTTGGCCAAGATTAAGCCGTATATGCCCAAATTATAGTACTCGATGAATACATACATGAACACCAATATGACAAGACTCAGAACCGACATAAAATAAGAGTATCGTTGAGTTTGGCTGCTGGAAGCAGATGCACTAAGAAACGCCTCAACTACCCCATTGAATGCAAGAAATGGAATATATGATATAAACCAAGGGAACAATTCAAATAAGTCAGTTTCATTCCAGAGTGAAGACTTTCCTCCTAGTAATATCTTCAATAAGTAAGACGCATTGAAAGATCCTGCCAAACAGATTAATATTGAGAACTGAAGATAGAAAATGAGCAAGTAGCGTACTGTGGAGTATGCACTTGCAATATTCGACTTGGATTTCTCCGCTAATATTCTTGTGAATGATAATCTCACCGACTCTTCAATTGGTTGGAACAAGAGCCGCACGATGATCGAGCCGTAGTTGTTCAATACCGAAAACACACCTCTTTCTTCAGTGGAGAAGAACGAATTCACTATGAATTTATCTCCTTCCGTCAAAATCTGTTTAAATATCATTTGAACACACGAGATTTTCCAAAACTCCACTACGTCTTTATCGAACCATTTTCCATCGTTTTCCGGTACAATTTTGAGTTTATTACCCGGGTAAGATGAAAAACAGTTCATATAGAACCCAAATAATACAAGAGAGTTGACCAACTGGCCACATCCGAATGCCATCAATAGCACGCCATTTCTATTGTATTCTGAAGCCCCTGACGCCCCAAGTACAATTCCCACAATAACCACACACCGACAGAACATAGCAATGCCTTCGTACTTACTTCGCCGGCCAAATTCCAAGGTATATTGATTGAGTGCATACACCGGCTCCACCATCAATTCAACCACCACCAGCACCCAATAAAGCGATATTGTGTAAGGAAAGTAGTTTGCCATGACAACCACCTGGGAGTACGTGTCACTTTTGAACTGCCACCCCATAATTGCCACGGAAATAGGTATACCTATTATCACAGGAATAAACCCGAAATTGATAATAGACTGATATGTCTGTACCACATCAATTCTTTGAGGTTTCCGCTGGATAGATAGTCTTTCGGCCTCCCTACTGAAAAAAAGGGTCGTGGAGTATAAAAAGTCCAAGTAAGAAGAAACACCAAATAAGGAAGGCGATACCATTCTCACAAGTAGCTGATTTAAGGTGAAAGTCAAGAGTTTAGATACCATCTGCGTTAGCACAAGCAATGTGGCCCCTTTTGTTGTGGCACCACCTGCTCCGGGCCCATTCTTCACCTCCCCTTTTTCCAATTCCGTTTTTTGGTCGTTTTCACACATTTTAGTGTGAACCTGTGGGTTCTAATTCTGTTATTCTTTACACCTATTTCTACTGACCTTCGCAGGTATGAGATTTACCCATACACCATCAAATCGCAGTAATTTTCAGAACAGCATAAAATGTACCTGGAGTCTCTGGTCGCACATTACAGCCATTTACAGACACTTGAAAAGTAATCAACAGTTAACAAAGTGGCCTTTCACGCTTCCCCACCCACTTTTTCAGTCTCAATAAAACGCATAGGCATTCCACAGAAAAGTAATGGATCCCAATTCAATAAACCCCCATGAGGTGGAGTTACGAGAACAAGACCGGTGGCTACCGATTGCCAATGTGGCCAGGTTGATGAAAAACACGTTACCCGGGTCTGCTAAAGTGTCTAAAGATGCCAAAGAATGCATGCAAGAATGCGTATCTGAATTTATATCCTTTGTCACTAGTGAAGCCAGTGACAGATGTTTAAGAGAAAAAAGGAAAACAATTAATGGAGAAGATATTTTGTACTCGATGCACGATTTGGGGTTTGAAAACTATGCAGAAGTTTTGAAGATCTTTCTTGCAAAGTACCGTGAGCAACAGGCATTGCGGCACGAACGGGGCGAGACGAAAATGACCAAGAAGCAGTTGAAAGCGCAAGCGGCCGCTCGAGCCGCAGCAGAAGCGGAAGCAGATGCTGCTGCCCCACCAGAGTCGGGACAGGACGAGGAGTTTGAGGCAGAAGCGGACAACGACGCCAGTTCTCCGGGAATTAAACATGAGGATGAACCGTATAGTAATGCGGCAGGTTCAGCTGCTAGTTCTGTGAGATCGTCGGAGTCTTTTTTTGAACAGTACGATGAAGATGATGTAGAAAAACAGGGTGGTAAAGGAAAAGAATATGATTACGATATTGATGAATTGGCGAAACAACTAACGAATGAGGACCATGCTATTGACAATTTGACGTCGGGAATAGCCAATGGGTCTGAAGAACATGGCTATTTTTGATACCGTTCTTCTTGGTGTTTTATTTCTGTATCATTATCGATTTCTGCTGTACATTAGTGTATTACAATATAAAGATCATTACTTATCATGAGTTCGTAAAGGTTTTAGTTAGTCAGATTTAACTACGTAAAGGCATTAATTAGTCAGATTTGTCTACGTAAATGTACTAATTAGTCAGACTTATCTACATAATGACATTAATCAATCCAGATTCATTTACATAAAATCATTAATCAATCCAGATTCATTATAAAGGTATTACTTATTCCAGATCTATTTACATAAAATCATTACTTAATCCAGACTTCTTTACATGAGTTACTTATCCCATATAAGTCACATATTATTAATTTCTAACCCTACCCACCAAATTTATTCTCCTTAACCCCAAATAAATAATCAGATTCTTGTTCGGCAAACAGGACAACTATTAGAACAGTCCAACCAGCTTTTCAAGCACGAATAATGGAAATTGTGGTCACAATAGTTTAAACATCTCACTCCATCAGCACCTGAAGTATTGAGATAATCGAAACATATAATGCATTTTGAATCCGGCTCAATGTAAGACGGAAGATTCAACCTCCTCAATTTGATATTTCTCCGTTCGAAACTAATCAAACACCTTGTTTTAATGATCAAAAGTCTTAGACTCAAGTATGACGATGGAAGAATGTGAAATGGGAATGTGAAAAAGTACAAAAACACAACTGCAAAAATACACGACATGCTAAACCGGATAAAATTGACAGAAAACTCCACGAAATTTAGGATTTTGGATTTGGTTTCTCTCCAAAGTAAATACGCTTCACTTCCAATTCTAAAATTTAACTCATAATAATTCAAGGCGAACTTTATCCCAGTAAAAAATACCAATGGGTACATATGAAAAATCTCAAACCCAAAGATGGCCACCAAGATATTATCCTGGAACTTCAATGACGAGTTATCTGAAAAGCTTAAAAACATTTGCTTGAAAAATTTCACCATTAATAGTATATCAATGAGGTTAATAATCAAGACCCCGTATCCCAATCGTTTGACCTGCCGACTACTGCCAGCATCTTCATAGGTAGACAAGTCATACGCACGGTCCGCACATATGAAATGAAAGCACTTCAACATGAGTATGCAAAAGAATAACCCAGAGTACTTGATAAACTCATCATGAACCAAACCTCGAGAAATTTGCAGGTCACTTTGCCCCACTTCTCGAACAAAGATGAAAAAACCAAACCAAAACTCCCAAAGAGTATAACTAACCCTGTCTTTTAAGTTCTTGACCTCTTTCTCTGAAAGTTTACCAAATAAGGTCCATCTAACTAAATTAGCAAATAAAAAGAATCCCAACACACAACAATGCACCAATTTGAAATTGAAACTGGTGATATTTTGAAGCACTACACTGCAACAGTGAAGCATCAGAGATAACGGGCCGTTCAGCAGTGGTTTGAACTGCAAGCTATCACTTTTATTATTGATTTTGTAGAACGCTGAAATCGTTAGAAGAAGCCCCATCTAAAGAAAGTTAGTAAAGCCACAAGAAAACATGTGTCGAAACCACAAGAAAATGTAAGGGTCGAAACCACAAGAAAATGTAAGGGTCCCACAAGGAAATGTAAGGGTCGAAACAAAACGTCTTCAACTATCGAAACACATGTTCAATTTCAATACATACGGCACTGAAGTGGTACTTCCACCTGATCGTCATTACCCAAGCTCTATCAAGTATTGTGAAGTTTTCCTCGCTACACGTGACCAGAAACCAAATGAGCAAAACCACAAACGCTACCCAGACCTTGGCCTTTTTTTGTAAACTCAAACAATTGACACTTATTTTGCTGCACAAATGCTATACTTGCGTGGTGCACCTCGGATTAGGCAGAAAGATAAAGTCGTGGATATACCAAAGGGCCCCATAAAAGTAGTGTCTTTGCCAAAACATCGAAAAAAAATTCGAGCTCTTCTCGCAGTGCATGCTAACTGTCAGGGCATCGATATTGAATTCTGTGAACATGGGAAAGAGAAGTTTTAGAGCAAACAAAGGTCAAAACAAAAAGTTTGGAAACAGACCTAAAGGCGACGACAGGGCCACTAGCTGGACAGAATTGGTCAGAGAAAACGAGAAGTGGGAGAAGTATTATAAAGCATTAGAAGTGGTTCCCGAAAATGAATGGGATGATTTCAAAAAACACTGTCAAGACAACTTACCCTTAACCTTCCGAATCACCGGATCAAGGGCTCATGCCAGTGAAATCAAGGACAACTTCATCAAGAATCACGTGTCCAAGTTACAAGATGTGGAATTTGAAGGTGTGAAGTTAGCCCCTAAGAAATTGGCTTATTATCCGGATCTGTTGGGTTGGCAAATAGATGTTCCCAAGTCAGTGATCAAGAAACACGAACAGTTTGCAGAAACGCAAAGATTCTTGGTATTAGAAACCGAGGTTGGCAATATTTCAAGACAAGAAGCTGTTTCGATGATTCCTCCATTGTTGATGGATGTTAAGCCTCACCATGCAGTATTGGATATGTGTGCCGCTCCTGGATCCAAAACTGCTCAATTGGTGGAAGCATTACACGCTAACGATGACGTTCCTGCCACCGGATTCGTTTTGGCCAACGATTCTGATTATAAAAGATCTCATATGTTGGTGCACCAGGTAAAAAGATTAAATTCTCCTAATTTTGTAGTGGTCAACCACGATGCTCAGTTATTCCCTAGAGTCAAATTGGATGGTGCTTCTGAATTCTTGAAATTCGATAGAATCTTGTGTGATGTTCCATGTTCCGGTGATGGGACCATGAGAAAGAATGTTAATGTGTGGAAAGACTTTACTGTTGGAAACGCATTGGGATTGCATTCTTTGCAACTTAATATTTTGAACAGAGGATTACAGTTGTTGAAGAGAGGGGGTAGATTAGTATATTCTACCTGTTCTTTATCTCCCATTGAGAATGAAGCCGTAGTGGCTGCTGCTTTGCGGAAATGGGGTTCCCAAATCAAAGTTGTAAACTGTGAAAATGAGTTACCCGGACTTGTTAGACGTCAAGGTATTAGCTCCTGGAAGGTTTTCGGAAAAGATATGGAAATAAGAGAAAAGGGTGCTGAAGATATCGCCGAAACTGCTTTCCCTCCATCAGAAGAGGAAGCAAAGGAATTCAACTTGCAAAACTGTATTAGGGTATATCCTCACTTGCAGAACACGGGAGGATTCTTTATCACTGTGCTTGAAAAGATTGATCCAGAAGCAGGAAAACCAGATGCTGCAGAAGAAGGGCCTGCAACCAAGAAACAGAAAGTCGAAACCACTGAGTCCACCACCTCTGAAGAACCAAAGAAAAAGAAGAAATTACCCAGGGATGCCAATGAAGAGCCTTTTATATTTCTTGACCCCAAGCACCCCGAATTAGAGAAGTGCTGGCCATTCTATGGCTTCACCGACGAATTCCCTAAAGACTGTACGCTTGTGAGAAATGCCACTGGTGAAGCTTTAAGAACAATTTATTATGTTTCTCCAATCGTTCGAGACATTTTGTCAATTAAAGAACAAAAATTAAAACTAGTTCATGGAGGTATCAAATTATTTGTGTTTCAAAGAAACGATACCGGAGGATGTTGTTGGAGAGTGCAAAACGAATCTTTATCCACCATACTTCCATTTTTGAGCGATAAGAGAAAAGTATCTTGTGATTCGAAGTTATTAGAAATGTTATTCCAAGAGGCTTTCCCCAAATTGAACTACATCAGAGAAACTGGCAAGGATTTTGAGTTTTCCGACAAGATTGAAGAATTTGAAGAAGGATGCGTGTTTCTTACAGTCAAGAGAGGTGGAGACTTGGAGGATCTTTTGTTACCATTATGGAGAGGAAAAACCAATGTCAATTTGATGGTGAATAAGAAAGATACACAAGAGTTACTTTACCGAGTGTTTAACATTGCCACAAATGCCAATGACCAGGGAAAAGAAAGTGTTTATCAAAAGAAAGCTGAAGCGGATAAGAAGGCCCGTGAGTCGAAGGATGTGACGGAGGAGCCTGAGACTGTTGAAGAAAAGTCTTCTTAGATGTTTCTATATTAGCGTTAGATTATTTAGATGCATTTTAAATCAGCTGTGTAATGGAGTATATAGTCAAGGTCGTTATTTCGTCGTCAGTGGGTCTGTGGGTAATTATGCATGGAACTGTGCTGATTGCTTCATGCGCTCATCATTCACTGAAATTGTTTAGGTCGTAATCATCCAGTCCAGTGTCTCCATTCTCGTCCAGTCCAGTGTCACCATTATCATCCAGTCCCTTCCTGCTGGAGTTATATACCCCCTGAGAATCCTCAAACCCATCAGACCCCTCTTCCAGGCTTTCATGATTTTCAACAAACATAGCAGCAGTTTCCTCTGTAACCATCACATCGGCCCATTTTTCCACCAACATTCCCAACCCCAACAACGCCGTATCATCCAACGCTCTCACCAACCCGAGATTTTGGGCTTCCAGTCGATGACTAGCGTAATAATGAAGCACTTTCAATAATTCCGAATCAGGCAATGGAATTTCCTTAAAATCGTTTCGATCCTTATATGGTACTTCCACAGATATCGAGGTTTGTGATGCAAGAATCTCGTCAGCTGAATAGATGGTCCCTTTATCGAGAAATAAGTCTGCAGGGGCACCGTCAAACTTATCCATATCCACAATGATCTTATCATCATGTTTTTTGATGCCTTTGTGTTTTTCATTCAAGAGTTTATCATTGGTTCTTCTGGAACGGATGAATTCATCGTTGCATACTTGGTACACGCTCCGACGCGCGCCGGGTACTCTGGGTTTGGCCACCTTGTGCAGCTTTGACTGAGTTCGCTGCATTGTAATATACGCATCAAATTTTATTTGGATCGCAAAGTAATTTCCTGTACTGGTAAAGGCAAAACATATATTGGTCTAGAGTCTACACAATGAAGAACTGAAGATGGAAACTGATACTCCACAATAATGGAGAAATCCAGAATTGATACAGTGCTGAAAAATAGAAATTGAAGCAAGAATTGAAGTATTGAAGTCCTGAAGTCCAATTGAAGACCTGAAGCATAAGTCCAATTGGAGTCAAGAGCCTCAAGAGCCCTGCACTCCTAAGAAATCACAGTGATGTCTTCAGCATCGCTGTAGTTCACTGGCGCCAAAGAAATCGTATTGTCGTCAAGGTCATAGACAGCATAGACATTTCTCAAGAAATTGTCTCCCAAGATATTGTAATTTTTATCAGGGAAGAAAAGTAAGGCACATCCAGAACTTTCAGTACCATCAGTATAAGTAACCTTACCACTGGAATACTCCGTTGGAATAACCACGGAAATGCCGTTGAAATTCACGGTGACAGGTTTTGCATCAGCACAGTTATCCCATCCATAATAGCTACCTTGATTAGTAGCTCCCACACTTTTAGCGAGCAGTTTAATAATAGATGGAGAAAAGTATGAAAGAGTGGACCCCGAGTCCAAAGTGGCCCCTGCTCCCACCCTGGTGGTTTTTCCATTACCAGTCAAGGAAGCGACATTAAGGTTTAATCTGGTACTACTGGTAATTGGAAGGGTCACCAAATCACCGGTATATTTGGCATTATCAATACCTCCAAATAACACACTACCGGTAGCATCATCAGCTGAACCCAAGTAAAGGGAGTAAGCATTCTTGTTGATGATTCCGGCTTTCTTCAAAGAAGCTGGCAAGTTGTCGTATTCGGTAGAAGCCGCTTCTAAAGAAGTGTACCCAATACCCAAGATTCCATAGTTAATCTTAGATGTCAGAGTGGCATCTCCAAACTCAAGTGCACTAAGAGTAGGACCTGAAGGTGATAAGGCCACTTGGTCGCTAACCCAATTACCAGAAGCACCGGAGGTATCAACATAACCAATATCGAATCCGGACGCAATATATTTGTAGGTGGACGACAGAGTATGGTCATAAGTTCCATAAGTGGCATCAACTCCACTACTGGAGTCGATAACCCACAAATCAGAAGAGCCAGTGTCCACATCAACACTGACTTTTTGGCCGTTGGAACCTAAGTAAAGATCGGCAATGTAGTAGAACCCCTTATTATTCAAGGTATACTCATATACACTATCGTCTCTTTTTTTGAGATCCTTAGTATCAGCAGGGAGTTCCAAACCAGGACCTGTGATGGTGAAATCCAATTTAACAACACCATCTGCTCTTTTGGAGAATCCGGGGATTGAAGCGGCATTGGACGTGGAAACGAAGATAGCAACAGCTAAAGCGTAAAAGACTTTTTGGAGGAACATAGCAATACAGACTTGAGTGATGCTTTGAATTAGCTTTGAACGAGGCTTTAAATAAGGCTTTGAATGAGGCTTTAGATAAGGCTTTAAAACTTAAAAACAAAAGTTTATGATTTTGACAAGAAAGGCGGGAAATACGTGGCCTTATATAGTCCATTTTCAACTCCAATCATCGTCGATCGCATGCACGTCAATTGAATGTACGTGGATGTATGGGTAAAAAATTCCAGTTGCAAATGATTCGTGCAGATAGTTATGTAAGCCAAAAGCTTAATGTCAGCAAACCACAAAGATAGCAACAAGTATAGACGAAAAATAAAGGGGGTCAGTGTAAGCAGTAATAAGAGTCGAGCCAATAGAATACCACATTGGAATATGCAGCCTGGAGCCCCATACATTAGGGGTAAAAAACACCGTAAAAGCACCAATAAGGTGGCTCAAACTGGTACCTTTAGACAAAAGACGCAAAGAAATCTTTTTTAGGACTGCTACAGGATCCAGTTCCCCTTAAGCGTTCGGCACTTAAACTTTTGAGAACAATAGGGTTGCAGCACAACAATATGAGCCATACTCTCGAGGTTCCGCATTTGAGCCACGATCCCCGAGCCGTGAGCCGTAAGCCATGTGTGCATTGATGAGCCACCATTGAACTCTGTGGAAAACATTGGACACCCGTGAATGAGCCAGGACAGACAGACTTCGTCAAAGACACAAAAACCTGACCGGGTGTTTCCGAACCTGCAAGAGCTAAAAAATGTGTCAAAGACGATTGCAGGGTTCTGTAATCAGCAAAATTGGCGCCGGGGCCAAATAGGAGCTGACTCGAAAGAATGCCACAGTTCAGCCAGAGCCCCAGAGGTCCTTCCCTTGCTTTCGGCCCCCGGAAATTCAGGTTGATTTCCTTCAAGGATATGCCCGAGAAACATTGGATGCAAAACGGCGGTTTCTTGGCACTGAAACTCGCATAAATTTAATACGCCAACAATAGGTGTTGTTAATAGGAGTTACCAATCCAGTGGCACGGGGTTGAAATCTTGTCCTATTCTTAGAAACACCAAATACGCCAAACCCAATGGAGTAACAATAGCCTGACGGGTGAGATTGGTACTGTGGTTATGATCTATTGATCTTTTTGTTTGATTTGATAAGAAGCCATGCTATGGGTGGCGTCTTTTGTCATTTTTTCTCCCCGTTCCTCCCCCCTTTTTCCTTTTCTTTTCTTTTAATCCTCCCCCCTCTTCCGTATACCATTCTCTGTCAATCTTATCTATTTTGCGAAAATTTGTTTGTTTACAATTTCATCTATGAACTTATCACAACACTACGAACGAAGGAGGCAGCTTGATTTTCTCGAAACAGAGGACACCACAAGAAAACAATTGATCAGGTTGTGTATTCTACGAGTCGTCACCTTATCCCAAACCAACTCCACCGTCCCTAGCACTACTAACGTGGAGCAACTAACACAAAAATGCTTACATTACGAATTGACAATAAATAAACTCAAACAGGAGTGGAACACCAAGGATAAGCTTAACGAGGCCACGGTAGATAAGTTGAAAGAGGATATTGCCAAGTTGAAACTGCAAGCCAAGACCCAGACCCGAAGTGGGGCTCGTCCTTCAGTGCTATCGAATCCCACATTTGGCAGCAGCTTGCCCAAGTCTTCTTTGTCGTACGCCACGTCTCCGTATTTGAGTCGAGCTGTGGGGTCAAAGAACTTCCTATCCCCCACGCTCAATTCCTTGAACAAAGGGCTGGGTAATGGCAATAGAAATCCCATGTTGGTGTCTCCTATAGGAAAGAGAAGAGGCAAATATACCACTGCTCGAACCATGAAAAAGATCACCCCCTCCGATCTGTTACTTACCCCAACAGGCAAGGCCAAACAGACGCGGGGTGACGAAGGCAGACTGCCCAACAAGTCTCCCACTCGCATGTCGTTTGTGGAGAATTTCGACAACTCCGATTCTGACGATAGTCCGCTTTTCAATGACAACTTGAAGAAAGACCGGTCTGCTGATTTTGCCGTGTCCAAGACCAATGTGCTTGCCGAGATCACAGAAGAGAGAAACCGGGTGATCGAAGAGGAAGAGCCTGAAGCCAACTCCACATCTTTAATGGCAGAAGATGCTCTTGACAAGTCTGTTGCCTCTACCGACGACGAGGGGGAGTTCGCCAGTGCTAATTCCACTCTAAATCACTCAATCGAGAAGTCAAGACGGAAACAGAAACGGTTGAATTTGGCAGGGTCTCTGATTGAGGGCACTAGGAGTGTCAGTAGAGGATTGAGTGTTGAGCAGGACGGGGTCAGTTCCTTGGACTACTACAAAGATGGGAACTTTACTGAAGGAAACGAGGAGTCACCTAAAATCAATAGGATCAGTGGAGATTCGGCGTTTGAGAAGAAGAAAAGAAGAGTGTTTAAGATCAGTTAGGAGAAGAGTTCAGGACCCATCAGGAAGGAGGGAGAATAGTGCCCGAGATCAGGAAGGAGAAAAGAGGACCCAAAGATTTACCACAAGCCCGTTGCATTACATAACCCATACACCACCTCAACCTCTCTAAATTTCTATGCCACTTTGTCTCTGAAAAACATCACGTGACCATTCACCGAGGGATCACCGATTACTTTGTTGAAATCGCCATTACTAATTAACCAACACCTCATCAAACCTACTTGTTTCAATATGATCAGAGCTCGAAGCAAAATGGTGGGAATTGCCACAAAGGCGGCTCATGTGCGCATTGCTTCTAGGTGGGCTACGTCCTCTCACAGCATAAGTCTGCTGTTGAGGTTTCCTTCTCCCGCTGCTTACAGACCGTTTGATCATGACTTGTTATTAAAATTCCAGGAATTCAAGGACAAAAAAGACACCGTAGTGGAACCCCCCGAATCAGATGGTGACGCCGATAAGGCGCCTGATTCCGATACCGGTAAAGAAATCAAAAAAGACAATGAGCCGGAAAAGGAACCAGAGAACGACATAATTGAAGAAACCAACGGGGAATCAGACATGAAGGAGTCTCTTGATAGCATGACGGGACGCTCGGGAACAATTTCTTCAAGCAGCGGAGCTGAGGGGGCTGCAGGTGGCAGTGGCAGTGGTGGCAATGGAAATGGAAACGATGGCGAAAAATCATTGGAGGCAGACCCAACTACAGGAATATACCCTCCGTTATTGGCAATCCCCATGAAAGATCGTCCTCCACTTCCAGGCCGTCCATTTGCCATCAACATCACGGATCCTGAAGTCATTAAATCCATATATACCATCATCGACAAGAGAGAACCTTATTTTGTGTTGTTTCATGTCAAGGATCAAGGTAAAGGTGATACCGATGTCATTCAGAGCAGAGAGTCAATCTTTGACGTAGGTGTGCACTGTCAAATCATCAGACACACGTCGCCGCGTCCGGGAACCTTCAACGTTTTAGGGTACCCGTTACAAAGGTGTCAGCTTGAAGAACTTAGCATTCCCGGGGAAAAAAAGGATGGGTTGGAAATTGAAAAGTATTCCACCGCCTACTTGAAGGACTTGAAGGTTTCTTATGCCACCGTCAGACCCGTGGAAGATAAGCCCTTCGACGTGCAATCTCCCGATATAAGATCTCTTATTGAGGCCATCAAAACCTTATTGAGTAAAATGGGTAACAAAAACCCATTAGAGAAACTTCAAATAAAAGAGGGCACGGAATTGGTGAATGATCCCCCCAAATTTGCCGACTTTATTGGATCTACTATTCATGGGGATCCCAAGAAAATCCAAGAGATCCTTGAGTCTGTAGATGTTGAGGAAAGATTAATCAAGGCCCTTGAGCTTTTGAAAGTTGAAATGAGAGCCAACCTTATTAAAGAGAATACTATTCATAATTTGAGTAGTAAAGCCGATGAGTTTCAAACTAAACTTTTCATTAAGGAGTTTATCAAAGAATTGCAAAAGAAAGCTGGTATAAGTGAATCGGAAGAAAAAAAGACCAACAAATTCGATCAAAGACTCAAGAAATTGAAGCTTTCAGAAGAAGCAATGGAAGCTTATCAAGCCGAAAGGGCGAAAATGGAAAATCAAAATGAACACTCCAGTGAGTTGGGGGTTAGTGAAAGATACTTGGATTGGTTGACTTCTATTCCTTGGGGAATCTATTCCAAAGACAGTTTCAATATCAAAGAAGCAAGAAAGATCCTAGAACGTGATCATTACGGTTTGAAGGATGTTAAGGACAGAATTCTTGAATTCATCTCCATGGGTAAGGTTTCTGGTAAAGTGGACGGAAAGATCTTGTGTCTTGCGGGACCTCCAGGGACTGGTAAAACGTCTATTGCCAAATCTATTGCTGAAGCATTGAATCGTAAGTATGTGAGAATTGCTATGGGGGGTATTCAGGATGTCCATGAAGTCAAGGGTCATAGAAGAACTTATGTGGGGTCTATACCGGGTCGGATTATTTCATCTTTGAAACTCGCAAAAACTTCTAACCCATTGATGCTTATAGATGAAATCGATAAATTGGATTTGAGCCGTGGCGGAGGTGCTGCTTCTGCGTTTTTGGAAATCTTGGATCCGGAGCAGAATAATGCTTTTATTGATAATTATATCGATGTCAAGGTGGACCTTTCAAAGGTGTTGTTTGTGTGTACTGCCAACTATTTGGGTAACATTCCTGCTCCCTTGAGAGACCGGATGGAGATTATCAATGTTTCTGGCTATACCAACAATGAAAAGCTTGAAATTGCTAAAAGACACTTGATTCCCGATACTGCCATAAAGGCAGGATTGGAAGGTGGCCATGTGGTTATTCCAGATGACACCATTATCCGGCTAATTGAAAAGTACTGTCGTGAAAGTGGTCTTAGAAATGTCAAGAAATTGATTTCCAGAATTTTTAGCAAGGCCTCATTGAAGATTGCTGAACAGTTAGAAGACTCAGATGAGGTGAACACCGTTGCTGTTGACAAGAAGAAGAGTGATTCCGAACCCGTTGTTGCTTCCTCTGTTATTGAAGGCGATGCTGCTGAAATCAAAACTTCTGCAAAGTCCGTAGCTGATTCGATCTTAACTGCTCCAGCCGAAGTACCAGCTGACGGTGATATACCAGCCGTTAGTGATATCAACAAGGGAGAAGTGGGTGCAGACAAGCTTGAAGTTCCAGATGAGGAAGAACCAGAAATTACCAAGCTTCAAATCCCAGAAGATGTTAAAATTGAAGTTACTCCCGAGAATTTGAAAGACTATTTGGGACCTGAAGTATACACCAGAGATCGTGTCTACGATATTCCTCCACCAGGTGTGGCCACTGGTCTTGCTTATAGTTCCTCTGGTAACGGAGATGCTTTGTACATTGAGTCTATTTTAACGCATTCGCTTGCATCCGGAACTGGTCATGGCGGTATTCATGTCACCGGTAGTTTGAAGGAAGTTATGAAGGAATCTGCTTCCATTGCCTATTCTTTTGCCAAACTGTACATGGTTAAGAAATATCCGGAAAACCGGTTCTTTGAAGCTGCTGATATTCACGTACATTGCCCCGATGGAGCTATTCCTAAAGACGGCCCATCAGCTGGTATTGCTTTCACCTCTTCTTTGATTTCATTGGCACTTAATAAGTCGTTGCCACCAAACATTGCCATGACTGGTGAAATCACCGTTACAGGTAGAGTTTTACCAGTTGGGGGCTTGAGAGAGAAGACTCTTGGGGCTAAGAGATATGGTTGTGACACCATTATTTTCCCCAAGGATATTGAAAATGAGTTGGAAGAGATTCCTGAAGAAGTGAAGGAAGGTGTCACTTTTATTCCTGTTGAATGGTATCAAGAAGTTTTCGATACCATTTTCCATGACTCAACAACAGAAGAATGCAATAATGTGTGGAAACAAGAATTTGCCATATTGGACAAGAAGAAGAGGCCAGAAAGACTGGAGACAGTCAGGGCATAATAACTGTAAATAAATATCCACTATACGTACATATTCCTTGTTTTGTGGATCGCATTGTAACATTCCCTCTACTTTTCCTTTTGACACTATCCGTGACATTCCTTCTACTCTTCCTTTTTGACACTGCCAAAAAAAGCTCTCACCTCTTCCTCAGTTACAACCTTTCCCTCTTCCGCAAAAGGCTTGAAAAAGTCTCTTAGTTTGGCCTTGATTTTGTCATAGGCTTCTAGGCCCTTTAAAGCTTGTTCCCGGGGAACGTTCAGTAACGCTTCTGCCCCGAGTTCCAATAAAGATCCAGTGCTGGACGACGAATCTTCATCTTCTGGTGGTTCGTACACTGGATCTGGCATGTACAAGAATTCGTTATTCCTTAGAAAGCTCTTAAGTTTTTCGTTTTGTGTGTGCTGAACCAAAGTCCTGAGTTTATCCCTGAACCCAAACTTGAAAAAATAGGTTTTTGGAATTTTTTTTGCAACTGTGCTATCTTCAAGTTTGATTTTTTTACCTTTTATATGCTGCTGATACAAACCTTCCCACTCCTGTATAGAAGAAGCATCGCTGAAATGGGGTAGGGACTCCAAAATAATATTGTCATGGTGTTCAAGTTCTTCAAAGATATCAGCGAACTTGGAAGTGCATTTCCAGCAAATGAGCACATCAAACGACTCTAGCAGCGGAAAATGAGGCACAACAAGAGGCTCACCGAAATTCCTTTCACTAATCAAAGATGTGTCGTTTAAAGCATCTTCTTCTGGGTCTGGAAGTCGGTCCAACAAGTTCTGTCCAGCCTTTACGTTTTCTGGACTTTTCAGCCTCTTCTGTAAAATACCATGCTTATATCCCAAAATACAGTCTTCATGAAACCAGTCTTCACCACACTCATACCCAAAATAACACTGCAACATGTTCCCCGTTTCTTCCAAAGGATTGTACGTCTCTTTACAGCTGCAAAACAATCCTTTGTAGTTGTGATTGTAGGTATTGGAGCTGGGAATGTCATCTGCAGGTAATTCAACATTTTGACTGCTCCATGAATGATTTTCCGACAACAGAGAGACAGACCCAGTTCGGGGCCGAGGCGTGTGTGAGTTTTCCGGTGAGTCGCCCCCTGCCGTCATTCGAAGCTTACATGCCCCATTTATCGTTTTTGACATTCGTGTAGTGCCACAATCACACACGAAATTCCGTTTCGAAAAAAGCTCCACTATCTCATGAGACGAGTGGCACTGGATGGAACACGAATAGCACACTCCGATCGGAGTGTCGTTTTGTCGTGAACAGGTGAGGCAAGCAAAAACTGGTTGTCTTAGTTCTCCTTTATTGAAAGTACACTCGTTGGGGTCGTAGGGCATCAATTCTCTTGCTTGTTTTTCCAATTCGTCCTGTTGTTTGATGTAGTCGACTGCTGTAGTGACAGAAGAGACGTCACCTGTTCCATCATCTCTTTCACGCTTCATTAGAGTATTCGCGTGATATAGACAAAGAAGATAGACAGAAATAGTGCGAAATGCTGCAAGGTAAAAACACAAGATATGATAAGAGATAGCCACACGATAAAAGATGTGTAATGATCGAAATATGCAAAGACAGCAATGATGGCTGCTAAAGATGATAAAAATAACGAAACACCAAAAATAAAGGCTGCTAGATATCATAGAAAATTGAAATCAAGACAACCTATAAAGATGATAACACCAAATATAACGGCTGCTAAATGATGATAATAAGACTCAAGTAAAGACAAACATAAAAGCTGCAACACTGCTAATGTAAACGAAACAAAAAGGCTACACATACAAAAGCAACATCAGCTATGTTGCAAGAAACAAAAAGCCACAAATAAACGAACGACACTAGCTATGGTGCAAGGCATAGTCAAGGCCCTTTACGGGTTCGTAATCAGGATCATAAATTGCCACATCAATCGGCGCATCACACTGCAAGTACTGGGGGTCGTTCACACATGCATATTCGGCCCCGTTGGAATTATCATACACAACAAGCCCATATTGAGGAAACTCAGAAGAACTATACCCTTTCCCCCACTCTGTTGTGGACATGAAATGGGCATCAGCAAAAGGCGAAGAAGCAGTTCTTTTATACTCATAGAAATGGTATCTGACAGCAGCATCTGGAAAATAACGATACCTAAGGTTCGTGAACAATTGTACAGTTCCATTCGTTCCAGAGGTACAGGAAACAGACCCTCCGAATGAATGGCCAGTGCTGAGCTCCCTATCCTTTTCTATTCCCAAACTCCAGCTGATAGTCATATTAGCTAAACTTCGACCAGTGACGTCTTTGATCACTTCGTTAATGGACTCAAATACACCTGTAAGAAGGTTGAATTCGTAGGAAGTACTGAGTTGGACTCCGTGGAGAAGTGCAAAATTCCGGGCATATGAGTTGCTTTTGGTAATAGACACTTCTCCGTTACCATGGGCATAAGCACATTTAGTAACGGGTTGGTTCAATATGGAAGCGGACTTGGCTTTTCCGAAAACAACTTGTTTGACAACAATTTTGTCTGGTTTTGTAGGGTCTGATAAAACTTCATAAAACGATTCGTCTCCTGCGATCTTTGCATAGACGTTTTTGGCTCTGTTGGGATTAAGGAAGAAATTGGATTGGAGGAGCTGGTCCATGTTATCAAAGTGCTTTATGATATTCGGGACGTTGTCAGTGACCAAGTGCCTTTTTTGAAAAGGGTCGTTAGAAGACACATTTTTGAAGTCATCCAAAAATTTTGCATTTTGAAGCAAATCCTCAACATCTGTGGCAATAGCAGTAGCAGTACCAGCTCTAACTGATGGAGCAGTACCAGCTCTAACTGATGGAGCAGTACCAGCTCTAACTGATGGAGCAGTACCAGCTATAACTGATGGAGCAGTAACAGCTGCAAGAAGGAGGATCGTTTGAATTTTCATGGTGTTTCAAGAAGTAAAAGTACGGCGATTTGTTTCTTTAATACCCCCACCCCAGCCAATCATACCATTCGAATGCCTAATCGTTACAAACTTGACCTCTATTTAAGCGTACCATGATTTATTTGCAGCATAACAGTATCACTGCGAAACAGTGTTCGCAATGTCGCTCCTGTATATAAACCGAGACACAATAACCTTTCCTAAACCGGGTAAATTACTAGACGCGTCTCATTAACTAATTATCAAAAAAACTATTTCAGCTCCAGACATTTGTTCTTCTTGAAATAAGATGTCAAGTCCAACTAGAAATCCAAGAAAGAGACAAGCTGACGATGAAGATGACATTGCCAGTGACCAATCATCTCCTATTCCTTCAAGTCCTCCACTTCCTTCGTCTCCTGGTATTCCCTTTGAGGAAGAAGAGCAAGAAATTCACGATGACGTGGATGACTTGGACGAAGACGAACCCGAAGGTGAAGACTTGATGGCCAATATGGATGAGGATTACCGACTCAATGCTGAAAAAGATCACTACGATTTGGGTGACGGAAACATCGATGATGATAGTTACGACGAATTAGACACCGCTACCCGAAGAAGAATCGACGCTCAATTAGATAAAAGAGACGACTTGGTGTACACAAAGGACCGGAACCAAGGGTTGGTGGATATAGACGAAGACGACGAGGATGCCGGGTTAGATGAATTCGGATTACCTATTCAAAGAAGGAGAAGAAGAAGAAGGGACGATGATCAAATGGAACAAGAGGCGGAGGAGTTCGTGGAAATCGACCCTTTTAATGAAGAATTATCGTTGGAAAGTTTGAGTGACGTTAAAGCTGGGAACATCACTGAATGGATCTTACAGCCGGCTGTTTCTCGATCCATAGCCCGAGAATTGAAATCTTTTTTATTGGAATATACCGATGAAAAAGGTAGATCCGTGTACGGGGCCAGAATTAGATCTTTGGGTGAAGTCAACAGTGAGTCTTTAGAAGTATCCTATGATCATTTAGCCGAAGCCAAGGCCATATTGGCTTTGTTCTTGGCCACATCTCCCGCAGAAGTGTTGAAAATCTTTGATATTGTGGCCATGGAAGCCACCGAATTACACTACCCCAACTATTCCCAGATTCATCAGGAAATCCACGTGAGAATCATCAATTTCCCCAACTTGATCAATTTGAGAGATTTGAGAGAAAGTCATTTGAATAATTTAATCAAGATAAACGGGGTGGTTACTAAAAGAACCGGAGTTTTCCCCCAATTGAAGTACGTTAAATTTGACTGTTTAAGATGTGGTGCTGTATTGGGACCATTTATTCAAGAAGCTCACGTGGAAGTGACCATTTCCTTCTGTACCAATTGTCAATCCAAAGGACCATTGAAAATTAATGGTGAGAAGACATTATACAGAAACTACCAGAGAATCACCTTGCAGGAAAGTCCAGGGTCTGTGCCAGCAGGAAGATTACCAAGACACAGAGAGGTGATTTTATTGAGTGATTTGGTGGATAAAGCCAAGCCAGGGGAAGAGATCGAAGTCACAGGCATCTATAAGAATAACTATGATGGGTATTTGAATGTGAAAAGTGGATTTCCTGTTTTTGCAACCATTGTTGAAGCCAACTCCATTTCTAAAAAGGAAATCTCCAACCAGAATATGAGTCTTTTTACAGAAGAGGAAGAACGGGAGTTTAGAAGATTGAGTCAAGAAAGAGGTATCATTGATAAGCTTATTTCTTCAATGGCTCCTTCTATTTATGGTCATAAGGATATTAAGACCGCCGTTGCCGTTTCTTTGTTCGGAGGTGTGCCCAAAGAAATCAACGGGAAGCACTCTATTAGAGGAGACATCAATGTGTTATTATTAGGAGACCCGGGTACTGCCAAATCTCAAATATTGAAATATGTGGAAAAAACTGCCAATAGAGCCGTGTTTGCTACAGGACAAGGAGCTTCTGCCGTAGGATTGACGGCTTCCGTTAGAAGAGACCCCGTGACCAGTGAGTGGACATTGGAAGGAGGAGCCTTGGTTTTGGCCGATAAAGGTACCTGTTTAATTGATGAGTTTGATAAAATGAACGATCAAGATAGAACCTCCATTCACGAAGCCATGGAACAACAGAGTATATCGGTTTCCAAAGCCGGAATTGTCACGACTTTACAGGCCAGATGTTCCATTGTGGCAGCCGCCAATCCTAATGGTGGTAGATACAACTCCACCTTGACGTTATCTCAAAATGTCAATTTGACCGAACCTATTTTGTCGAGATTCGACATTTTATGTGTGGTTCGAGACATTGTGGACGAAGCCCTGGATGAGAGATTGGCCGGGTTTGTTCTTGACTCTCATATGAGATCCCATCCAGATCCATTGATAGATGATGACGAAGATGAAGATATGGACATCGAGACCCCAAGTAAAGTGTCAAGACAGCAGAAGATTGCCGAATTGAATAGACAAAAGGAGCAGGAGATCTCGCCCATCAGTCAGGAACTCTTGAGGAAGTATATCGCATACGCAAGGGTGAAAGTGCATCCCAAGTTACATCACATGGATATGGCCAAAGTTTCCAATGTGTATGCGGATTTGAGAAGAGAATCCCTAGCCACCGGATCTTTCCCTATTACGGTTCGTCACTTGGAGAGTATTCTCAGAATCTCCGAGTCATTTGCCAAAATGAGATTAAGTGACTTTGTGAGTCAAAATGACTTGAACAGGGCTATTAAAGTGAGTATTGATAGTTTTGTGGGAACACAAAAGGTGACTGTTCGTAAACAGTTGCAAAGGGCGTTCATGAAGTATACTTTGCCTGCCAGAAGGACGTGATCCAAAAGGTGACTGCGGGAAACTGTTTGTGGTGTATATTATGTAGGTTAATAAAGGTAAAAAATAGTCGATAGCTATAAAATAGTTAATAAAGGTAAAAAGGGAAGTTAAAAAAACGCGGTTTTGGTATCACCTTTATGTTTAATCTAGACCAGTACGTACCCCGAACCATCCACCTCCCACCGATACTAACACCTCAGAACCATAGAAAACGTCAAGCAATGCAAATACGTGCCGGAAAAAGACGTAGAAGAACTTTGCACCAAGATAATTGAAATCCTTATTGAGGAGGGAAATATCCAGGAATTACATACTCCCATAACTATATGTGGAGATATTCATGGACAACTCCACGACTTATTGACACTTTTCAAAACCGGCGGTGAGTGTCCCTCCACCCAATACCTATTCCTTGGGGATTTTGTCGACAGGGGTTTTTACTCGTTAGAAAGTTTCTTACTCCTAATGGCGTTGAAAGTAAGATATCCCGACAGAATAACCTTAATTCGAGGGAACCACGAAACTAGACAAATCACCACCGTGTACGGGTTTTACGACGAGTGTTTAAGGAAGTATGGCAGTGTCAACGTGTGGCGATACTGCTGTGAAGTGTTTGATTACCTTTCGTTGGGAGCCATAATTGGCGGAAAGAACGGAGTGTTTTGTATCCATGGGGGATTGAGTCCAATGATCGGCAATGTCAACCAGATCCGTCTGATAAATAGAAAGCAAGAGGTGCCGCATGAAGGAGCCATGTGTGATTTGTTATGGTCCGACCCTGAAGATGTTCCTACTTGGTCAATATCTCCCCGAGGGGCTGGGTATTTGTTTGGGTACAATGAAGTAGACAAATTTGCTCATACAAACGACATTTCGTTGATTGCTAGAGCCCATCAGCTCGTCATGGAAGGATATAAAGAGATGTTTGATAGAAAGTTGGTCACAGTATGGTCTGCTCCCAATTATTGTTATCGGTGTGGAAACATTGCCCTGGTGTTAGCAATAGACGACGACTTGAATCGGGAATATAAGGTATTTGAGGCGTCCACGAATCAAGACATCACGTCTATTCCGTCTAAGAAGCCCACCATTGATTATTTCATCTGATCCAGCCACTGTCTCATCCGCAGCATTGACCAAAATAGCCACGACATTCACGACATGTAAACATACACAAAGGAAAGTTTATGCTAGGCACAGCATAACAGAGATCCAGGTTCCGCATAACCAGGACCACTCGGCCCGCATAACAGGGACGACTGGGCCTCATTTCATGGTACAAATAAACATAACCCTGGTACGAACACATTGAAATTGCTACAAGAAATAGGGCGCCTCGCTTGTAATCTACAATGTCTGTACAGGAGCACTGATTTTTTTTTTACTTGATCTTGGATAAAAATTCTTTAAATGAGTTGGCAATGCCAACCCTGAATTTTTCTCTTTTCTTCCTTAACGTCTTCTCGAGATATATTGTCGGCCCTTTTCCGACGCTATAGGAATAAGCCCTCCTTCATAGTTGAACCTGAATACACCAAGTTCCTTCCCCTCCTCCTGGCACATTGCTAATAATTAATCACAGCATGAATAGACTTTTCCTGGCATTGGTGTTGCTTCTGGTATTCTTTTCCGTGGCCACTGCCGCCACCACCACCAGTACAACCGCCACTTTAGTATGGGTCACCGGTACTAATTCCCTTGGTGTAACTCAAACCACCCAATCCGCATATTATCAAAAATTCACAATCCTGTACGACGACGTGGAACAACCTTCCTCGGGATCGGTGGGAATGGGATCCCTCAGTGGGGAAGTGGGTCAAATCAGAACCTACGAGAGACTCACGGTTTCCCAGGCCAGTGCGGGACACGTTCGCATTACTAATGTGTTTGGGCGCATTTCAAATAAAACAAAAATGTTTGTTTTCATTCCGGTCTTATCATTGGTATCTGTGTGTTTTATGTAGAGCATATGGTCACACGACATAGTTTGACCCGGTAGAGTATATAGGCATAGAGCATACACATCATTACACATGAAACACCCAAGCCCCTCATTCCTGCCAAGCTTGAATTTCACCTCGGAAAATCCCTGCTACGTTTCAAGATCGCATAACCGAGCATGGCTCGAAACCTTTACGTTTTTGACACATTAAGGACTTTCTTTTTGCATACGTACACATCCATTATGTGGATTTAGTCTACCACCGTGTCAAAACATCATTGCACTGAAATATGCACTCTACAACACGCAATGATAAACCATTTTATACGTGCCAAGGAAAGAGTATATTACGCTTTTTTAATTGTACCTGTAACTGCGATTTATGGTGCACCATGAAAACCTTTCACGTGAAGAGTTTGACGCAACTTTAATAATAAACGTAAATAAGCACGAGTAATCATAACCAACGGTTTACACAACCCGCAGTCAACAATAAGATTGATATTACATTCTGTGGCGACCACAACTGTTGGCTGTTCTTGGCGGAGGCTCATCACCAATTAGGTAATCAAGCTGCTGCGAGTCCTTTTTATGCTTAAAGGCTTAACCGCGAATCGAGCATTGAGGCTGATTTTTTCTTCTGTTGTCTGTTGACCTGTGTCATATATTATATCTACATGATATATTATTTATATTAAGTTTTATTCTCAAATAGTAATTCTTGTACTAATTCCCATCAACTTTGTTGATGAGATGCTGATGGCACAGCTTTCTTCTCTGTTCCGTTGTCGATGGTGAGGTACTATGACTCAAATTAAGTCTCTAGTTTCAAAGTTTATGTCCGGGTAACATGCTTTTTCATGAAAGTCCGGGTAATCCCCATGTTTCAAATGAACCGGTGCTTGCACGGCTTGCACCCTTGTGATTTCCGGTCCACATTACCCTACCTCAACTACCCGTTCACCTTTTGTACCGTCCACCCCGCCTCTACACCCGTTTGCCACATACGCCCTTCTGTATAGTCATTTATGTGATTGGCCCACTAGATGCCACACTTTTGAATGCGCACAGGCTTGGCTAACCCTTAAATACACAAAAAACCTATCAACTTCACAACAACCGATGGCTTCCGAGTTTTTAGACCCTCTGGTGCCTTCCTTCAACTCCTTGGATATCTTCAAAGGATCCATTTCCTTAGAGAATAAAGGGTCTGTCGCTAGGGACCATGTATGTATAAGCCGATTAATATCCCCAACAAAACACCTACTAACTCTGAAAAGATGGCCAATGAACGCACATTTCTTGCATGGTTAAGGACGTCGTTGTCGTTTATCACTATAGGCATAGGCATCACCCAATTGTTCAAACTCCACGGCCATTCGAAAGTGAATGTGGCCCATGCATCGGTTTTGCTAGATATTCCCACTTCCAACCATTTCAACTCCTACGGTAAGCCATTGGGTGGGGTATTTATCTGTTTGGGTATTGTGACGTTGTTGTACGGGTTTATTCGATTTTTTAAAGTCCAGCACTTGCTCGTGTATAATTACTATCCGGCCACAAGGATTTCGTTGGCGATGTTGGTGGGGGTTGTTTTGTGTATCATTGCCGTGACTTTGGTGATTGTTTTACGGTCATACTAGCCCTGGATTGGTGATTATGTCTCGGTATTGATGATTAATGTACGTTATGTTGTAATCAGAGACCACTAGGGTTCCAACCCTAGTCGCGGTCGCAGTCATCTACCCGCACTGCATTCGTGCATTTACCATAAATTCCCTGCCTCTCATATTGCTCATTCTCAATTAAAATTTTTACAATATCCAATACATTAATTAGTTAAAATGGTATGTTTGAATACAGTGGAATGGACAACAGAAGAGAAGATGAAACGACAAGAACGAATGGGAGAGAAAACTAAGAACAAGATGGATGAATACGTGAAAAGAGGTGTCAGAGATGTTTAAGTTTGACCACCAGTTTGACCACCATCCAAGTTTGACCACAATCCATCTAAATCACAATCCAAGCATCGTAAGCACGACGGTTAGCCCAACTGTCACTTCATAAAACTCAAATGTCCTTCATCACCGATTCATCTACTAACATCCTTTAGGGAAAAGTTCACGGTTCTTTAGCTCGTGCTGGTAAAGTTAAGTCACAAACTCCAAAAGTTGAAAAACAAGAAAAGCCAAAACAACCAAAAGGTAGAGCTTACAAGCGTTTATTGTACACCAGAAGATTCGTTAACGTCACCTTGACCAACGGTAAGAGAAGAATGAACCCAGGTCCTTCCAGTCAATAAACGAATTAAATTCATGTTACATTAGTTTATTAAATATATGCAAAAACATACTTTTTCCATGAAATAATATGCACATAAAAATGAGAACACTACCAATCAGGAATCAAAAAATACGAATACACCCGTGCTCTAATTTCTGCTGTTTCTTCATCTTCTTCAAACATTGGTTTCCATACCACCAAATCAATTTTTTGAGGTTTGAAGTCAAACTGTTTGGCAGTTTCAAAGAACTCCAAATCTTTATCAAGTAGGTGGGGTCTATGAGGACTGAACACCACCAATACCTTCCCCTCCTTTTTTATCAATTCCTTACAGTCTTGAAGTAATTTCAAGTGTTCCGAATGGTTAAATACCAAGTCCAGCAAAATGATCAAGTCGAATTTTTCTTCCTCCAAAATGGTTACTTTTTCCTCCTCTCCGTAGATAGATGCTTTGTCTTGTCCCCAAATAAACCCTTTAACTTCCACTGATGGTTTCCCGAGACCGGGGCAATGGTCTACATTGTATTGAATGTTTGCTAATAAATCTGGATCTGGGTAGTCAGTCGACACCACTTTGGCAGCACCATTTAGTCCACAAATCAAAGATGGCAACGCCGCAGCAGCCCCAAGCTCCAACACTCTTTTGTTTTCCACCAACTGCGAGGCGTGTTCATCAAGGTAATCTGCGGTATACTTCCCAGCATTCCACAATAAATGGCCCCAAAGTGGAGATTTTCCAACGAGTCTCAAGTCGATTTGTTTGGGATATTTACCGGTTTTTCGGTCATATTTAACAAAATGCAGTTCTTCTGGTGGTGGACGAAACCCCTCTGGTTCTTGAAACATCCCCACATCAAAGATTTCTTCCTCGTCTGACATTTTAATGGATTTCTTCCCACAGATTTTTCTGCATCGCGACTTCTCACTATTATCTTAGTGATATAAGCAAAAAGTTAGAGCTGCAACTTGTTGGCAGATGTCGTACCTAACGTACTCACGACTCCCGGTACATGTTCGTGATTTCTTCAAGGTATACCAATTCTGCACCGAAACAAACTACCCAGTACCGAGCAAATATGTGCGGGACTATCTAAAACGACAGCTGCAACAACACCAGATGTTTGTTCGAAATAAGTTTTTGACGGGTCTGGTTCATTTGAGTGATGAGGACTTCTTACCTGTGCACAAGCCGGCTCTCGCGTCACTATTTCTGCGTCCTTTTGTAGCAGAGGGCCTCGAAAGTCTATCCACAGAGGAGTTATTCCACCACAAGTACAAAGGACTTCAAGACACAGAATTGGCGGAAAAGGTCCAACAACCGAGGCGGTCATCCCAGGACGGTGTACCTGCCATAAGGTATCCTCGAATTCCCTCCAGCACCAAATTGACCCATAAAAAATATAATTCATTCCATTCCAATCTCCTCAAATCATTTGCCAGTTTCTACCAACCACAAACGACATTACCCAACACCACGATGCACCGCAATATCTACCGGTGGTACCATCGACTACTAGAGAATACTCCCATCACCATTTTTCTCAAACAGAGGAATCGTATGTTATCTGAAGCCACCATAAGTCAGATCAATTTCCCCTACAATGAATTGCAACGACAAGTAGGGGAGTTGGCATTGCTGTTCGATACTCCTCGATCGTACCACCTCACTGAGGTTCATGACCAGGACATTTTTGAACTAGCAGTCAAAACACAAAGTCGCTTTTCCGAGGTAATGGATCGTACCATCAACTGGAAGATTGACGCCAAAAAGCCAGACGAATTATGCAAGCAGCTTGTGAATGCCAAAAACATTCAGCTTTTAAAAGATGGAAACCCATACACCGGGCCAATTCTGGATATTTTCACCGAGTACCCATTGCCGTACCTCCAGAATACAGTTCTTCATGCGTCCATTAATGACATTTTCCCTTATGACATAGCATATAACGACTATTTCGTATTGACAATAGAAGATCCTATTGTCAACGAGGACCATGAGCCCTTGACAGATCTTTTGGCCATGGTCAACGGACAATTTGATATTGTGGCCGTCAGAATATCCACCAAGAATGAATCCATTCTTCTGAGCATCCAACCATTGGTAAAGAGTGCAGGAGACACATACGACGATTTATTAGCACTTGCATCGCAGAAACGGACCAATGCGGACGTTTTACTTCAAAGGTTGGCGGAGATGGGCATGACGACGGTGGTTTCTGGGGCCAACAAATGTATATACCTATTTAATAGAGAGTAGAAATAGACACCCTTTTTATAGGGACACTGCATATAGTAGACTGTACACTTGCATTTAATAGGTAGAGATTACATCTTACAAGCAGACTGTACATTGTCATGAATAAGTAGACTCTATATTCTACTATTCTTTGCATTATTGTGCTGTGTTTCCCACTTACACCCATTCATCTTGCTCCCCACTTTCGCAACCTTTCGCAGTAAAAGAATCAATGGGTAGAATCAGTTCACGGAGGCTTTTATTATTCCTTCTCATAACGGTGGGGGTGGTTTACTACCTTGCCAGACCGACCACCGAAGAAATCAACTTGTATTCCCCCAATGGTTCCAAAGAAAATCTGGAACTTGACATTGAATTTTCACACTTTAAAAACTCCAAAGTCGCCAAGTGTCCTGACTACGTCGAGTACTCACAAACCAGACACCCTCCGTTTTCCAATGGCAAACATGCATACCCGTACATGAGACCATCCCCCAAATGCCGGACGTTTGTATCCCCGGCAGTCGAGGCGATAATTAGTGATTTGAAGGCGAAAGTTAAAGATGAAGATTTGGCCCGCTTAATAGAGAATTGCTTACCCAACACGCTTGATACCACAATTCTTTGGCACACTTCCAAAAATGACCTTCCCCAGACATTTGTGGTGACCGGAGACATTCACGCCGAATGGTTGAGAGACTCTGCCAGACAATTATCGGTGTACCAACCGTTTGTGAACTACGATGTCAAATTGAAGGAATTGATTAAAGGCGCTATAAATACTCAGATATCCTACATCTTGAATTCTGCTTACTGCAATGCTTTTCATCCACCAGCCGGTTCTGGTATAAAGAAAGGAAAATCTGCCATAGATAATGTTTATCCCAGCCCAGATTGGAACCAGGTATTTGAGTGTAAATACGAATTGGACTCTTTGGCGTCTTTTTTGACATTATCCAATGAGTACTATGTGAATTCTGGTGGAGATACTTCATTTGTTACTGATAAATGGATGCAAGCATATGAGCGGATTTTGGTGGTGTTAAGAAGAGAATCACAGCCCTCTTTTGATAAAACATCTGGCCAAGCAATGACTTACTATTATTCTTTCAAAAGAGACACTAACATTGGTACTGAAACGCTTCCTTTGGACGGAGTTGGTAATCCAGTAAATTACGATACTGGATTAGTTCGGTCTGCTTTCAGACCTTCTGATGACGCTTGTATATTGCAGTTGTTCATACCGGCAAACATGCACATGTTGACAGAATTGAAGAATGCCCGGAAGTACTACTTGAAAGAGAATGCTCCAAACTCGTTCAAAGGGTCATATGATTTAATTCTCAAGGTCACCGATGAGTTTATTAGCAATATAGACCAGGGAATCCAGAAGTTCGGGATTGTGGATCATCCAGAGTTTGGAAGGGTGTATGCTTATGAAGTGGATGGGTACGGCAGTTCTATTTTCATGGATGATGCCAATATTCCATCTTTGTTATCCGCTCCAGATATGGGGTTTGTGGACCAAGACGATAAAGTGTACCAAAACACTAGAAAGATGGTTCTCTCAAAGAAAGGAAATCCGTACTTTCTCGAAGGCAAGTTTTTTAAAGGAGTTGGAGGCCCCCATATCGGTATTAACAATGCCTGGCCAATGTCACTTTTAATGGCCATTAGAACCACTGATAATGATGAGGAGATAATGGAGAATTTGGAAATCATTATGGCCACTACTGCTTCCTTAGGGTTGATGCATGAGAGTATTCATGTGAATTCTGCAAATGGACGTTCATTTACAAGATCTTGGTTTGCTTGGTGTAATTCTGAGTTTGGAAAGACTATATTGGATCTAGCCAAGAGGAAGCCGCATTTGATATTCAAGGAAGAGTATGCCTCCAATTATGATATTGATGAAGTTTTGGGGAAGCCTTTGTGAACCAAGGGAGAGATATAGACAAAAAGGGAGACATTACATAAAAAAAGAAAAAACCACTGCAAATGCATTATTATATTCCTACTGTCTTATATACTGAGCTATGTTCTCCGCTGTCTTCGATGAAGCCGTCTTGGACGTGGCCTCCAATGCAGCTTGATAACGTGCTTGTAAGTCTCCATCATCTTTAAGTTCAGAATTTCTATCTTCTGGGAAAGTGTACTCTCTCTCTGGTTCGTCCTCATCTCTCAACACTTCTCCGTCATATTCATCGTCTTCAATCTCCAAATCAGACACCACATCTGCATCATCACCGCCGTTCTCTCCCTTGATGTTTAAATCTTTCATCAAGGTATTTAATTGCTTGGACTGTCTCTTTTTCTCGTCATCTTCCTTCTTCTTTAAAATTCTTTCTCTTTCAGCTTTATAGTATTCATTATATTCCTCCACTTTATTGTCAATAGCATCCAAAAAGTCATCAAACCCGGCCCCCGTGTACGAGCTCACCCCCACCACGTCCAAGGTAGAATAAAACTCTTCCAACATTAGGGACATGGAATTCACAAGAGACGACATATAACCTGACCCATTGTCTCCATTAAGCTCCTGGTCTTGAGATAAGGCGATTTGGAAGTTTTCAAAATCCTTCATCCACTCCTTGGCAAACTCCGCATCTTGCACATCGGTCTTGTTGAATACAATAATCATGGGTAATTTGGTTTTGTATAATATCGAACACGCATACAACATATTAGACATGAATGTGGTGGGAGCTGTGTTTCTCGGAGTATCCACTATATACGCGATGACGGTGGGGAAGGTGGAGGCAAACGCTTCGGTGATAATAGCTCCACTAGCGGACCAAATGAAACATTCAATCTGCCCTGGAGTATCCACTATGACATTTTTCACGGTTTCACTTCTCTTTTCTACCAATTTGATCACCTGGTCAATTTTTGTAGAAAACAAGTTAAGTGAGGTCACAATAGCACCATTGGGACCCAAATTATACTCTTGCATCACCTTTTTGTACTTGATGGAATCTCTTATATCAATGTTAGCACCGTAAGGAATTTTCAACACTGCCGGGTCCAAATTAATAACATAAGGAGGTGTTTTTTTCGTGTGGAGGTGTGCATTCAACCTCTGCATGAAGGTGGTCTTACCGGATCCGGCCATACCGATACATATAACGGTAGCAGGACTCATTTAGAAAAGAAGATAGTTATTTTTGAAGGTTGTGCGATGATTAATACGAAGGCGCTGCTTATGTAATCGGGTTATTTAGATTCCAAGGCCACCACCCTATCGACTATACCATCAAAAATTGACTCATGGGACAAGATGTGGATATTTTCTGCCTCTTTCTGGAAAATCTTATCGACTTTTGGCCCTCCAGGAGTCCCCAAATTAGGCAATTGTTGGTTCTGTTGTTGCTGCTGTTGAATTAACTCATTAGCAGATTTGGAGTCCATTAAAAGCGAATATACCGGCTTCAACCCCATTAAATTGACAAAGTACCAAGAAATGGACGACACATACTGCACGTTCAAGTCGGGGGTGTGGATTCCTGCCTGCAACATGGTCTTGAAACTATCAGTGATGGGGAAGGGTAATTTCATGATGACAAACCCAGCAAAAAAGTAGTTTACCCACGCCATTATAAGGGTTTGGGGAATATAATTCATCAAGTTCCCCTTGGCCATATTCATCATGGCGTCATTGGTGCCAGGATCTGTCAATGGGTTTCCTGGGGTCTCATTGGCAACGTCTTTATTGGCAAAGAACTCAGTACTATTTAAGGTCTTGACGTAGTACTCCTGCCTCATAAGAAACTCGGATTTGCTCAAGATGGAGTTGCCAGTTTTGAAGCTAGTGGCCCTTTTCAAAAATTGTCTGGTATGTTAGTAAACAGGTCATCAAGATATCCCATGGGAATGAACGTACTTTTCTCGGTTCTTTTTATATTCGTCCAATTTGGGGTCGGGTTTCAACAAATTCGTGATGTTTGACCGCACGAGCCCCACGATCACCATGACCAAGGTTATGGGGAGAAGCACCCAGTATTTAAGCTGGGGGTCCAACACGAGTTCGTCAAGCATAATTTGTATCAAGAAAAATGATTTCGCACCTTTTTTCAGTTCATCAAACATAATGGGGTGGTTTGGAGGATCTACACCTTCGAAGGTGGCAACCGTGTCACCACAAAAGTACCTCGAAGACTTGCCTCCCAAGTTCGACGACCAGGCACCCCAAGAACCAGACAATGTTTCCACCTATCGAGACGCCTTCAGTAAGGTGAAACTTGGGGACGTGAAACCAGATACATACGCCAATATGCCATGTTTTAGAGAGGCAATGATGACGGGGTTCCAAGCCATGGCAGTTCTAGGTGGCGTGACGTTTCTTATTCACAAAAACCCCGGTAAGTCGTTAAATTGGGGAGTATGTGGATTCTTTCTTGGGAATATCATTGGATGGGAGCAATGCCGGTCCATCAGGAAGAAATCGTTCCAGACCATAGAACGGGCCCGGCAGGTGAATAAGGAGAAGAACGAAAAGAAGTGGCAAGAAAATGAGAAAAGCACCAAAGACGAACGGTTGGAGAAATGGAAACAAGTGCAAGAGTATTATAACAAGAAGTGAGAGATGAGGAGAGGGGAGATAAACCCCATAGAACACCAGGGACTTGAGATACAACACCAAAATAACTCTCAAGACACAAACACAACACAAACACAAATACAACCACAAAACAAGAAAGTGACACCTCCCATACACTATTGGTGTCACCTCTGTATATAGTAAATGCATCTGAATTCGTGCCTCGGATTCTCTATAAATGAGCGAAAACCTGGAGAACACTTTTTCTCAAAAATAATGGATGGTCACAAGGCAAATATCGTCTGTATACCTTTAAGGACGAATCTAGTCAACTTACCGTCCCGTTTAGGTAATCTTCTTTCCAATGCCAACATCAAAGTTCAAGATGTCATTATTGAAATTGTTCACAATAACAAAAAAAGCTACACTGGCTGGTCAGGTTGGAACTCTTCCAATATTAACTCTTTGGAGATAGATTCCATTTTAGCCCAAAGCTTGAATATACAAGACACCGAAAGTGTGATACTTAACTTGAAAGTCAACAATTTCGAGTCTCGACAGGTCAATTTGGAGCCATTGACGTCTTCTGATTGGGAGTTGGTGGAATTGCATGCTCAGACTTTGGAGGATAAACTCCTATCCCAAACAAGATGTGTATCATTGAATCAGATTTTGGTGGTATACCCCAGCCAAACCACCTCGGCAAAGTTGCTTGTCACCGATATTGGCACCACATCCACTAATTTCGCCAAATTATCCCCAGAATGTGAGGTGGCCATTGCTCCCAAGCCAAGAGTCAAGAAACGGTCCAATTCCGTCAAGTCTGCCAAGTCGTCCAGATCGGGGAAAGCCCTTGATGACTATACTAACCTTCCTTCTGTGCTCAAACGGGCGGTGCCGTTGCCTCATCGCTTGTACAATAATATTTCTGAAGCCGACACCGATGGGTACGAGGCGTACGTCAATTTCAACGAGGTGGTGAATGTGCTAAAACATACAGAGTTTGTGGCGGTGTCTATGATCCCGGGTCCTAATGCAAAAGTGAATACAACTCCAAAACAGGAAAAGACCACCAATACGGCTGCAAATGGAGAAGAAAAGGAAGGAACTCCTTCGAAAGAAGTAACTCCGTTGGAAGAGAACAAGAGAATAGTGGCCAGATTGGTCAACTATCCCGGTGCTCCTGCAAACCATGTAGGACTATCCAGGAAACTTGCTGTGGCATTATCGGTGGAATCGACTATTGGAAGCGTTATTGACTTGAAACCAGCAGTGAAAGCCAGTTCAAAAACCCCTTCCAGTTTCATCGCGCACCCATTTATTACTCAAACAAAGAAGAACTCTCAGGTTAGCATCAACTCTTCGGAGAAGAAAGAAAAAGTGGCCAAGCTTGCTGGTGGAATAGTTAATTTTCTCAATCAACAGTTATCACATTCACCAATAACCAACTTTGTCAAATTACCAGTGATACCAAACATTTTACCTAATGGGGGATTGCTCAAGTTCAAACGTAATGATGAAAGCAATGCATGGCTAAAGCCGTTTGCAGGTTCGGACAGAAAACAACCTAATATCGAAATAGGCGAGGAATTACTTCGTGCTGCTTCATTCATCGAAGAAATCACCGTTCAAGAGGAATTAGCGGAGGCCATCGGTTTGGAAGGTATTATTGAGGACTGCGTGGAAACAATCCTTCTCGAAGGGAACTGTGGTACTTTGATTTACGGTAACCCTGGAAGTGGTAAAACGTTGACCCTCAAACACATTGCTACAAAACTCGAAAACCACAATGGGTATTATATCAAGTATGTTTCATGTGAATCATTGATGAATGAAAACTTTACGACTCTATCCACCAATCATTTCAACAAATGGTTACAAGAGTGTACCTGGTATAAACCAGCAGTTTTGATATTGGATAATTTGGATAAGCTTATTTCTGCCGACGTAGAACATGGAGATTCGTCAAATTCAAGGAACTTGGCTGATTTTCTAGTTGCACAGGTGCAAAGAGTCACTAACCAGTCGAATAGTAACCTTGCAGTTGTTGCATCAGCCGTGTCCAAAGAAGCGTTAAACGGGTACTTGTTCCTGTCTCATTTGATTGAAAATTCTCATCAATTATCAGCCCCTGATAAGGTCACCAGAGCCAAGCTTTTAGACCATTACTTGGTGCACAATCTTGGTTGCAAAGTGGGGTTCGATATTATGGATATGGTGGCGGAGACGGAGGGATATCTTCCTAATGATTTGAAGACGTTGTGTGATAGAATATACCATGAATCACTTTTCAACTCCTCCAATAATATCATCGACAACGAGATAGTTTCCTCCAGAGACGATTTCGAAAAGGCATTACAAGGATACACCCCATCGAATTTAAGAGGAGTAAAATTACAAAAGTCGTCAATTAATTGGTCTGATATAGGAGGCTTGAAAGACGCCAAAAATATTCTTTTGGAGACTCTTGAATGGCCTACTAGATACGCCCCCATATTTGCTAATTGTCCTTTGAGATTGCGATCCGGTATTCTTCTTTACGGATATCCTGGGTGTGGTAAGACATTACTAGCTAGTGCTGTCGCAGGACAATGTGGCTTGAACTTTATTTCCATTAAAGGTCCAGAAATTTTGAATAAGTATATTGGTGCTTCAGAACAATCGGTGAGAGAGTTATTTGAAAGAGCACAGGCTGCAAAACCGTGTATTTTATTTTTTGATGAATTCGATTCTATTGCTCCCAAAAGAGGTCATGACTCTACCGGTGTCACTGATAGAGTTGTCAATCAAATGTTGACACAAATGGATGGTGCTGAAGGATTAGATGGTGTGTACGTGCTAGCTGCCACCAGTAGACCTGATTTAATTGACTCTGCTTTATTGCGTCCAGGTAGATTAGATAAAAGTGTTATTTGTGACATGCCGAACTATGAGGACAGATTAGACATACTTGAAAGTATTACTGCCAAGATGGAATTACAACCGGATGTCGATTTACATGAAATCACTGCTAGAACTGAAGGGTTTAGTGGGGCAGATATGCAAGGTTTAGGGTATAATGCCTATTTGAAAGCAGTACATGTTAAACTTGCAAATGATGAGGAACTCAAAGAAACGTCAACTGTTGATAACAAGAAAGAAATAGAGTTCTTCAGACTCAACTCAGAAAAGTTGAAGGTGCTGAAAATGAGACCTGCTGATAAGATAAAGATTTTGCAACAAATTGAAAGATTGTTCAGTTCAAGTGAACTGCCTGAAAAGAAGCAGGGACAAGTGAATAAGGGGTCAGCGGTGTTGATTTCACAAGCGGACTTTGAGGCATCTTTGAACGAAACCAAACCCTCAATTTCTATTAAAGAGAAGATCAAATTGCTGGGTATTTACCACAAGTTTGTTTCGGGCAGGGATGGGAATATGCCTGATGGGTCTGCGAGTAATGATATAGGTGGTAGAACAACGCTTATGTAAGAATAAACGTATCAATTTATCATTCGTATCAAGTACAAAAACAGGTAAAACGAACTGGCCTAGTGCAGCTGCAAAATATCAAATGGTAAAAAAGAGCTCGCACTCAGATTTGAACTAAGGACCAACAGATTTGCAATCTGCTGCGCTACCACTGCGCCATACGAGCATGCTTTCTTGCTTCTAAGCGTCATTGTTCCTATAGCAATTGTAAGAAGTGGTAATAATACTTGACATTCTTTCGAAGGTCAATAGGGTATTGCCCACCCTCCCAATGTGAACCGTCTAGACACGTTCGTGGCGCTAACATGCCAAAAAGTCGCACGAACCCTCACAAATGCACACGCATAAAGGCTCTATCTTCGCTATCTCTTCTTAGAATCGCGTGTAAAATAAAATACACCATGTTTGGAGATTTGGCCAATAAACTCGTATTGGATGCGCAAAGAACCTCTAATCTCCCAGAAATAACGTTGTACCAAGGAGATTTGGTTAATGGAATTATAAAAGAAATCAATGATTTGGGAAGAGACGTGGAATATTTGGATAAAGAGAGATTGGAGATCCAAGAACAAAACGAGACACAACAAAAGATCAACCAGTGTCAGCTATTTGTGGCACGACTCTCTATGAAAAGAAACAAGAGGTGCTTATTGGCACACCAGAAACTTCGAGCCGACAAAATCAACGAGTTTACGTGGCTAAATATTGATCCATCTGTGGATTCCAATAATCCTTCAGTGCCAACAGCACTTCTCAAAAGTGGGGCGTTAGGGTCCAACTATACTACAAAATTATCACTAGAGAACTTGAGCCATCAAGAACAAGAGTACTTCCGCAGTTATACGCAGTTATTGGTGGACTTTAAGTCCAATTTTTCAGACGTGGATCTTAATGGAGATTTAGAACCACCCACGGATATATTTATTGATGTAAGGGTGCTTAAAGATGGAGGAGAAGTGCAAACGGAATACGGAGTGTTTAATTTGATCAAGGATTCCCAGTTCTTTGTGCGTCGCTCAGATGTGGAGAGGTTGATTCAACAGGGGTATCTTGAAGAGCTATGATGTATGTGTGTATTAATATATTAATGAATCATTGGTTCATGTCAAAGACTTCCATGTCATCGGAATCAAGCAGGGGCTGTTTGGGAGACCGTTTGGGAGACTGCTCATCGGACTTGATGTCGGACTCTAGCTCAAACTCCTGTTTGACTTTGATATCAGAGGGGTTGTATGCGCTCTCTATGTCCACCTTGTCCACCTTGTCCACCTTGTCCACCTTGTCCACCTTGTCCACCTTGTCCACTCTATCCACAAGTTCTGCGCTGTCTGGAGAGTCCCTTTCGACTGAGTCATTTGTGCCGTTTCTCTCTTCTTTCTCTTCCTTTCTCTCTTCTTTCTCTTCCTTTCTCTCTTCTTTCTCTTCCTTTCTCTCTTCCTTTCTCTCCTCCTCCACCTCCTCCACCTCCTCCATCTCCACATCACCCGTTCCTTCCCTCACAAACTTCTGGTCCTCCGTGGGCTCTTCCGGTATAAGTTTCCTCAACTGGCTGATTTCCTCCTTCGTTCTCCTGCTCCCCAATGCAGTGTTCTTTTGGTCAACAGGAATGGGTAGTATCATGACATTTTCCTCATTCTTATCAAACACCCCGATGTTGTCGTCCAATATCTTCACCTCTTTCCTCAAGTTTATGGCTATATCACTAAGCACCTGGTACGTCTGTAGCGTTTGAGACTCGATTGTAGCTCGGGCATCGTCACTATTATTGCCAGGGGTAGAATACGAGTCAAAAATATCCGACATGTGTCCTAGTAGCTGCACGATCATCGTGTCAATGGCATCGAGAGAATCCAATCGCTTCTGTATAAATTGGCCTGTATTTGTGTCTTTTGTCATTAGCTTGAAGTAAAATAAAATGTGCGAAATGATTCCTGGCATTAAATCTACACCTAAAGCAATGGCCATAGATTTGGGCCTCGCGAAGATCACCCGGTTACTTCGCGTGCTAGGTAACCCTCACATAAACAGTTACAAGTCTATTCATATAGCGGGCACAAACGGAAAGGGGTCGACGGTGGCATACATTACATCTATACTCACAGCAGCACATATTCGAAACGGAAGGTTCACTTCGCCCCATTTGCTCTACTACAACGATTGCATTTCCATTGACAATGAGACGTATCCGTTACACAAGTTTGAGGAGATTTCGGCGTTGGTCAAACAGGAAAATGCTACACATAACATTGGATGTACCCAATTTGAGCTATTGACCGCTACAGCATTCAAGATCTTTGAATTGGAAAAGGTGCAGTATGCGGTGGTTGAAGTGGGGTTGGGGGGTAGACTAGATGCCACAAATGTGCTTGAGCCATACACGGGGAGATCTCAAGGAGGTGTTATTTTATGTGGTATAACCAAGATAGGTATTGACCACGAACTGTTTTTGGGGTCCACTTTCGGGAAAATTGCATCGGAGAAAGCTGGAATCATCAAGCACAAAACTCCTTGTGTGGTGGATGCTTCCAATGACGAAGAAGTGTTGCAAGTCATTGCTGAAAAAGCAGCATCCACTTCAAGTGACGTCTTTTATGTGGACGGCCACCCCCCATCTCCGTTTGATACATTCACCAACGACGACATTCAAGGTTTGCGGTCCAAGTCTCCCTTAAAGGGAAAGTACCAGCTCCAAAACTTAAGTGTAGCTTTAAAGTTGGTTGAACTATTAACTCAAAAGTATACACCCACGATAACTAAGGACATGGTTGAGGAAGGAATAAGCCAGGTGGTGTGGCCCGGCCGGCTCCAATCTATAACTATCAACAAGGTGCCTATTCTCATAGACGGTGCTCATAACGAGAGTGCTGCACAAGAATTGAAAGGGTATTTGGACACTTATCGGGACCACCATGGCATTATATATGTGGTTGCTCTCAGTAAAGGAAAATCCATAGAGAACCTTTTCAAATACATTGGCAATAAAGACACAGATGCAATAATAGCCTGTATGTTTTCCCGTCCTGAAGGAATGCCATGGGTTTCTGCTTGCAGTGTACAAAGCATTCAAGAGGCTGCAAGGTCTCAATTTAAGGACATTTTACCTTCCGACAGCGAACAAACGGTTGAACAAATTTTGCACACAGTTACAGAGTTAAAACGTGCAGGCGATCCTCGGAAAGTGGTTGTTTGTGGCAGCTTGTACTTGTGTGCAGATGTTCTAAGGCTTGTACATACATAATACCATGAAAATGGTACGCGCAAAAACTTTATCACTAAACTACCTCTGCAAATCATCACCACTGTAGAATGCCTGGAATATCGGACTTTGAGAGACAAAGACAGGAGAACATCCAGAGGAATAAGGAATTGTTGAGGCAATTGGAACTTGATCTGATCCATGACTCGATTTCAAGAGAAGTTCCTCTGGATAAGCCAAAACTGGTGAAAAGACGTAAACCGGCATCAAAAGTGAAATCTGAACCGATTGAGCCATCTAGAAGGTCTAGGAGAATTGCAGGGGTGAAGATGGAGAACACAGAGGAGTACCAGAAGATGAGAGACGAGATGGAAGAGAGAGATGCCCGTAAAAAGGAATTGGAGAAGCTCAAACAAACGCGTTTATATGGAGATTTCCAGTTGATTGATCTTATCACCGATAAGCGTCTGGGAACCATGAAGTTTGAAGACAAGGTGTACCAGAAGCCCAAGACTGGGGATGTCAAATTAGAGGCAAGCGATGAACCACTTGAGGAAGTTCCCGATATCGAGAGCGACAATGAAGTATTGACGCTTTTTAGAGAGTTGGGGGATAAAATGTCGGTGGGGGACTTTTACAGTCTTTTGAGGGAGTCCAATCTTGAGTACGATGATAAAGTATTGGAGACCAAAAGAAAAGAGTTTGATGATCTCAAAATTTATGAAAGATTTGACCCATTAGACATTAAAGTAACGCACCAGCGGATCACGTCGCTCAATTTCCACCCTTCTGTCACTGATAGAGTGATCGCTGCTGGAGATACGGGAGGACATATGGGAATTTGGGCCGTGGACTCCACTAAAAATGAGGAGGAACCAACAATATCTATTTTGAAACCTCATGGAAAGTCTATATCGAAGATACTAGCCCCATTCAATACCCCTTCGAAGTTTCTAACTGCGTCGTACGACGGATCTGTTCGGCAAATTGATTTGAATAAGCTTGAATCGTCAGAAGTAGCGTACTTGAGTGATCCAATTGAGTCAGCTGACTACCCTTTGGGAGTCTCAGACATCAATGTTTGCGTTGATAACCCCAGTATATTATACATGACGACCTTATCCGGAAATTTCTACCAACATGACTTACGGACGGCCTTCAAGAAAACAGAAGCCAGTCGATTGCTTCGTGTCCACGACAAAAAGATTGGGTCTTTTGCAATCAATCCCAATGCCTCTCATCAAATTGCAACTGCTTCTTTGGACCGAACATTAAGAATCTGGGACTTAAGAAGCGTGTCCAAATCCAATGCTTCGTGGTCGGAATTTGAAGACCAAATATCACCCCATGCATATGGATCTTACTCATCAAGACTTTCAGTCTCGTGTGTTGATTGGAATACTGATAACAGACTTGTTTGTAATGGATACGACGACAATGTGTGTGTCTTTGACTTAAGTGGAAATGAATCGATTCCTGTGGTGACAGACTGGAAGAAGAACTACCAACTTCCCATCAAGAAGCGTAAGCCAGACACGGAAGAGAATGCTATTCCAATAAATTTGGACCCCATTACCAAAATAAGACACAATTGTCAAACAGGAAGATGGGTGTCTATATTAAAGTCTAAATGGCAAATGGCTCCCAAAGATGGGGTACAAAAGTTTGTCATTGCCAACATGAACAGAGGGTTTGACATTTATGATCAAAAAGGACAAATTTTGACCCATTTAACTGCCAGTAACGTGGGAGCAGTACCAGCAGTGGCATCTCTTCACCCCACAGAAAATTGGGTTGCAGGAGGAAGTGCTAGTGGAAAAATCTACATGTTTCAGTAAGATACAAGTAATATATATTGATAAGAAATCCCCTTTAAGCAGAAGAGGTCATGACTTGCCAAACTCTGATCAAAGAATCAGTGTAACCAGCGAATAAAGTTTGACCATCAGCAGACCAGGATAAAGAGATTGGTTCTGGGTCTTTAGCTTTAGCACCAATAGCAAATTCTGGTTTCAATTCGTCCAACAAAGTTCTTTCTTCCAAGTTGAAAATCTTAATACCAGTGGAAGTAGCAGCAGCTAACCAGTATCTGTTTGGAGAGAAAGCCAATGCGTGAACTTCGGTAGCAGCGTTCAAGGTGTACAAAGAAGCACTGCTCTTTAAGTCCCACAAGTTGATGATTCCGTCTTTACCAGCAGAAGCACATAAGGATCCATCTGGAGAGATAGTGATACAAGAAATGTAACCACTGTGACCAATGAAATCAGCGGATAAGCTGCTGTCAGTGACATCCCATAACTAAATACTTGTTAGTAAACATTTTTAAATGTTAAACCCTTTTATCAAAAAAGTTGTACAACCATCAGAGATCTTGGTGTAGTTTGATGTCTCATTCGAAGCTGGCGAGCAACGTCTGAAGTAGCAAATATGTGAACATCATATGAAGATAATTCTTTTGATAATTGGGTTGCAAAAATTGAAACATACTTTAACGGTTTTATCCCATGAGGCAGAAATGATAGTAGAAGTTTCCTCTTCTGGGGAGAATCTGACGGTAGAAACCCAGTCACTGTGTCCAGTGAAGGTTTGGACACATTCACCAATGGTGTTCCAGAGTTTGACGGTCTTATCTCTAGAAGCAGAAGCAATTTGTCTCAAGTTCTTAGAGATAGAAACTGCTAAAACATCACCAGTGTGTCCAACAAATCTTTGAGTACAAACACCAGATTCCAAGTCCCACAATCTCAAGGTTTTGTCCCATGAAGCAGACAAGGCGTAAGCACCGTCAGCGGAGATGGTAACATCTTGAATGATGTGAGAGTGACCTTTGAAAGATTTTTTTGGAACACCATATTGGTTGTCATCACCGGTTAATTTCCAGGTGATTAAAGTCTTATCTCTAGAACCAGATAATAATAAGTCTGGGTGAGCAGCACTGGTGGCTAAGGAAGTAACCCAACCGTTGTGTCCTTCTAAGGTACCTCTTAAAACTAAAACTTCTTGACTGGCCATTTTGTTTAGATGAATTAATAAAATTTTTCACCCAAAAGCGATTTACATGGGGCCTCAGGTGGGTTGAGTCACGTGATGTGAATCTTGGATTGAAAGTGTTCCGTGCTAAAATTAACCCTGTGCGCGGTCCCGGTATTACGCATTGATCCCAGTGACTGCTTTTTGCCGAAAAGGTGCGACCTTTATAGTGTAGATCCATGATGTGGGATAACATTTATCTTTACGCTACTGGAAGACGGAGTATGCACCTCACATTACAAGCTGCTATGCACTGACCTTCCAAGCTAGAGTTATATGCACCTTACCACAAACCGACCATCAAAAAGGGCTCTTCGTGTAAGATTTCTGCGTAGATAATTATTTTTTTGCGTTCTAAGATCTCCAGTAATGAGCGACATTCACCAATTGATTGAACACTTTAAGTTCGAGCAGCTCCTCCAGCTGGATCCTCAAACCAAATCCGTTGTGATCTTAGGTAAAATCGGCTCCGATCATGCCATTATTTCCATAGAAAAGTCCCACTTTATCGTAGGAGAAAACACCTTTCTTGATATTGTTGACGAAATTGAGTTGATACAAAACAATGATGTCTACTACTGGTCGTCTGTGTTATTGAAACAAGCGCTCTCGGAGTCCCCTGCCGCCAAATTGAACCTTATATATCCTGCTACCGAAACGCATATAAGGAAGTTCAGTCCACAAGTATCCCATTATATTTTGGAAACCCCTCAGATGTATGAAAAATACGTGGTACCGTACATACAGACTATGAAAGGAGACCGAATCAAGTGGGTTTACAATATTTTGTTTGAAGGTAAAGAGAAAGAGACATTTGTGTATCATGACCAAGATCCTGAGAACGGGTTCGTGTTACTTCCAGATATGAAATGGGATAGAGTCAATATGGACTCCTTGTACCTTTGCTGTATAGTGAACAGAGTAGATGTTTCTTCTTTGAGAGATCTCAACGGATCACATGTTACCTATTTACAGCAGTTACGTAAAACCATCCTTAAGGTCACTGCTGAAAAGTTTTCAATTAACACAGACGAATTGAGGTTGTTTGTTCACTATCAGCCGTCATATTACCACTTCCATGTACATGTGGTCAATATCAAACATGCGGGTCTTGGACATGGCCTCAATGTGGGTAAAGCTATACTTTTGGACGACATTATCGACAACATCAAGTTAGTAAGTGATTACTATCAAAGGAAAACATTGGGCTATATTCTTGGAGAAAACCATGGTCTTTGGAACGTTGACGGATACAGAAAATCCCATGAAAGTACTATGATCATCAGTGACTAGAGCACAAACCTTAAATGACTACATTAATCGTAATACATATTAATTCAGCTGGTCTTCTCTAATAATTGAATTCACTGGTATTAGATTTCACTGCCAACCTGGCCATTTGAAGCAACTTTTGTCTCGGGTCTAACTTCCTCTTCCTGGCTTCTGGGTGGCCTGCTTTCTGACTTGAATCAGATGATTTACCCAACTTCTTTGGGGTTTCACGAAGTCCAAAAGCTTTAGCTAAATGTCCCAAATGTAAAGTCTTGACGTTGAAAAAGTTCCTTTCTGACGATAAATGGGTAGCATAAGCCCTAATATGTGATGTGAAAGCTAAAACTGCTTTATCGTGAACTCCTGAATCTTCGAGTAACCACCTTTCCACATTCAAATGCCAAGTAGTGGCATGGATGTCCCATTTAGTTCTTTCTTTTTTATCTTCAACCACACCATACCCTTTCTTAAGAATTGCTTCATAACCTTCGGTTCTGAGTCCTCCTTTAGGGTGCACATCAACTAATTTCTCCTCGATATATGCTTCCTCCAATCCGGGTAACAAAAATAAACATGCATGTCCTTCCTTACCCACCCTAGCTGATCTTCCGATTCTGTGTAAGTGATCTTCAATACTGAAAGGAGGGTCATATTCGATAACATCGGAGATATTCGGTAAATCCAACCCACGAGATGCCACATCTGTACAGAAAAGAATCATGTTCTTATCACCAACATCATTTCTGACAAAGTTTTGTAAAGTGGTGGTTCTTTCTTGTTGCGTCATAGAACCATGCAACTTGAAAACAACTGTGTTCTTGCTGATTAAAGGTGCTGTCAAGAAACTCGATTCCTGGTCTTCTTCAACAGGTACCTCCCGTTCTTCCCACTCATGGGATTCTTCGTTCTTGTGTCTGACCAATCTGTTTCCATGTCTTGTGAACACATCAAAATGATAGTTGACCGAATCAGAACAGGAGAAAAATACCATCGATCTTTTACCACCTTGATTGAGAGACTTGAACAATGCATTTAATGTCACTAGCCTCAACTTGGGTGGAACAATCACCACCTGTTGCACTAACTGGTCGGGAGCCGTCATTTGCTTATTGTTTATTTCTTCTGTTGGTTCCCCGTCATCGAATTCAACAGTGCCTTCCACTGTCTTGGTATCGATATTGATCATCTCAGGATTGTCTAACAAAAGACTACCCAACTTTTCAACGTTTTCCTGCATTGTGGCCGAACACAACACATTGACTCTTTTCGTAGGAAGCCCTTGCCATTTATCTTTGGTTTCATAGATTCTGCTACTTTGAGATATTTGGGTAGTAATTTTAGTAATAGTCTCCTCAAACCCTAAATCAATAAGCCTATCACCTTCATCTAGTATAAGCCATCTCAACTGACTCAAGTCCAACACTTTGGTGTTCTCAATATGGTCCGCCAACCGTCCGGGAGTTCCCACAAGAATATTAACACCTTTTCTGAGACGAGCTTTCTCTGATTTCTTCTTTTCTCCTCCAATAACAATCCCCGGAACTATACTGTTGTTGCATCGGGTCAAAGTCTCCAATACACTGTAAATTTGATTTGCCAATTCTCTGGTGGGGGCCAAGATCATGGCAAATATTCCCGATTCCCTGGTGATTTTAGACTTGTGTTCTTGCATCAACTTGTGGATAAGAGGCAACAAGAACGAAAGCGTCTTCCCTGATCCTGTTTGGGCTTTTATGAATAAATCACTCTTGGCAAAGAGTAAACTGGGGATGGTGGATCTTTGGACTTTAGTAGGATGCTTAAACCTCAAACTTTCAGTAAGATGCTTCACTAATCTTTCGTTAAGACCCAACCCTTCGAAAGTCGTAGCATCCTTGAGCGGCGCATTGGACGGAAGATAAGTTTTCTCTTCTTCTTTCTTCTCATTATTCAATACCTGACTCTTTGCGTTGGATGTAAATAACGATGAAACATACGAATTATTCTTTCCACCAAACTCTCCCTTTCCCTCTGAAAATTTCACTCTTTTTCCGCCGGCAGACCCCTCATCTGTTTTACGTGCAGAAGCAGGTCTGTCTTCGCTTTCTCTTATCCTCTTTAATCTTTCACTGTCAACATGTATAGTATTCACTCCAGTCAGCAGTTGCCTAGGTGTTTTCTCATTTCTTCCTCTTCCCAGTAAAGAAAGCTGTAACTTTCTCCTGTCTTTCCACCTTCCACCAGTGATCTTCACCGACTTGCTGGACTTCTTTGTGTCTGTGGCGGTGCCTGTGGCGAAATTTAAAAGTAATCCATCGTCTTCCATTATTTGTAAAATATATACTTTTTTTATGGAGATGAGATAATTTGAGATGAGCAGAGACGTATTTGTATGGTTTTGTTTGTTGGTTTCGTTGTGTCTTGTCACAACTCGTACCTAGTATACAAAGATCACTTAGTCAATTGGGTCAAATAAGCATCCATAGATGTGTTGGTAGAAAATTTCGTATCGTTAGCGGATGTAACAGCATGTAAAATCTCTTGCGATTTCTCCTCTTGTACATCAGTCCATCGGACCTTGACCCACTCTTCCTGGTCAAATCTCCGGACATGTCGTAAGGACTCGCCTAGTGCAGCACTGGCAAGGGGATCATTGGTGGTTTTGGTGTTTTTTGCTGTGTACTGTAAAATATGCACATTTTGTTGTGCTGCTTTCGTTGGTTCTGTAAACTCTTTCCTTTGCTGGAGTTTCTGGTTCTCGGCATCGTCCATGTACTTGAACGACGCCCGCAATTGGGCAGTGGAATCTATGGGCACCAACACCAACTGTTTGTGTCCTTCACTGACCACAAACTTGGCAGCAAAAAGTCCCCCATCCGTCTTGTTAAATACTCCCACGTGTTTGTGCTGGTTCACCTCTCCCCATTCCTCAGTTCTTCCATCATCATAAAACCGTGTGGTGTCAATGGGAAGACTCACTTCAACGAAGTTTGATTCCGGTTTGATACTAGCACCTAAATGATGTAGCTTCAACGGAGATTTGCTGGGTTTTCCTTGGTACTGGATCACATGAAGCGAATGGAGAAGTCTATCGGGTACACTATTCATAAACACAGGAATCGACTCCACTATGGGATCATCTTCTGGTTCTTCTGTGTCGTCCTCTTCTTCGTCCATCTGTTGCTCTTGTGCGTCTTTCATGTCCACATCCTCATACGCCCCCGTATCGGTGTTAGAGTCGTCGGACTCTATTTCTGCATCCACAAAAAGACCAGTGTCTTCGGGCTTCATAATGAGTATAACTTTATTAAAGATGAGATGTGCGATTTTTCATTAAGAAAAAGTGTGAGTAATTTACATTATGACAGAAGAGTTTGACATTACTAAAGTATACCTCAAGTTCTTGGAGGATGATCACGACATGACCATGCCCATAGCTGCAATTGAATCGTTGGTGACCATGTTGAGGGTTAAGCAGCCGGCCACCTCGTCAGAATTGATCAATTTAGTCAAGAGTAATATCGACATGTTGAAATCATCTATTTCCAACGCCATATCATTATCTGCGGGTTGTGATTTGTTTATGAGGTTTGTCTTGAGAAATATCAATCTCTACTCGGACTGGGAGTCGTGTCGGAAGAATTTGGTGGAAAATGGCCAGTTATTTGTACAAAGAGCCAAAGAATCGAGATCTAAAGCTGCCAATTTTGGGGTGCCGTTTATAAAAGATGACGATATAATACTCGTTCACTCATTCTCGAGGGTGGTGTACCAGTTGTTATTGAAATCGAAGGAGCAGAAACTCATCAGATTTAGAGTTATAGTGACGGAATCAAGACCCACAGAGAAAGGATATCATATGGCAGAATTATTGAGACAGGCAGGAATCCCAGTAGAGGTGATTGTAGACAATGCCGTGGGGTATGTTATACATAAAGTCGACAAGATTTTGGTGGGGGCAGAGGGAGTTGCTGAGAGTGGTGGAATAATAAATCACATTGGATCGTATCAAATTGGGTGTTTGGCCAAGACTAATAATAAGCCATTTTACGTGGTGACAGAATCTCACAAGTTCGTCAGATTGTTCCCGTTAGCACCTAATGATCTTCCAAACCAGATCAGTCAGATACTACTGGTTACCAACAACAACGTTACCAGTTTGCATGATAATGAGCACCAATTGTTGAGTACACAACTGGTCGACTTTACTCCTCACGAGTACATTACTGCTTTAATAACTGATTTGGGAGTGTTGACTCCATCTGCTGTGTCGGAAGAGTTGATCAAGATATGGTACGATTAATGGTTCGGGAAGGAGGTGGAATACTCCCTGTGGATATCCAATAAATAGCCGTATTCTTAGTTCAGAATTCATATAGTCATTTTTACACCAACAATAGTTAAAGTAACTGTTTTTATTCACCAACAATCTTCCCAATTAGAGTAACTGTTTGAGCTTATGTTCAAGATCTCCAAGATCAAAGTAGTCACTGGTGCTAAACTCCCGTTCAACCTCAATACACTTTATTCCCTTGGATTCAAGGAATTCGGTATCCACAACAATCGTGGGATCTTTCATAAAGAACACATGGGTCACAAACCTTCTCCATTCATTGGAATTTGCATTTTCTGTTCTTTTTTTGAAAGAATACGTTGCCAGATCAGCTATAATCCTCACAAAATCCGTAGCGGTCATGGCAAATGTCTCTCTATCATAACACCCATTTAGTAGTAATATTCTTTTCTTGGGAATTCCAGTCAGCACGTCATCGGCAATGGCTTTACCTACACCCTTGAGCACCACTATAGGAATTATGCTGGTCATTAAAGAGCCAATAGAATAAATCACCGCATTTGCATCGGAGATGGTGGAACAAACCTTATGATGAGCAGTGGGTCGTATTTCTTCACCATACGGAGACACATAAAATATCCTTTCGATGGGAGATAATAATGGCTTGACACATTCAGACTTGGAAAAGTGTAATTGGGACTTCTTGAGCTCAGGATGTGTATACTGAGGAACATTACCACTTTCTTCATCGTCCGATATATCTGAAAATTCCGCCATTATCTCACTATTATTCAACAGGTGGTTCACAGATGCAATGTTGGTGATGGGTGAGCTCAATGGTAGCCGTGCTAGGGCAGACAGGGATAGACCAAAGTAATCCTGGCCGGTTTTTTCTTCGGGGGTACTGGGTCTTGTCTTATTTATAGGAGGAGGATAGTTTGACTGGTCATCAGAGGGATGGGATATTTGAGACTGGCCGGTGATGATAAGGCCATCCTTCAACAATGCACTGATATGGTAGGTGAAATTGGTATTGATACAGGGTAACACCTCAATACGGGGATCGATGCCACACAACCGTGAAAAAAGCTCAATAGATGAGTCTAAAGATCCAATAAATAACCGAGCCCCTGTCAAGAAAAGATTCCCCACATTAGCTAGTTCGAACCGGAATTGTTTGTTTGTGGTATGTGCTGAAGACTTATGTTTTGACCTTTTTAATAGCTCCACATTTACGTGAATAAAGAAAGCTCTAAAGATCTCTCTTCTTGCAGGCTCCACCTGTCTCCATAGCTCATGACTACCATCTACTATATCATTCCATTGGATTTTTGCCTCCCGTGGATCCAGCGATAACCGGAAACTCAAAAGATTGCGTACAGCAGATTCGTTCTCTGGTATAAGTCTCGTTAATCTTGACCGAAGATCTCCAATTGCAGGACCACCAATAACACGAATCAATTCCGAGGTGGATCCTCCATTATCAGAAATAGGTAACACGTAGCTGGTGTTAGGTGATATCAGGGAGAATAGCGACACCAATTCGTTGGTGGCTGTTCCGCCGCTTATTATTGCTAGCTTTAGGTCTTTCCCCATACTAAACAAAAGAGCGCACTTTCAGAGTTGTCAGATACAAGGTGTAGATGAAATGAGGAGTTTTTTAAATGAAGGTAACTTTGATGATCACTTTTATCGTTTGAATAAGGAGATGTTATGACTTTAAATGAGTGGCATTTTTATCTTTAATTATGTGGGTTTATTTGTGTCTTTAATGCAACTTGTAATTATAATCATAATATGTGAAAATTACAATTATTTGCAGTAAAAATAACTCATGAGAAAAGGTTCTTATAGATACATGAACAAATGGCTGCACCGGTAGGATAAAAACAAATAGCATGCACAGGGACTGAACATAACTTCGCACTGCAATTGGCACAAAAGCACTGAACCAACAGCCATTTCAACAAATGCTTGAACACCCTACCCCAGATGTCCCATTTACCCTTTTCAATAGTCGCTTTGTGGTAAGGTGCACACACCTCTAGCTTGGAAGGTCAGTACATAGCAGCTTATAATGTGAGGTGAATACTTCGCCTTCCAGTCGCGTAAGGATAAATGTTATCCAACATCATGTGTCTACACTATAAAAGGTGTTAGATTTATTGACTGCAAAAGGTCGCGTTTTCAGCTCACATTGGTCCGTATCAGACCAATCCATAAAAGTATCATATTTACCCACAAGCCAGCACAAGTGTTTCCATGATATTATGATCACCTTTACGGGACACAAGGTTATAGTCAAAAACCGCATCTATCCCGGATGAGGACACTCTAAAGCATTGACCTAAATCTAGTAAAACTCTGTAGAAGGCACCTGATTACTGTTGTAGCCTAAGCTTAAACTGTTATAGGAGACATTTATGAGTTGAGTCCGAGCCTAGCCACTTGCAGAACGGTGGTTGGTTTCAAAGTCGAGTAACAGGATTTAGAGTTGTGAATTTTTATGTACAGTTGACTTGAGGCACAAAGGACCCAATTGTCCTTATTATTGTAGTCTAGGTGTGGGGAGTCCTTATAATTTGTAGTCTAGTTGTGGGGAGTCCTTATAATTTTGTGATTTCGATGTGTTCCTTATTATTTTGTAGTCTCGGTGTTGGGACTCACGCTCCTTTCTTGCATCGAAGTAGTGTCATCTTCTTCTGGGTCCAAGTCCAAACATATCCAACTAGGCCATGCTATTTCATCACGTAGCAAGCCCCTGAGCCCATCTACCAAAAACTTTTCCACTTTACCCACATTTCGAAGTACGTTCTGCTCCATACCTCCGATTTCCGACTCTATCTTCACCTTCTTGATAATATCTATTCTCTCTTGTGTGTTTCCATTGTTGACATAGTCCACAAAATTCCCACCCGTATTAGCAGCCCCAGAAGACTCCTGTCTGTGGAAAGAAGACGAGGTGAAATAATCAGAAGTTTGATCATTAATATCACAAAGGAACGAGATAAACACCGAGTTTTTTAAGTATGCAATCACGGCAATAGAATGGATAACAATATCGGTGACATGGAGTTTGATGGGTAGGGAAATGAATTTGGGTGACGGATAGTTTACCAATAAATTGACTAGAATATTGATTTCCATGTCGCCATGATAATTCACCTCCACTATGAGTTGTATGTCATTTCGGTCCTTTTCATCAGCAATTCTTTTGGTCTTGATGAAACTGCTACTATTTTCCCTGGCCGACAGATTTCTGCCGTGACTCAAGAACCGAGTGGGGGTATCGGATCTAGGAGTGCTGTGACTAGGAGAATTGAGGGTTCCGAGACCAAGGTTGTTGATATTATGGTTGTGTAAAAAGTTCAAGTTCTTGTTTCCGAGCATCAATGACAATGATTCCAGTGAGTTGCGGCTTCTGGAATCCTCCTGTAGCACTTCAGATCTGGACCTGCCCCCGATTTTGGGGAACTCCAAAGTGAAGGGCTTGCGAAACCCTAGATCATCAGATATGGAGATACTGGTGCTGTTATTATCATCTTCATCGCTGGAAGAGTCATAACTCTGGTTCTGCATGTTCATACTGAAATTCTCAAGCCGCTCATCGATATCCTTCAACCCGTCATCGTAAAATTCCTCAAATGGGTTCCCTATGTTGATAATGGATATGTCAGGCGGAGTTGTTCCCAAATTAAAGCTAGAAACTGACAAATCGCTTATAAAAGATGGCAAGTCCAACGATCGAAGCTGTTCATCCAAGAGCTCTCGTATGCTTTCATTAACTGTGCTGTCGGAGATCAAGTTGTCCCAGTTTATGTCGAAAGACATAGTTTACGAGTATCGCGAAGGTGTTGCATGAAAATATTTTGCAGCAGAATAAGGGACTGATCAGAGAGACACGAAAAACCGGGAACCAGGAAGAGACACGATAGGATACTGGTGTGGGGAAGACGTCTGAAAGGGTTCTGGCGAGGGAGAACACAACTGAAAGAGACACGTACACAGGGCACCAGTAAGAGTCCTTCCACTATAAAGTCGCAGAAAAGAATACAAAAGCAAGACTTGTCACTCTTGCCTACCTTTCGACGAATCTCGCTATTAGAACTGGCTAGGGTCGCTTATGTAGCTCACGGTTATGTAGTCACTATTTATAGATACAGTGTTTCGATCTTGCCCAGGTTTTCGTAAATATGCTGTTTTGAATACTGATCTGGCTGGATCGATAATGTGTCAAGAGAAACAATATGGTGGATTGTAATATAAATGTGTCTGCTAAAGAAAAAGGATCTTGCTACCTTCTATCCCCTTGGTGATCTATCACTATTTATAAAGATCGATTCCGGGTAATGGTGTTATCTCGAAGCAGTGCACGACCTCTTTTATATAAGTGTGTAAAAGTCGCTCTTTGCTATCGTACACGTGATTGGCCTGAATCCACAGTATATAACACAACCAATTGTCTTGAGAACATAACACTTTTCGATGACAGGGTTCGACATCAGGTCGGTGGCCGTCATAGGCGGAGGTCCCGCAGGGATTGCTAGTGTTTACGAGTTGCTTCATACAACAGAGGACGGATCTTCCACCGTTGGAGGATCAGTTGCTGAAAATGCAAGGTTCACCAAGATTGTTGGTTTTGAACAAAAACACTCTTGTGGTGGATTATGGAGACCCGATTTCTCCAAAAAGGACTTGGACGTGCCTCCACAGACGATTTTGGATACAGAGAAATACGACGACCCTGATATTATTGACCCATCTTACGAACCTCCAGCAGGAGTTGAAAATGCCCTGATTGACAATCCTGTAACCACTAATTTAAACAAAGAAGCCCGGGAACTTCAATGGAGACACAGTGGTCTTTATGAGGATCTATACACCAATGTCGCTACCCGGTTTACCAGGTTTTCTTACATGGAGAATGATGCTAAATATTACGATAAAACCAGAACCATATACCCGTTCATGTCGCAGAAGGAGCTTTGTGGAAGAATAAGGGATTTCGTGGAACAGGAGAACATTGAGAGTTATTATCGGTTCCAGTCGAGAATAGAGAGTCTTTTCAAAAAGGGTAACAAATGGGTTGTGGTGGTGAAGAAAGTAGTGGATGAAGACCATGAAGAATGGTACGAAGAAGAATTTGATGCTGTGATTATTGCTATTGGTCATTTCACCGTCCCAGTGTACCCCCATATTCCTGGGTTGGCTGAGTACAATAAGCTGTATCCCGGTGTCATTACCCATGCCCATGTCTACAGAGAACACGAAGAATATCGTAACAAGAAGGTATTAATTATTGGGGGCAGTATCAGTACGATTAATGCATTGCAGTACGTGGTTCCTATCGCTACATCTGTCACTGTTGCTTCAAGAGGAAAACATGCGTTGTTTGAGTGGATTAATGATGCCATCAGGTCGGAAGGAATCCAGAACAAGCCACCAGTCAAGAGTATCGATCCGGAAACTGGTGTTGTTACATTTGAAGATAGCACCACTGATTCTGGATACGACAAAATATTATTCACCACCGGATACCACTACCATTACCCATTCTTGAAGGACAAGAGATTTCAAGTGCAAAAGAAGGGTTCACGCAGATTACATGATCTCTACTATAATACCTTCCACATAGACGACCCTACCTTGGCCATGGTGGGTGTCACAGGGTCCACTCTTCTATTCACGTCAGTTGAAACCAGTGCTGCTGCCATCGCAGGAATATGGTCCAATGCCAAATCATTACCTTCAAAAGAGGTTCAGAAACAATGGGAAACAGACAGAGAAGAGCAACAGAGAAAAAACGGAGGATCTTTCCATTATTATTTCCACCACGACGTAGGACCTCAGTATATCGACAACATGTTCAAATACTTCCCTAAAAACAGACATCACCCATTGGTAGTTGATGGGCCTCATATCGACGACATTGACACCGGTATTGATACTATTGAGAAGATCTTTTATAAAGTGAAGGCACAAAAGCTTTCCATTAAAGACACCATCTACAAGTAGGTTCGCTATTGCTACAATTATGATTCTAGAGCTCCCTCACTAGTAGATATATTCATTATGAGTTTTATAGATAATACATCGTGCACAAATTAGTGGAGTGCCTTATAAATATTTCAGACTTAAGTAAGTAATACATCCCATCAAGTGGGTGTGCTAGATCACACGCTTTTGAGTTAATGTACATCGAACTCAAGTGGGTGTGTCCTCTTCACCAGAATCTCCTATTTCAAAGTCTGCAAGTTCAACATCTCTCACACGCTGATATTTGTTTCCAGGAAGTTTGTCTGTGAGCCATCTGACTTTTCTGAGCTTCTCCTTGGTGGTGCTGACAAGCCTTTCCCGGCCCCTTTGGCCTATTAATAACCATCCCACTAAACTTGTTAGTATAGCAAAAATGAATATACCATACCATCTGTGGGGCTCAATGGACCATTTCAGTTCAGAGTAACTTTTATCATCTGCCTCGTAGTCGTAGTAGACGTATTTTGTATCTTCTGGAGTCTCAGTGTATTGTGGTCTTACAGAAACTCCTTTTTGCTCTGACCCGTAGTGGAACAATGCTGGTGATGGAGAGAATATGAACCCCGATCTCCCATACAATTCAACCTTTTCGGGAGTCTTGCTCACGCTCTTGACACGATCATTAACTGCTTGAATGTATTCATCATTGGCATAAAGGAGTGCTCTCCCAAGAGTCCAGGAAAACTCGGACCCCTGTATCTTATCCACAAGCTGTAATGACTTAAACTTATCATCCTTTTTGACTTCATCGATTCCGAATCGAGGGAATCCCAACCCCAAATGCAAAAAATTCAAGATCCACGACGATTTGAAGCAAAGATTCGTGAGTTCATTCAGTTCGAGTTGCTCCTTTTCTGGCTTCAAATTATTCAAGTCAAGAAGCTCACTGTACGACTTGGAACAGATATTCTTGGTGTTTTCGTAGATTGTCTTGTAGTCGTATTCCGTGTCTTTGTTTCGTTTCTGAGGCACTTTATTGTACTCCAGTAGCAATGAAATAGCGTACCAGTACCCACTTACCCCATAAAAGTGATTGACATCAAAATCAAACGCTGGAATAAGGTCGTTCAAAAGACACGAGCCAACCTCATTGCCTTCTTTATACTCTTTACAGTTTCCAGAAACCTTTGACCCATAGCTGCTTTGACTCAAAACAGGGAATATCGATGTCAAACAATTCTCAAAGTTAGAATCACCTGTGAAATCATAACCAACATCATTAACCTTCACTGACTCAATATATCCTATAGGCAAGCATGGATCAGGAATAGGGGGCTTATAGAAAAACCCTGAGTTCTTGTGGGGCGAGTTTTCCACTAGGCTTGATAAGTACTTCTCATAAGCCTGATACATCCCCAAACCCAAAAACGAGTCTGAATAAATACTGAAATCCAATGGCTTTGGTACGGGAGCCTCTGATGCTGCTATGCCTTGGAATCGAGGATACTGGGACAAGTGAATTTTGTATAAGTTGTTGTCATGTTCGGATATCTCTGTTTGGTTGGGTTGAAACACTACCTGAGTCGAAGCACCTCCCATGTCCAATAATCCGTAAGTGGTATGGTTTTTCCCATGCTGATGGTTTTTCGGGTCATCAAAGCTATTGACCATGGAATTGATGGCTAGCCATCCGTATATTCCTTCAAGATCCCCATCAATGACATTTACGTGGGACGAGCAGTCAGGCACGAAGAAGTCAGAATTGGTCTGGAAATATTCACAAATATTGTCCAAGATCTTTTGCTGTTCAGTGGGTTTAAGTAGCCTCATACCTGCTGTGGAGTGGAGGAATATAGGGGTTCTGTGACGTTGCGACTTGGGCACGACTTGTCCCGCAAGAGATAACAAGTGCTTTAAATGGTGGTTACCAATTTTCTGAGGGCTGTTGCTGAATGTAGAAATGCCTGGTTTTATTTTAGCTTTCCATTTCTTTTTGTGATTAATACCTGGTAACAATATTTTGTCTTTGGGTGGTTTTGGGGATTCAGGTAAGTCTTTGGATGGAGATGGATCGTCGTTTTCTTTGTTTGTATCGCCTTTTTCTTTATCACCTTTTTCTTTATCCATACCTTTTTCTTTATCACCTTTTTCTTTATCCGAATCGTCCCCTTCTTTGTCTGTATCGCCTTTTTTTCCCTCAGTATCACCCCCTTCTTTATCCATATCAGACTCTGAGTCATTATCTGTGTCAGAAGCGTCCTCACCCTCATCATCCCTCTTCAAACGAAACTTTTTGACTAAGTTGACACCGTTGGGAGGTTTCCCACCGTCTAGCATAAAATACGGATTGAGCCAGTTGTACACAAAAACCCTAGACCCTTTGGATCCAGAATCAATCACCACTATATAGTCATAGGGTATACCATCTTTTGTCTTGATAGGCCCTGCGGGAACCAGCTTCGAATTCTTCTTCATATATGTTTTATGAAATGTAAAACGCGAGACATTTGCGTAGATAGTATATTACATTAGCGTAAATATATTTAATTAGTGTAGAATAAACATTAAGGTCATTACTGATATGTGACAAACCAGCTACATAATAACACATTTGTCGTCGTTCTTGATTTCGGGATTCTGTATGGCATCAATTTGATCGATTAAAGTCTCAAAAGATTTGGTAATATTCAAGTTATCTTTGACAGACGTCTCTAAGAACTTGCAGTTGAAGGACTTGGCAAGATCTTCCCCTTCTACCGTTTCCACTTGTCTCTGAAAGTTCAAATCAGACTTGTTTCCAATCAAGACCATGGGAATAGTATCGCTGCCAATAGCATTCAATATCTTATCTCTTATTATCTCTATGACTTCGAAAGTCTGTCTTGAAGTGACAGAATAGATAAGAATGTATCCGTGTATACCCACCAAGTGCTTTTCATTTAGCATGGAAAACTCATCTTGACCTGCGGTATCTAAGATTTCAATCTCGTATTGTTGGTTTTTGTAGATGAAATTCTTACTGAACTGGTTCTCGATAGTAGGATAGTATGATTCAAGAAAGTAGTCTTCAACAAATCTTACAATCATTGAGGACTTACCAACGGACCGGGACCCAACTACGGCAAACTTTCTGGCTTTGGTCATGATATCGCTTAAAACACCCAAATATGATGTGCAGTTTGTGATACAGGTTGCACTGTAGGAGAGTCACTTGTGATGAAAGACTTATGGTGCGTCAACTGATCTGTAGTTATATTCTCGTTATATCTGATGAAAAGCCGACTTATCTGGAATTTTGTCGGTTGTCAGAGCTAATTTCGTCAAGGTTGAGTTGCATATATTTGAAAAAAGAAAAATGCACTTGCGCTGGTTTCGGGATTAGAATTGGAACATTTTAGTGGCAGGAAACCAGGGAGTTTGGGCCAAAATTATGGGGATTCGGCGTGGATGAACATTACAAGGCCAACTTTCTGATCCTTTCACTAAGCGGGGGCTCCAGTCAATGGTGAAAGTCTTGGTGAACAATAAGAGCGAAAAGAGAAATCGCCGTAGGTAAAGCTAATGCAACATACCCAAGTGTAACTTGGTTTTTGTGACGGATATTCCGAATATGTTACTCATTCAATTATATAATTTATGCCTATCATTGTTCTGCCATTATTACTTGAGATAACTCAAGTCGATACCCAGTTGAGTCAATTTGTCTTTCCTCTGTTGCTTAGATAAATCAAACTTCTTGGATAATTTATCCCAATGGTCTTGTGCTTTAGGTTTGTCATTTCTGGCCCTACTAACGTTTTTCCATGGAATTATCTTGAAGTTAGTTGAGGTGAAGATTAAGTCGCTAGGATTTTCAACCAAGTAGCATTTCATTAAATGTCCAAATATTAAGTAATTGTTCATGGTTTCAGCAGCAACTTTGGCAACTTGGAAGTTTTCAAACTCAATAAACCCATAATGTTTGGAATTACCTGTCTTTTTGTTTCTGGATAACTTGAGGTTGGAAATATCTCCAAACTGTTTAAAGTACTTTTTCATTTCCGGTTCTTCGAAGCCATCTGGTATTCTACCCAAATATATGACTCCCTTCTTTCCCTTGCTTTTACTGCTATCTATCTTTGTAGATGGCTTTATTATGACGTGCTTTTTGGTGTCTTCCAACCCTTTAATCTCATCTTTGGTGGTTGCTTCTTCTTCTTCCGATTCGCTGTCTTCACTCAATTCGATATCACTTTCTTCCACTTCTTCGCCAGAATCCTCACTGGAAACTACTTCTATCTCATCTTTCTCTAACTCTTTCACTTTCGCAACCTCGACCTTGGTCTGTTTCTTCGTTTCCTTCACCATTAGTACTTATATGAATTTTTCCATCTCATCTCAAAAACTTTTTATCGAGGGATTATATGCAGGTATCAGATGTGAACTGCTCAAGCGTTCAACAAAGACGGTGAAGAAGCTCAAATGTCTTCTTTGCTGGTAGTCCCACGATATTGAAGTAGTCACCCCTAATTTCCAGAAAGAGGATATTACCTGTTTCCTGGAATTTGAACCCACCTGCGACTTGTAGACCCTCTTCTGTGTCGATGTACTCTTGCACAACATCATCCGAAAGAGTGGTATCAAATGCTAGTGTCGTGGATACTTCAGCACTATCGATAGTTGTGGTTCCATCCACTATTTTGGCTATTTGAATTGATGAGATTACTTGTATGTCAGGGTGAGCTTTGTAGAATGAAAACATCTCTGCTTGTATCTCCTTTGTTCGTGGCTTCTCAAGTATGATTCCATTGCAGTCAACGATGGTGTCACAACATATGACAATTGTGGGGGTTTTGAAATTTTGGTGCAACAATGAAAGTAGCTTGTGATGTGACGTTTGACTAACGTATTCTTGAGGGGTCATGGTTTTGGGTAAGTTCTCTTCAAAGTCGGGCTTTTGCACCTCAAATTCGTGGATCTTCAACACTTCCTTGAGAATCAGCAGTCTTCTTTCACTGGAACTGCCTAGAATGACTGTGTATTTGGATAAGTTCAACGACATGGTAGAAAAGTGAGATTGCAAATAGCGAGAGTTTTGTGTTGCAAAAGCGTTGAGGGAGGATAAGACTTAAAGTGTGAGGGATATAATGTTAGGGATGAAATGTTAGAGATGAAGCGTGTGCTTGGAAAGCTTACAGAAGTGGCACAGAGCTAAACTCTGGCTCCTACATCCGTCAGTTTATTCATATATTTCACAACTCTCAACTATCGAAAAGCGAAACAGTAGGAGTTAAACATTCAGACCCACTTCGACTAGACCAGCTAGACTGTGCATCACTGAGTGGTGGACTTATTCCAGAAGTGGAGGTCCCCATGCTTTGTTTGAGTATAGGTGAAAAAGACACAACCATTGAGGTGTCGTTGTAGGACGATGAAGTATCGTTGTGGGACCATGGGGTGTTCTTGTTGTACTGATAATGATTTGAGGTATCTGGTTTCAGTGTGGGGTTGGTATTGGTGCACCCAGTTATACCGGAACTTAAAATGGCGGCTCTTATACCATTGGATCCCAGATTGGGCTTATGGGAGAATAAACCTCTCGATTTGAAGCGTTGAAAGGAACAGTAACAACAGAAACAAGAACAATAGTTGCTTTTGTACCTATACTTGTACTGGAGGCCAGTCATTTCAAATCCATGTGCCATACTATCTTGCTGGTAATTGACATTGTGATTCACAAGAAATCCACACTTTTGCTTGGTGTATTCAAGATACCTCTGCTGGTTGAGTTGATGGGTATGCCATATCAAGTCGATATCCAAGGTAGGGATAACCGGGAGCTCTTCTCCGTCAAACAAGCTCAAGAAGTTGTCGTACCTTTCAATAGAGTGCCCCAAGTTGTCTTCTAAGAAGTCGGAGTATATCCACTCTGATTGCTCAATATTGTTAGCAAAGGTTTCGTGTTCCAACACAAGCTGAACCAAATCATCGTGCAACTTGAACTTATTGTTTGGTACAGTAGCTTCAATGGGATTTGTTGCTGAGAACACTCCCAAATGCCTGTACGTTTTCAAACTGATTGCTGATTTCAAATCGGCTGCAAATTGAGAAAAATTCTTGGACACTAAGGCATTGAATGACAGTGTCAACACTTTCAAATTGGCACCCCCCGGTTTCTGACTTGTTTCCGAGGAGAACCAGAAATCCATGATTTCCCTCCAGAACTTTCTTTTGCAGATCTCGTCCCTGTTTATGAAAGGAGTGAACCCACAATCACAGTTCTCAGTACTGTAGTGCTGGAAATTTGCATCCACAAACCCATGTTTATTTCCTGTCAAAGGAACTGTGCCAAGTATGTAGGAGCATACTTGACAGTACACGGCGAACGCTTCCTGTTTGGAATTGAACTGATGGTAGATATCATACCGCAAAGGCTCCAGAATCGGAAAGTGGGTTTCCAAGAAGATTTCGAAGTCAAGACGTTGCTTCTGTGAAGGAGTGTACATGAACGAAGTGTTGGAAATACAAGATGAGAATCGGGTCAATGGAAATGAATGCCCATAGAACCAGGGAACGTTGTTTCTTCTAGTATGCCCCATAAAGGATTTGGTGTGCAAAATGAAGGCATGCCAAACCCACACTATATCAATGGGTGGAAATATTTCTGCCATTTTACCATTGAAGTCCAGTTGGTGCACACATGAGGCCTCCAATTGTGTAACAGCACTCATAAAAATGGAGAACCTTCGAACAGCAACTGTGATAAAGCACCTCCATGTGTGTTCTTCCTCGGCAGTAGTGGTCTGTGATATAACGGTTTTTTTCGTCACTTGGAAGCACTTCATGAGCTTTAAGTGAGCGGCCACCTCTCTTACAGACGGGAGGCCATTGTCGCATTCAAGTTGTCTGCGACTCAATATATCTTCAAAGACATATTGTGTTTGTGGTTGTTGAAGACAGCTTTTAAGTTTTAAGTAGGTTAGATTAGCAGCCGGTTTTGGTTTACTGATAGACATGATATAATGGTGTCCGATAAGGGGAAGAAAGCTCGTTATATATAATTTTAAAGCATGCATGATCCCATGATAATGGGCCTGACGAATGATGCAGTAGTGCTCCGAAGGGATGCATTAAGCGTATACCTTGAAATACCGAGTCGTGTACCGAGCCAAACTGCCATTTACGAGATCAACGGCTGAATTGAGTCACTCATATTCAATTATTGCCGATAAGCCACATGGGACAGTTAAGCGAGAGGAGGAGACAAGAGAAGAAGAACCAAGAGGCCGAGGGACAAGAGACAGGAGACAAGAGACATTAGATAAGAGACAAGAGACATTATAAGAGACAAAGATACACACAAATAGACAGACACAATGGCACTAGAGACATTCAGACAAGGAGGCTTAACACCATATTTTAGACTGCCCAACCTATTGACTCTGACAATACCACAAAGTAACGTTGTAGGACCTCTAAAATACCCGGCTGGACACTTACGGCAAGTCGGCCGTAAAATTGTGGGAGTCTACGTATGGTTGAAAAATTACGGATTGGGAAATGTGTGATGTCTGCCGCAAGTAACAATGAGGCTTCTTTTTTTTAATGACTAACCATGATTCTTGCTTCAGTGAGATCGCCCGTGATAAGCTCGGTGCGAGTTGCCGTGGTCTCAATTACGTGCTGATTGTGGGGGAGACTATAGCCAAGATTTGCATGCTAATCTAGTATACAATTACCGAACGCATCAGATATTGAGAAGCCACTGCCTTAGGCACTAAGTTTTACGTCTGTTTTTAAGCCTCTAGTAATTCTAACCACTTTAATGGACTCTTCTCTGAAGACTCTGGTATCACCGTCTCCATTGCTAAAGTTCTGTAGTCTTCTCGTTTGTATAACTCCAGCTTTTGAATCAGCTCGATGACGTCAGACTTCCATGCAGAAGAAACGTTCTTTGAAGTCCCCTGGAAGTCAGCCTGACATGATCGCCAAGGGTTGCCGATGGTCTATCTATAAATTCAACCCGACGCTAACCGATATAATTATGGTACCATCTCGGAGTACCCCAGACCAGATAAGCTGGATTTCTAATCAACCCACATCGATTCCTAATCAACCTCCATCGGACTTTCGGTGGCCGTTTCTTCTTCAGCTGGCTGGGTGACACCACTAGCAGTATTCTCTTGCATTTCCAATTTCCTGGTCATCTTCTTGTAAAAACCTGTCTTGTCATCCTGTCCCTCTACCTTTACCTTATCGTCCACTACCTTCTTCACAAAAAACTTGGTGTTAGGGTCCCAGCTCAAATGCTCTTTAATATTAGACACCAAATCTCCATGCTCGTCGAATACGAGGTCATTTCCAATCAATTTCGACCACTTTAACTTGTACACCTGCTCGTTTGTAATGGACATGTTTCCTACATGACTGTTATCTTCGAAATCGTCGTGGGTTAGTCTCATCAATGGATTGTCTTCTATAATATTGCTGATTTGGAATGTGGACGAAGGCTTGATCAATTGAGAATCTTCCCCAAATCGGGGTATATCCACCGTTACATAAAAGTCCTAGATTGAAGTTAGTATATTAATGAGGTATTGATGAAAGTCTATTTACTTACTTCCGTGTCGTTGTTGTCCAATTCTTTCTTTTCATTCTCCGCTTCTAATTGTCTAGCCTTTATGTCTTCATCGGAACCAGCCTCAAATCCATAGTGGAAATTCCAGTTCATTTCTTCTCCCTTTGCCAAAAAATCACAGTTACCGTTCATTTTGAGATCCCAAACCTTAGATGCGGTGTTCAAAGTGTACTTATCGACTGAGCAAGCACCTGCTCTTATGATAGTCTTATCTTTGTCCAAATACTCATACACGCTCTTATAATGCATCAAAGACATACCCAATGCTATTTTTGTGGCAGCGTGGGTTATGATCAATATTGTTTCTGTGTCAGGATGCTTAGCTTCAAAAACAGGCAAGAACTTGTGCCAGAACAACTTACACCTATCAAAGATTTGTGTTTCGGTTTCCCCTTGTAAACTTGGAATCACCCCTACAGTCTGATCTCTGTCCCACGTTTCAGCCGTGGTTAAGTGAGAAAAGAACTTGGTCAAAGTATCATAATTAGCAGGCTCAGGAATGACACCTCTGCCAACCTTATACCACTCCTGAACCCCTCTTTCCAACGCGATTGGGATGTTCAATTCTTCACTGATAGGCTCTCCCGTTTGTACACATCGATAAAATGGAGAAGACAAAATAAATTGGGGTTGTTCGGATTTGGGTAATGATCCCAAGTACTTTGCCAATTCTTTCGCTTGATCCACACCATGAGGCGCCAAAGGTGGGTCACTGTCAATTCCAGTGGGGTTTGGTGGATGTGGTGGGGGCAACCAGTTCATTCGGTAGCCATGTCTGGCAATGTATATATTTTTTATCGTCATGTTTATAAAAGGTTTAAAAGTTTGTGTTTTTTCTCCCCGTTTTTATCACAATTTTTCATGTATTAAATGTAGTTTTTTTAATATACATTTATATCTTTCACTTGAAAGAGTCTATAAACAAATTTAAAGTAACATTTCCAATGGGTTTTCAATGATTTCCTTCAATTGCTTCATGAATTCACCTCCAACGGCACCATCACTTACTCTGTGATCAAATGTACCTGTAATCGTAATGACATCCTCAAACACGAACCCTTGTTCGTTGACATCAGATGGAACCGCTTTCTTGTCGGTAGTACCAATGGCCAAAATAGCAGATTGTGGTGGGTTGATGATGGAAGTGAAGTTGGTGACGGCGTGGTTCATACCCAAGTTCGAAATACAGATGGTACCACCTTGGAATTCTTCTGGCTTCAATTTCCCAGCTTTAGCCTTTTTTCCTAATTCCTTTACTTCAGCTGAAATCGTAGCTAATCCTTTAGCGTGAGCATTTTTGACGATTGGAGTTATTAACCCGGTTGGGGTAGCAACGGCAACTGAAACATCGACATTGGAGTATTGTCTAATAACACCTTCAGACCCTAACCAAGAAGAATTAACTTGTGGAACTTTTAAAGCCGCCAAGGAAATAGCTTTGATTAACAAATCATTCACTGATAATCTGTATCTGTCGTTAGCAGTAGCATTCAATGATTGTCTCAATTTCAATAATTTGGTGACAGAAATGGTGGAGGAAACAAAGTATGCTGGATTTCCTTGGAAAGAGGTAAGCAATCTGTTGGCAATGGTCTTTCTCATGGTGGTTAAAGGAATATCCTCGTAAGTAGCAGTGGCAGGACCAGCAACAGAAGCTTCTTGAGGTTTAATACTTTCCACATCTTTAGCGACAATTCTACCATTTGGACCAGAACCTTTAATTCCTTTTAAGGAAATACCCTTGTCTAAAGCAATGGTCTTAGCTAAAGGAGATGCAATGATACGATCGGTTGGAGCCTTTGTAGAAGAGGTGGAAGCAGGACTGGAGGTTTCTTGCTTAGTAGGGGCCGCTTCTTCTTTTGGAGCCTCTTCTTTGGGGGGAGCAGGAGCAGCAGCGGCCCCTGCATCTTCAGCAGTAAAACTTTCAAACGCAGCAACATCACCCGAGTCTTCAACATAAACAGCAATTGGTTGCCCAACAGGTATTTCTTGGGCTCCATCATTTTGCAAGATTTTGGCCAAGAAACCGTCTTCTTGAAATTCAAAGTCCATGACTGCCTTATCAGTTTCAATTTCAGCAATACTCTCGCCCGGTTGTAATTGATCACCAACCTTCTTGGTCCAACTAGCAATGTTACCTTGAGTCATTGTTGGAGACAAAGCAGGCATATTGATGACAATGTGACTTGGGAATTTTGAGGAGTAAAATCTGGCTAATTGATAAGAAGAGATCATATACTTCTTCATTGGTATAGAACCAAATCTTAACGCCATAGTCCTAGTACTTCCAATTAATGACATGATTGAATAGGTAATTACCTTCGTTAAAACAATTATTCAAAAGATTATTTTTGTTCAGTTTTTTTGGTTCTCAGAGTAATCCTTAATCGCATCAATGTCTTCCGTTGACGGGTTTATTTCTCCGGAAATATCAGTGAGAAAAAAACCTGTGGGGATACCTTCTATTAAATTGCGTAATCTATGACATGTATGAACAGGTGAAGAGTCTTGGGTGGTAGTACAGTAGGCCGTTGTACTGCAGTTTCTTTTGAAGATTGTAGGCTTCATCACTACACACCTATTTCATATGGGAGATTTTTATTGGTATGAGTGGTGTCGTAACCGGGGCCTGGAAGGCGTATGTAGGTCTTAAGAAGGCACCTAGATGTCGTGCATGTGTACCTTATTTGAATCTATTCATTAAATGGTGACTATGATGCATAGCATAAAAATGGTCCTTATTTTTTGCAGCCAAGCAGATGCTCACTTAAGCTAGCAACTAAGGATCAACTGGTGAATCTAGAGGTCTACTCTACCACCAAAACTGCTCAAGCTCAAGTGGAACGGTTTTGGAAGCCCACTATCTACCTCGTAGTCCACTTCTACTGCCTTATGCTTTTCCAAGCAGTCTTTGGCAGTTTGCCAGGAATATCTCAAAATCCCAAAATGCCATCCAAACACCTTATCGATATTCTGATTCAACCAGGCACTGGTGTTGGGGTCAGAGGGGTACCCGGATCCAACGTTTGTGCCTCGAAGTAACCTATCGGTTTTGTTGTAATGATGGAGGTATAAATCTCTCGTGACTTTGGCAATGATGGATGCACAACTGACGATGGGATACAAGCTATCGGCTTTCTTGGTGACGGTAAATTTGATATTATGGCCGCTGAAAATAGACGTGAGTTTCTGTTGATACTTCTCGGGTGGACCCACAGTATCCACGTATACGTGTGCAATGTTGACGTTTTTATTTACCAACAATCTCACCAATTCAATGGTAGTGTCGTGCGCTTGTTCGTTCAAATTGTAGTTCCCTTGATGCACTCTCAACATCCCACTCCCAATGTCTTTGGCTGACAAAAGAGTGGTCAAGTAGCCAATATTGTTGTTTAAATCGTGGTTTTCTTCATCAATTAGCTTGTACAATGCAAGACGAAAATCATGTTTCAATACCTTGGAATCATCAAACCCATACTTTTTGAGGTCTTTAGTGTATGTATCCTTACAGTAGGCAACTGTGTATACCATTGGGCCCAAAATGGGTCCTCTACCTGCCTCATCTACTCCCAAAATAACAGGTTCGCCGTCAAAATCAGGCACTGGCGACTCGTATGTGATGGAATCAAACCGTTCATTCATATGCCGTAATGGTGGAGGTTGCCAAGTATCTTTATCCTCTTCCGCAGCAATTTTGGATTCGGTGGCGGTATCCACCACACCTTCTTTATTGCTGTCAGACTCCGTGTGGTGTCTCTTTCTCTTGGACAAAGCTATGTCGGATGCTGTTTCTCTTTTCATAATACTATAAATATTTTTCATGCAATACGCGTCAACCAAATTTTCATTGATTCGTATGTGACAAACGTGATGGAGGTCGCTGGTAACACTTTTAAAACGCTGAATGTAAACCCTCTGTAGAATCCATTCTGTGCATACAAACGTCTTAACTCATAAAGAATGGATTGAGAATCGACTTTTTGCATATTGGACCGTAACACTTGAAATGGATACATTACTAACATGCTGGTGAACTTGGACACCGAAGACGCAATAAAGTAGAATTGGATATCGTTGATATATTTCTGGGACTGGTAGCTTTCTAGAAGCATGAGGTTCTTGATGTGGTCGTAAACAGTGAACTGAAGACTGTTTTGAAACACCTGGAATAATGAAGGTAAAGATCCCCTCCAGAATGTCAGTATACCTTCTGTTCTGTATATTCGAGAAACCGCATCGATTGAAGACTTGTACGGACTATTCTCACTTATGAGACGAGTCTTGAGAACCCATATTGGGTTTGTGAGTAGGGAAGTAAGTAATCCGGAAATGGTGGAAGAACCAAAGTATCTTATTGAGTCAGAACTAATGGTTGATTCCGGGTTAGGATATAGGTCTTTGAGTCTGGCATACAACGTGAAGTACAATGACCAGCCGGCAACATTGCCTATGATGTTTGGTGTTAGTCCCTTGTATAATTCCTTGTATAACGAGCGATTGTCAAGTTTAGAGTTGTGTTTGATATTGGATAAGATTACCTTTAAAGGCAGCCCTGAGGGGGATTTATTGAATAGCTGAAGTCTGACTTTGATGAGATCCAACGGGTGGGTGATAAGGGTCGTTGCAAGCCCTGCGGTGAATCCTGCAATAGACTCTACTGTAGCATTGCTCATCAATATGTTCTTACCAAAAATTGCGAGAGGAAGAGTAAAAATGAGAAAGTACTGAGATCTTGCATTCAAGTGTTCATTTTCTTATATATATACAGATAGAAGGTTGGTTCCATTCATTTCGCAACCCCTGGACACATACCACGTAACCACTTCCCTATGTAATTGTGTTTGACCAGCAGCTTCAGGAGCTAGCCAGCTTATAAAGTTGGGAAAGGAGACAATAAGCTGAACAAGGATGGTCTGTTTGGAGTGACAGAGTATCCCAAGTAAAGGATGAAAGGGATAAAACCGTAGTGACTAATGGTTCTGGAATAGTTCAATAAGGTGGAAATCCTTTCCTTGGATTCGTCAGATAAAGTGATTGAGTTCATTGTAGATTGAATAATGATGGAAAAGTTTTCAAATAACTTTTGTGCGAATCTCGAAATGTACTTTCCACTCCTGATATTAGCAATTGTGTCATTATATGATGTACGTGTATTTGTTACTGTGAATTTGTGTACCTCCACCCTCTAATAACAGAAGCAAACATTCCAATAACAGAAGAAAACATTTTAATAACAGGAGGAAAATACCCAATGATATGAGCTCCGGCAGCAAATGCATAGGAAAGATGAAGCACACATCTTCATTTTCCTCCAAGGTTGCCAGAAAGCTAGCTAATACATCTAGAAACGTTTGTTTTGTCGTTTCTTGCAAGCCACCCGAGAGTATGCCAGAGAAAACAGCTAAAAGACAATTTTGCAACTTGGTGTGGACACGATCTTGTTTCTCCCAAGAAACTGAATAAATCCATATACCAGACAAGAACCACGTATCCCAGGTATGCTGATATAATACGATCTAGCCTCATGCTCTCTAGCAACAGTACCAAAAACAATTGGCCAAGTTTCGTCAAGAGAATTTTCTAGTAAGCCCTGAGATCTGGTCCTGCACCATCGTTCCACCCCTCAGCCTTCACCGCACGAACTCCAAAATATAGTAAAGGTGCCCTGTTGTACTTTGCAAGTCCGCATCAGCTAGGGTTGAAAACTTATTTAAAATAAGCTTAAATTTCTGATAGCAAAAGACTAAACGTCACGAGGTGTGCAGTTAAAAACTAAAAAAAGTTTAATGAGAGCAATAATTGCTGGAGTGTGTTCGATATCCACAGAGTGTCAAAGATCTCAAAAATATAGAAATGAGAAAAATGGTTAAACACAAAAATGCATATTAACGGTTGACCCTTTAACAAAAAGACAGGTACATGATCTGTTGACAAGAACATCAACGATAGCACTTTTTTTCTCCTCAAAAAGAGTTACAGCTTCTTTAAAACTTGATGCTAAGTGGTTTATGTGTCGTAATATGTGTTAATTTCCTGTTACAGAAGTTCAATACGTAATTTATATATCGGGTACTGCAGATAAAATAGGATGTTGGCGCTTAAACCACGCCGCATTCGAGGAATATAAAAAGGCCCTAATTTCCGTGTTCTTAATTTGCTATTAATTTCAACTTACTTATATTATCTACAAGTACAACGATGACGAATAAATCCCCCGCTGAATCCATTTCTGTAATAGAGGAGTCCAAATCTCCTGTTTTTCAAAGTTATCTCAACAACGATGGTATCGACGAGTTACAACCTGCGTTGAGGAAACACAGAGTCAGTTCTTTGAGTTTGAGTGATTTGAACCAATGGCAAACCGGGTTGACGAAGTTGTGTTCGTCCACATCTTTGAACAAGTCATCTCAGAATTTGAGGAAAGTTGACTCCTTGGCTAAGTTGTCGAGAAATTCCTCGATCATTAAGAGAAAGAAGAAATTGAGTATAGAACATGAAAGAATAGCTTCGTACGCGTTCTGCTTCGATATCGATGGGGTCATTTTAAGAGGCCCAGACACCATTCCGGAAGCGGTTGACGCTTTGAGATTGCTAAATGGTGAGAATAAGTACAACATCAAGGTGCCTTACTTATTTGTCACCAATGGAGGTGGTAAACCTGAAAGTGCCAGAGCTACCGACTTATCCCAAAGATTGAACACTAACATCACTTCCGAGCAAATAATCCAGGGACATACTCCTATGAAAGACTTGGTGGGAATATATAAGAACGTGTTGGTTGTGGGTGGTGTGGGTAACGTTTGTAGAAACGTTGCCGAGTCTTATGGATTCAAACATGTTTACACTCCATTAGATATTTTGAAATGGAATCCCGCAGTTTCTCCTTATCACGACTTATCTGAGGAAGAATTGGTCAGTTGCAGAGACGCCGATTTCTCGAAGATTGGTATAGATGCCATTTTAGTGTTTGCTGATTCTAGAAACTGGGCTGCTGACCAACAAATCATCTTGGAATTGCTTTTGAGTAACAAAGGTGTTATGGGGACTGAATCCAAGACTTTTGTCGAAGGTCCAGATATCTACTTTGCCCATTCTGATTTCATCTGGGCCACCAATTATAAATTGTCCAGATACGGAATGGGTGCTTTGCAAGTATCTATTGCTGCCTTATACAGAGAACATACCGGAAAGGAATTGAAGGTGAATCGGTTTGGTAAGCCCCAAAAGGGTACGTTCAAGTTTGCCAATAAGGTGTTGACCAAATGGAGAAAGGGTGTGTTGGATGCCCATTTGAAAAAATTATCCATAAACGATCCAAATGCAAAGGACGCCGACATCTTGATCAATGAAGAAGGGGAGGAAATTATCAACCAAGAGAAATTGGAATCCTATGGTTACAGTGACTCTGACGGTGATGCCGATGACGACGACATTGATATCAAAGAATTGAATAAGCAAGCCAAGAAACTAGCCGTTGAAAAGTCCGAGTCCATCACTTTAGAATTACCCCCAGCATCGACAGTTTACTTCGTCGGTGACACGCCAGAGAGTGACATCAGGTTTGCTAACAGTCACGATATCTCGTGGCATTCCATCTTAGTTAAGACCGGTGTTTATCAAGACGGAACTGTTCCAAAATATGCCCCCAAAAAGCTTTGTGAAAATGTGTTGGAAGCAGTGGAATATGCCATTGAACGGGAACATGAAAAAGAGTTGGCCGAATGGAATGAAACTGCCGATGACCTTGATGATGACGCTAAGTTGAACTTTAACGATTTGGTGATGACACCAAGTGATAAATCCAAACAAGGCAAGAGGAAGAACATTCAACATATTAGCTCTATCAATCAGCATGAAGCAGTTGAAGTTCCTTTCACCTTAGAAGAACAACTCAGCAAATTGAGAGATGTCAAAGTTAAAAAGGACGAATAAGCTGGCATTAGTTGTTAGACTCTGACTCACATATACATAATTTATTAGACCTCCTATATACATTCATTATTATTTTGGTGATACTTTTTGAGTATAAAACGCGAGCTTTTGTTTACAAAATCAATAACTATTATCATGATAAAACTAGATCAGAACATATCGTTGCACAACGCCAAGGACGAGTTCCTCAACGATGTAAAGGAGTTTAACAAACCCATAACACCTGGCTCCATCGAACATGAGTTTCAACAACAAAGACAACGGTTTGAAAGATTGAAGTTCACGTACTTGGAACAAGAAACGAGAGACAAGTTCTTGAGAATCATCTTGAATGATGAATCATATGACTTGAATGATATGGAAAAAGGTGTGCAGCATCTCAAGAAGCAGTGTACCGACTTGGAAGATCAGATGAACCTAAAACAGAGTGATATGGATAGGGTTGTGGAACAACTCATTAAGTTGAATGATATCCAAACAGACAAACTAAGCGACTTAAATAGGCTCGTATCAGAGATTGAAGGAATGGAGACAGAGCTTAGCAGGTTCCCACAGTATCGTGAAGTGATAGATAGTGTTGAGTTGACAAAATATGAGGAGCAATTCGATAGCCAATTTACACCGGACGATAAAACTAACGAGCACGAAAGTAATGATATCTTAACGTATTTGAATAACGAACACGACACATTGGTCAACCAGGAGCTACACTTGAATGAAATCAACAAGGAACTTGAAAGTAGTAAGGGAAAAATCATAGAGAAGCAACAACTAGCCACCGAGTTGGAAGTGAAGTTGGCAGAGCTCAGTAAACTTCAAAATAACAACTCCAATGAATTTACCAACTTGGGGAACTGGTTGATACGAATCAACAGACTTTTGAACAGCTTTACCTCCGTTAAGTTCAATAGTTACATGAAAGACGATATTCTTGTATTGAACTTTGATAAGTACGAGATGAAGCTAAATAAGCTCAATCTCACTGTTGTCTATACCAGTGTCAACTTCGATGTCGACGAATACAATGTGAGCCTGAATAAATTTCAAAGACTCCTGGAAATTATAGCACATACTTTATACTAATGTACAGTAGCTGAAATAATAGTAGGAAAACACGGTAAATACACGCTTTTCTCCAGGTATTACATCCGCGGTGAAAACGCATAAGAAATTCAACTAATGACTACAGCCAACAAGCAAGAGTTGTTAGATAACTTATTGAAATTGGCAGAAAAGGAGCAAAAAAACGGTAACAAGTCCATCAACCAGGAGAAACTCAATAACCTAACCAATTATATAATTAATCAAAAGAAGAAACAAGGTAGTGATTACAAAAAGTACAGCTCATATCATCCCGTTCCTAGTCAGCCACAAAACAGTACAACAACCCCTCAAATAACACCGACATCACCATACAGTCCATTGTTCAAAAAGTTTAAACTTCTGACGCCAGAAACCACCAAACCACGTAAACTCATCAAAGCTTCAAAATTCAAAGTATTTGAGAAGAACTTTATTAACTACTTGGAGGTAATAGCCAATATCTTAGATAATCTTCACTTGTTTTCCAAGTTCCCCATGTTCCCGGAGAAACTTTTGGGACTATTGAAACAAACCAACAAGCTATGGATTGTGCTACTCATATTCTTGATCCGTAAAACTGTGAGTCAGTTGCTCAACTTGATTAAAAAAGAGAATAAAGTTAAGATTGAGGTCAACATATTGCGGACTAATAATGGTAGTAACGACAAAATCTTTGACAATGGGTTATTCAAGAGATATGAAAAGGTATTGAAAGGTTTGAAGTTTGATAAAATGATGTTATACTTGGAATTATTTGGGAATGTTTTGGACTTATTATTCAACACCATTGAAGTGTATGGATTCCCAGTTCCTGACTGGTTCATGACTAGTTTGAACTTTGCCAGTATGTTCATGACAATCTACAGAATGAACAAGGATGACGAATATGTTGATGACGATATAACTGAAGAGTTGATATAATGACGACGAGATAACTGGAGTTGATAATGACGACGAGATAACGGGAGTTGATAATGACGCAATTGATGGACATGCGGTTTATAATTTATTTATTGCTTACTCGACCTAAGGCCGCATCACACTCATTTTACTCGCACTCTTCTCTTCCCAGTATGGAACTGTAGAGACTCTGCACTGCTTTTACGGTGTCTTGAAAAATGTCATTTCTGTGGATTAAGTTAGCAAGTGATCCATATTCAAACTAATCCCAAGTACCAGCCTACATCTTACTACCGGTTTCAGTTGCGTTGTTCCAAAACCAAGCCAAATCCCAAAATTATGTTAAACTGACTGTCCCTCAGAAGAGATTACGGTGGGCGTGTGTGCATTTATCTAGTTATAATCGTGTGCTGCCCAATTACATTTCTCACTAAAATGGCCCCACGCGAAGATAAGGCTTCAATCAACATGGAAGCTTCTTTATTGCCAACTAATAATTCTCCTAGAAGGACAAAGCAATTGGCCCCCAAATTTTTGGCAATTGCTACCTTGGTGGTGGTGATTATAGGAGTAGTCCGTCTTTTTGCTGGGTCAGAAACATCCCTTGAAGACGACTCTTTCTGTCCTATCTTGGAGAAGATTGACCCTAAACCATTTGTTTATGATTATGACAAGATAAGCCAGATCTTGGACGATGAGGCTTTTGAGAAGGAGGTTGTTAAGAAGTGGAGTGGAGCCATTGAGATTCCAACGATTTCTACCGATGAAATGATCAATCCCAATGTGACAGACGATTTGAATGAATTATACAAGCTTGAACCTGTGTGGAAGGAATTTGCAAAGTTACATGATTATTTGGAACAACAGTATCCTAAAGTGCATGAGAAGTTGAAGGTGGAAAAGGTCAACAAATTTGCTTTACTATACACATGGGAAGGTTCCAACCCCAACAAGAAACCAATTCTTTTGACTGCTCATCAGGATGTGGTGCCGGTTCCTGAGGAGACGGTAGACCAGTGGAAGTATCCTCCATTCTCGGGAACGAAAGAAGGTGACAAAATGTATGGACGCGGAGCTTCTGACTGTAAGGACTTGATGATGGCTCTCTTTGACACAGTGGAGCTTTTATTAAAGGAAGGACAATTCAAACCCGAAAGAACCATTCTTTTAGGGTTTGGGTACGATGAAGAAAGTCAAGGCACAGGGGGTTACGAGATAGCACAGTTTCTTTTGAAAAGGTATGGAGAAGAGTCATTGTACGCTTTAATTGACGAAGGGGGCACGGGTTACACTGATGTTAATGGAGAGAAGATTATTGAAATCCCCACCAGTGAAAAAGGACACTTGAACTCCCAAATTGAATTGTTCACTCCAGGAGGACATTCATCTATTCCTCCTAAATACACTTCAATTGGAATTATGGCTAAATTAATTGACAGAATCGAAGTGGTTGAATACCAGCACATTTTGACAAATGCCAACCCATTGTTGAACTACTTACAGTGCTTAGCTGAACACACCGATATGGACAAATCCTTGAGGAGTGATATTATGAAAGCACAATTCGACCCTAAATCGAATGCAAATCTCATCAAATACCTATCAGCATCGAAAGAGACTGACTCGTTGATCAAAACCACTCAGGCAATTGATATTATCCAAGGAGGTATCAAATCAAATGCATTACCCGAACATGTTTCTCTTTTGGTCAACCATAGAATCGCTGCTGAAGAGTCTGTTGAGTCAACGGGTGCAAAAATTTTAAAAGATATCCAGTATGTGGCCGACAAATTTGACTTGGGAATTGTGTACCGAAATACCACCATCAAGGAGCCAACAGCAAATGGATATTTCAATTATGTTTTGCTTGAAGCTTTAGAACCATCTCCTGTTACTCCTATCGACACAGAAGTTTGGAAGACCTTTGGTGGATCCTTGAGATACTTTTATGAGAATGTGATGAACCAGTCTGATAAGCCGTATATTGTGTCGCCAGCTTTCGCTGGAGGAAATACTGATACGAAATCGTACTGGGACTTGACTGCAAATATCTATAGATATGCACCAGGAATTGAAGGCACGGCAGAAGAAGCCGGAAATATCCATTCCATCAACGAGTATGCTTCTGTAAAGGCACACATGTCTATTATCAGTTTCTACTACTACTTCCTTCAAGTCGCAGACCAGGCCAAGGATATTTAGTCTTATAAAAGACTATTGAATTGATATATGGCTTGAGATTAAAATTCAATTCAAAGACTGTAACTCTGGAATAAACACCAAAACAGCGCAACTCTCAAAGCGAACTCTAACAGCTACCAATTTGAACTGAACTGAGAGCTACCAAATTGAACTGAGAGCTAAATCATATTTTTTATCGCGATATTAATTGCTACTAATACATGTCAATAAAGCAGCTAAAGCAACAGCACGACGCCCAATTATTGGCTGCAACAAGGAAATTACGGGAGTACAAGGATGGGATATCTTCCATCAGCATCCTGGATGATCCTTTGTTCAGGGCACCCCGAGGAGCTCCACTCACCATCTTGAATAAGCAAGTACTGTATCTCACAGATAACTTGAGCTATTTGAATGAGTTATGGATAATTAAAGGGCTAAGCAATGAAATCGAAGTGTTTTTGGACCCTGAGTTGTTTCTTGGGAATTTAGAAGTGTTGTCCCATCATTTTGATACGTTGCTGTCCAAAATAAAGAACTTATCGGAAAATCTAATCATCAAATTAGAGTTGAAAAATAAGTACCAGAGTTTGATTGATTCACTAGTACATGAAATATCCACGAAGTTCAAGGTGTATCTACCATCCAGCGATAGATTTGTGGAAGAAGTGGAGTCGGTAAAATTCAATGAGTTCGTTGACTGGATTAATAAATTCAGTGCCTTAGATGATAAGATTAATTTAACTGACTTGATAGCTGAGTATAAAATGATTTGGGAACTGTACATCTTAGGATTGAATTTTAAAGCTTTACAATTGAAAAACAATGAAATAATAATAAAGGACACGGATGGTTCATTACAAGAGACATTAGATTCTGTCCTTCTGTTCATAAAATTCATTGATCACTTGGGAATCACCAATTTACATAAGTTTTACGAGTCAAAAATTTCCAACAAGTTGATCACTATGATATCAGAAAATATCAGCATGTTGATTAATGACGAATCATTAAAAAGTAAGCTTCTTGAAATAATACTGTTTTCAGATTGGAATTTATCGATAAATTTGACTAACGACAATTTCACTTCTAAGTTGAACGGTATATACACTAATTGGATGATTGATAATTATATCGATAAAATCAGAAAATCATTTGAAGGGGTCAAGTTTGATGGTTTATCAGAGATCAGGTGGGAAGTAGACAGGAAACGGTATGATAATATTCAAGAGAAATTGGACGTTATGGAGAAGAAGATTGAGGTGATAAGCAACAATAGCAAGGACGATTCAGAGGAAAAGGATGGCTGGAATGACTGGAATGATAACTGGGACGATGAGCAGCATGGACACAAGGGCGTGGATTCCAGTGAAAAGCAGGAAGAAGAGAAAGCAGAAAAGGAGGAAGAAGACGGATGGGACAGTAACTGGAACGATGAATGGGATGAGCCTAGGAAACCAGCCGAACCAGCCCAAACGAAGTCACCCCAACCGCACAGCACAATAACACACATCAAGATCTCCAATCTCCCCAACACTTTGATCGCAATTATAAACGACTTCCAAAGAGACTCCATCGAAGACTTCGATCCCTTGGTGTCCACAATCCTAGCACTATCGACCATCACATACCCCAGCATTTCTGAGTCGTTCCTCTTGTACAACGATCTTCAGTACCTCTACAAGAACATCGGAGCCAGTGCTATTAATGACTTCTCAGAAAGTGTCATCAAACGGAGCCAAAATGAACTATCCAGAAAAGTGTTTGAAATACTCATCAATATTCAAGTCGAGGGTGACAACAAGATTGTATTTCAGCAAGTGGAGAATTGGTTTAGCAGTATGTTCGATAACCAATTAGTGCACACTAATCTGTTTAAATTCAAAGAGCTCATTCAATTCATGATCGAATTCATTAACAATTGGCTCATTAATTTGATATTATCGGTACCCGAAATCACCGAAGTCATATCGGAAAACTTGACCCATCTTATTAACAAGTTTGAGAGTATCTTCAAGTATAACCTTACACTACTCAATGAGGAAGTATTGGAGTCAATGAACAAGTTAGACAACATTAAGTTCTTGATCAATAATCATCTCGTTGACATCATAGCCAGATTCTACCAAGGAGACTTCTACAACTTAACCACCCCCGAATTAGTGACTTTATTGGAAAATTGCTTTATCAAGAGCGAGCTCAGAGATAACTATATCAATGAGATAACTGAATTCAGAACCATAGCGTAGTATTGTCATAGATTTATTATACAGCCAATCAAGAGCATTCTCTAATATACAACCGATCCCTTGTTGATGGTCTTTCCGGTTTTAGCAATGGTTTGGTAAACAGTATCAAAATCCACCCCATCTTTGGTTTGAACATCGACAGTCTGTTTGTCTAAGGAGATGTCATAAGTATCCACCCCATCCAATCTCTTTAACACTCTTTCAACAGCGCCGGAACATCCAGAGCACGACATTGATACGTCAAAATGGTATTTGTGACCAGACATTATTTTAATGATACAGAAAATTTGTGGAAACTGTGGGTATTTATACAAGATACCGAGAACGGTTACTAAGCGTTGGTAAAGACACGCTTTAGCACAAATCACTCATCGGCCACTTGCATGAACAATGTACAAATAGAGATGTGGTACGTCTTCGGTGTTCTTGTTTCAGTGTTACGAGGAGTCTCTGGTGTCATATTGGTGTCCCTGAGCCACTTTACAGGAAGCGGTGTCACAATAAAAATGGGTGCAACTATTGGAAAAATGTTACACAAAAATGAACCCATAGGCGTCGGGTGTAGTACAGTAAATCCCACGAAAACGACTCGTCTTCGTTATCAGGATGTCGCATTTCCAGCAGGCAAAATTCGCTCTGGCAGTAT